>OZ008370.1:236404042-236886542 GCA_963931995.1 Phaonia tiefii
TTCATACTTTTTGCATAGTTTATGTAATTTTACTTCAACATGGTTGGAATTTGTATAGTTATATACAGTAACACTATCAAAAAGCTGCTCGTGTTTTGAAATATTCAATGAAGAGCGTAAGAGAGAGAGTAGAGAAGTACTAGGGTTTCACTCGTTTTGTTTGTTGGCATTTGAGTGAAGGGAAATTTTTACTGTCTACTTGTACATCGTTTTTGTCCGTCTGTCAAACAGTTTTTGTGTATGTTTTTATTTTGGTTGCACTTTTTTGATAATAGCAGAGTTGCCTCAAATTGTACTCCAGTTTAAAATGAGGTTAAAAATTAAACTTTAGTTTATACAGTTTAAAATGGTACGAGTAATCTTGTGGGTTAGAGTGCGTCAACGGAGTTATCCTTCGAAATGCGCTAATCTTAGTCGGTGTAAATGCCGTATAAATGTGTTTAGGCCAATTTCTGCACTACTAATGATAGGGACATAATCGTTCTATTCTTCTTCGAAAATGCTACTGATTGGGTAATAAGCGTTAGGGCAAATTTTGCAGTCAGTGGTCAGCTTTGTTTCTTAGTTTAATTGCGGTTAAACATCAAATTGTGTTTTTCAGTCAATGGTTAACAATGATTTAACCACCCAATGTTTATTGGTTAACTTGTAGTCAGAACCATATGATTTTGACAATGACACTATTGATTGTCAAAATGAGAAACGTTAGATGGCATAAGAAGTACGTGTATAAAAAAAATTTATGAAGCGAAAATTTCGCTCACTTTTCATTTACCTGGTACTCAGCTCCTTGCGAAAATTTCGAAAGCAAAATCAATTACAGGGTTGAAAACAATTGTTTGGGACCGGAATTTTGACATTTCGATAATTCTAACAAACAAAAGTAATACCACATGAATTAAAAATAAAATGCAGTGCGATGCAGTGCGGAATTATTATTGAATTATTTTCAAGGTAAATCAAAGATTGGTGGTAATTCTCGGCAACAACATTTTCCGTTTAGAGATAAATTACAAAATTTCTTACAAAAATTTCGCAAGAACTGAATACGGGCTTATAAATACAACATGCGAAATTTTCGGTTTGCGGAATTTTAGGTTTACGAAATTTTCATCATTTTTTATAAAAACGTTTTTTATCCTTTTTATACCCTCACTTCTCAAAATATCGTTCGGAATCGGTTTAAAACTGTAGGACCCAATCAGTGAGTATAAATCTAGAAAGTGAGCAGCTCATTGTTTGTGAGAAGCTCTCCCCAATCCATTTATGGGATGTAATGGTAAAACATTTTTTAAACCCTCGCTCTTAGGGATATTGTAATATATAATTTAATACGGTTAAAAATAACGCATAGAAGGAGCCATATTAGACCCTTATAAAGCATTTACACCGCCAGTTCTCTAATCTTTGCCGATTACACCATCCACTTTGAGAATAAATTCACATTTCAGTTGGCAACTCCGTGTTTAGGCAAACTCCGCGCCCAGACAAAATTATCGAAGACGGCGGCAAAACAGAAAAATTAAGTTAGCGGCTATTGGTTTTGCCAGTTTTGCACAAATTTGGGATGTTTTTGAAATAATTGAACCTTTAAAATTGGATCAGTGAGTCACATGGGGCCAGTCATATGGGGGCTGCTCACAGTTTAAACCAATAAGAGCCATATCTATTGGCTGCGGCGTGAGCTTCAAAAAAGTTTTGGTGGCGGCACGCGTCGGAAAATTTTTGATTGGCTTTCATCTGTCATGCCATGATAAAGCTACTCAAAATACCGTTCGGAACCGGTGTAAAACTGTAAGTCCAATCAGTGAGCATAAAACTACAAAGCGCACAGCTCACTGGTTGTGGGATGTAATGGGAAACCACTTATTTATTTTTCATCTGTCAAACAGTTGATTTTTTGTGTATGTTTTTATTACGGTTGTATTTTTATGGTAGCTAACAGTGTTGCATCAAAATGTACACAAGTTTAAAATGAGGTTAAAAATTAAACTTCAGTTTGTACAGATTAAAATTGTATGAGTAATCTTCTGGATTATCGCGGGTTAAAGGATTTAACCATCGAAATGCGCTAATGTTGGTCGGTGTAAATACCCTATTAGTATCTTTGGACGAAGTTCGTTTCGGCTGGCTGGATGGTGACCGATCACAATGAAATTTTGTCAGTGACTAATATTTTCCCAAGCTTAGTTTGGGATTGAAAATGAGGGCTTTGACCCCGTTCGTCTTTCCGGTTAGTCGACACGATATCTCCAGTACCGTACCACAACCGCTCTTAATGAAATTTTGTACTGGACAATATTTTGTCAAAAGCTATTGTGTAATTACAAATGAAGAACTTTGCCATGCCCATTTTTGTAACTCACATACAAATATTGGTCGCACAATTCGCTGGTAGTCACGATAAATCACAAAAAGCATTTCGGGCAATTTTCTCAATGTCCGGTTAGATTGTCTGCCTACTAGTCAGTCAGCTGTTTACTTTATTATTGTTTTAGTGGAAAGTGCAATTTATTCAAATTATGGATGAAAACAATGGAAAATACACCGTGGAAAGAACTTTTCAGTTGCCGGGGAATACTTGCTTGTGGCCCTGGGGGGAAGAAAACCCAAATAAATCAGAACAACATGAAAATAAAGCAGCTGTTGTCAACAGTTATCAGCTGTTTGTGTTTATCGTTCCGATAAACTACTAACCGCCGTCAGACCTCGTGTTAACTTTATCGGCCGGATAAATTGTAAGTATACCTTAGGAAAATTAAATTCTGCTAACCGGTACTTTATCGTTACGATAAAAGATAACTGGACATTGAGAAAGTGGGCCTTACAATCCTAATTAAGTTGTGTATTAGAGAATATTTAGCGCAACGTTACTCTGCTAATGAATATGGGTCATTTGCCACACCAATTCGTGAAACTGAAGATCGAATGTGAACCTTATACCAATGGATGGACCCAATGGATGGCTTAGGGTGAGGGTATGATTAAGTCGGTTCACCCGACTGAAATTTCTGTACTGGTTTAAGCCCCGTTTTCACTTCTTGCGTAATTTTCGTAAGAAATTTTGTCATTTATATCTAAACGGAAAATTATGTTGCGCAGAGTTGCCACCCATCTTTGATTTACCCTGCAAATATTTCACAAAGACGATCTAGAATTAGACGACCAGAAGATGTGCGCAATTTGGCAACCCTGGTAAAAGAAAACCAAAAAGTGCCAGAAATTCACTCAAATGAATTTCTCTCACGCGTCATATATTGACTATTTCATACTGTTTGCATAGTTTATGTACTTTTACTTCAACATGGTTGGAATTTTTTTAGTTATATACAATAACACTATCTCAAAAGCTGATCGTGTGTTGAAATATTCAATGAAGAGAGTAAGAGAGAGAACAGAGAATGACTAGAGTGTCACTCGTTGTGTTTGTTGGCATTTAGGGGAAGAGAAATTTTGACCGTCTACTTGCAGAAAGGATGTACAAGTAGAGTAGAAACAGCCGGCGCAATTTGGCAACCCTAGTAGAAGAGACCCAAGGAAAACAACGTGATTCACTCAAAACGCATTTCTTTCCCGCGTCATAACATGATTATTTCATACTTTTTACATACTTTATGTAATTTTATTTAAATATGGATGGAATTTCTATAGTTAGATACAATAACATCATCAGAAAACTGCTCGACCAGGCAGACCAGAGAAACGACGCGCTTCATTCGTTTTCTTTGTTGGCATTCCACTCCATGAGTAACTTTTCTTCTCTATACCATAGTTACTTTATGCTACTTGTACATCGTTTTTGTATTTCATTCATAATTCCTCTACGCACTCCTTTTATTTTTAACTTTTATTATTTGTGATTGCTAAAGTTATCGAAATTTCAAAATTCTTAGCCCAAACAATTCTTTTCATACGAAATAACTTTGGCGTAACAACTCTGTACTTGATGTTGCCTACGAAATTTTCGTTATTTTTTATACACGAACTTCTATGGCAACGAAAATTTCATAAAAACTCAATACCGGGCTTTACGCATGTACTTATGGCAACTTTGACGTTGGCAGATGCTGTAGATCAGATGAATGCCCCTTAACTCAGGGTGTTTCGACGCCACAGCTCATCGACTATGAAGTTGGAAAATCATGCAATAGAAAATGGATGAAAGAATGGGCGATAGTCAAACTAGACTTAAATTATGTTTGATTGATACTAATGTCTTTTAAATTGTGTTTGATTGATACAAATGGCTTTTAAATTATGTTTTATAGATGATAATGACGTCTGAATTATGTTTGAAGCTACTTTTGTCATCTGCAACTCCAACTCGATGAAATTCCAAATTGCGACGTGACATCCAGTCGAAGCTTTAACAGCTGTTGCAGACTCTATGTATAGTACTCTATGCCTTAACTAGTTTCATAATATGTTAACTATGCACTAGTCCACTGGAAATTTGTTTTCCATTTCCACTTTTTTCCTCGGTATTGTTTTCATAGAAAGAATTCGTATGGAACTCATAGAAAATTTTGGAAAATATTTCTGCTTGTAAAAAATGAACAAATAAATTGAATATGTGTATTAAACATTACACTGAGGCTCAAATGTATCAATCATTACAGCAGCATTGTGGTTTTTGTTAGATATAACAAAGATTCGATTGTGGTTATCATGACTACAGTCATAAGTACATAAGTATGTGGGAAGCGACCTTATTTTGTGGTTATATTAAGTTTCTTTATACTGCATTCACACTGTAGCAGGATTCTCTCATGTGGCGATTTCGGTTAAATTAACAGCTGATTATTGTATTGACAAACAGATGTTTGTTTAAACGAAATCGCCAAACGCGAGATTTCGATTGCAGAGTGTTCAGGACTTTACTATTAAAATATACTGATCGCTTATACAGGGTACAAACATATTCGTCATGACCTTTGACAAATTATTGTTCTAGCTTTAAATTAAATCGTCTTTCCAAAATATACAAAAAGATTTTCAATGTCGCGACAAAAGTTGGGAGTGATTTTACCAAAAAAATTAAATTAAGCAGCAGCAGCACCAACTATTCTTCAAAACAACTTTGGGGAACAACGTGATAGATGGGTTGAATGTTTGGTTGGATTCGGTATGAGAGTGCATTTTTTCATGGTTGGGGCAACTGAAGACGATGGAGACAAAAATTTTAGCTTTAAAAAACCTCTACTTCTCCATGTTCGTGATAAAATCAAACTAATCGTTTAAAAGTAGCAGCCAGACGAACAAACAGACTTACAGACGGAGTGGCTGACGAACAAAAAAGTAACGTATTAGTGGCTGTAGATTGGCTTCAATTTTTCATACATATGTGTGTGCTCACACAACAGACCCATAGACTAGACACACAGACAGACATATGACGCGTCAATTTTAATATGTATTTCTTATACTACTACAATTTGTATTCACTATAGTGATATATAGATATCTATAGATACTTGAATGGTTATGGATACACAAGCATGACAGTTAAGATGCACAGATGCAGTATTTAATATTTGCCTGAGTTTAGACTTTAGTTTTGGGGTGGGGGGTTATGGGGACACAGGGCGATACATATTTTATCTCATTAATTTTGGCTGAGTTCAAATTTCTTGGCTTGTCTTGCTTGTCATTTATTTGATGTCTGTCTACACTTATGAGAACGCCCTTGTCTTTATGGGATTTCATTGGGTGATTATTGTTTTTTTTTTTTTTTAATTTACAATTTATTAGATTTTGGTGTTTAAATGAAAAATTTCAGAAAAAATATCTTTAAAATATCAGAAATTTGCAGGTAGTTATCATAAAAATAGTTTTATGCTAATCAATTTGTCATACAAAACCAGTGTAAGCAGTTCGGGACGAAGTTTCCGCTTAAAACCAGGTAGCTCTTCAAAATGGAAATGCACTCTGAAAAATGCTGAAAACCCATGTGTGCAATGGGTTTTCCAATAGGTACTTGACAACTTTGAATTTAATTTGTGAACGCACTATTTCACTGATCATCTAACTGTTACTTTCTTTTTTTTCAGCAAACTCAACATTTTCATCATAGTAAAGTATACGAACGAACAACGAATGCAAATTATAAAATTTTACTACTGAAATTCGGAGTCGGTGACCGCAACTTTAAGAGCGTTAACTCCAATTTTCGGTCGTTATTCTCGCCCTAGTAGACAAGGCATAACAAGTTTAGTGCAAAAATTTGAGTCTACGTATTCATGGTGTGATGCTGCCGTGCCAGTCAGACAACGGGTTGGTCGAAGTGACGAAACTATCGCTGCCGTTCAGGCGTTTGTAGCAAACGATCCAAATCAGTCGATTCCGCGGCGTTCTCAAGAACTGGGCATCGTCAAGACCACTTTATGGCGAATTTTGCGTAAAGATCTTGGTTTAAACCCATACCAGATCAAGCTTGACTCAAGAATTGAAGCCGATGGACCATTTGACGCGACGTACGTTCTCCGATTGGGCTCTGGAGAAGATGCGCCAAGATGATGAATTTCATCGCAAAATCATATTCAGTGACGAAACTAATTTTTGGCTCAATGGGTTCGTCAATAAGCAAAATATGTGTTATTGGTTTGGTGAAAATCCACATGTGATTCATGAATCACCACTTCATCCACAAAAAATAACTGTTTGGTGCGGTTTGCATGCCGGCGGCGTCGTTGGGCCATATTTTTTCGTCGACAATAACGATCGTCACGTTAGTGTGAATGGCGATCGTTATCGCGCCATGATTACCGACTATTTTTGGCCCGAATTGGAAAACATGGACTTGGGTGACATGTGGTTTCAACAGGATGGTGCCACAAGTCACACAGCACACGTTACAATCGATTTATTGAAGAGTAAGAGCCACTTTACATTATGCCTTTTTCATGATTTTTTTCATGACTGCTTTTCGTGACTGCCGTAGGTTGTTGGCAAGGGGGTGTGATTTGCTCGCGGGGTAGACCAGCAGTCAAAAACCAAAGTTTCAGGGGTGCTTTTGACGATTCACTTTCTTGTCTTTCGTATTATCGCATTGTTGTTTCATTTTGTTTTTTAACTTGACTATTTCCACGTTTTCACAATCATTTAAATCTAAATTATTCACAGCAAATTCGGTTAAATCCACTATTTCTTCAATAAGTTCCTCTCTTTCAGCGTTATCCATCTTTATTTATTAAATTACTTATTATGAATGTAAGAACTAAAGAAAGAGAAAGAAGTGAAATGTCAAAACTCCCACCAAATAGACGCAAGCAAAAAGTCATAGTATAAACATATCGTGACTTACGAAGGTTGAGCAAAAGAGAATTTCATGACTTTTATGTGCGAAAAAGTCACAATGTAAAGTGGCTCTAAGTTTGGTGAGCGTGTTATCTCAAGAAATGTACCAGTCAATTGGCCGCCTCGTTCGTGCGATTTAACGCCTCCAGACTTTTTTCTTTGGGGCTACGTTAAATCAATGGTCTATGCTAACAAGCCGACGACGTTGGAAGAACTCAGAGCCAACATTGAACGCGAAATAGCGTGTGACCGAGTTATCGAAAATTGGGTCCAACGAATCGCCTGCTGCCGACGTGCCTGCGGTGGCCATATGAACGAAGTCGAGTTCCATTCATAAATGCAAGGGGTACCGATGAGACAGCTGATCAAGTTAGTACTTGGAGAACAAATAGAGAATGTGCTATCAAAGAAGACTCGTTGATAGGGACTGGGTTGCGTGGTGTGATTTTCAAACTTCTGCTGCCGAGTGTCAAGCCAAAAGTACAAAACACATCAACTGGGAGTCAATTTTGCCAACTAAATCGATTAAAAAAAGGGATATTTAGTGAAAAAATCAAAATGTAATGAAGTGTTAGAGTAAAGTTATTTGTGTAGATCCCAATTAACACGAAAATTGTTAAAATTAATGATTGCTCTCATTCTCTATATGTTTTCCTCGTAGGTCTCGGAGCTCGTTAGTACAAAAATCAACTAGTGCACACTCTTAAAGTATTACTCGGTGCATAAATGTTTTGATTGTATTTCAAGTCGATCATAAAGTTTTGAAAATATCTCAAATGGTTTGCCTTTTATTTACAAAAAACAGTTGTCAAGACCTTATTGGAAACCCCTTTACGAGGTTGAATTTTATATTTCGGGATTTGGCAACCCTAGTATTGCAATCTGGCAACTGACAGCTCTATCGTAAAGTTGGACATTTTTGAAGTTATGCGTAGTCACGACGTTTTGACATACGAGCGCAATTTGTGTTGTTTACAGTAACTTAAAAGATTCATATCGGCCCAAAAATGGAATTAAATCGTGAACATTTTCGTGCGATTATTTATTACAACTTTCGACTTGGATTAACTCAGCAACAGTGCATGGGTGAACTTAACTCAATTTTTGGCGATGAAGCTCCATCAAGGACCAGTGTTTATCGATGGTATGGTGAATTCAATCGTGGTCGTAGTTCACTCCAAGACGAATTTCGTGAAGGTCGTCCAAAATCAGCGGTTGTTCCGAAAACCATTGATGCTGTGCGCGAACTGATTTTGCAAGATCGTCATGTGACCTATCGTGAGATTGAGACAACCTTAGGCATTAGTGGGACCACCATACATTCAATATTGCATAAACATTTGACTGTCAAAAAAATTTGTTCGCGTTAGATCCCACACAATTTGTCAATCGCATAAAAAAAGGCTCGTTCCGATTGGTCGAAAGAATGCTCCAAAAATACGATCGCGGTGCTTCGAAACGCGTCTATGACATCGTGACAGGTGATGAATCCTGGATTTACGAGTATGAGCCCGAAAGTAAACAGCAGTCAACTGTATGGGTGTTTAAGAGTGAGCCAAATCGAACAAAAGTTGTTCGCGCCCGAAGCACTTCCAAGCAAATGGTCGCCTGTTTTTCGGAAAAACCGGACATTTCGCAACCGTACCACTAGAACAACGCAGAACAGTCAATTCTGAGTGGTACACAACCATTTGTATGCCAGTTGTCTTCCAAAAAATCAGGAAAATCAACCACTGAAGACTGATCACTCTTCACCACCACGATGCGAGCTGTCACACTTCGGCTGCATTTTTGAGCACCCAAAACATCGATTTGATGGGTCATCCGCCGTATAGTCCTGACTTGGCACCGAATGACTTCTTTTTATTCCCGTACGTAAAAAATAAACTGAGAGGTCAACGTTTTTCGACACCTGAAGAAGCGGTTGCTGCATTCAGAAAGCATGTTTTGGAGATACCTCAATCAGAGTGGCAAAAGTGTTTCGACAATTGGTTCAAACGCATGCAAAAGTGTATAAATCTTCATGGGGAATATTTTGAAAAACAATAAAGTGATTTTCGATGATTAATATTTGTTTTTGTTCTCTAATCCCGAAACATAAAATTCAACCTCGAATATGTTTGAAATCATTGTTTACAAGAACTGAAGATTTGCTGGTTGTGACGTTTTTGTTTTCAGCCATTTTTAACGAGTAATCCCACAGTAATCACAAACATATATATTATAGCTTATTAATTATTGTAATTCCAAAATGTTATATTGAATAGCAAACTCAATGTGTTTGGACACAAATATACTATATTTGCTACAAGCTACAAACACGTTCTATTTACCTACAACAATAAAAAACTAAAAATTTTTCAGAGTGTGGTGAAAAAGGAGTGTGTGTGACTTTGTACCGTAAATTCTACCAAAGGTACAAAGTCTAACCTACGGCCATGGATTAGGGTCCCCTTTAGAGATAAGGAATCTTGTCGCAGATGTGTAGAGTTTGTTTGGGAATATGAAGAGAATACTTCTCTGTTTTACTTTTCCCAGGAGACTTTAATATAGACGAGAGTGTTGAGCAAATATGGGACGATGGCGTCGACTACCCCCTCCCAGCCAAAGCGAACTTAGAACTGAAATTTCAGGACTTAAGAACTACAAAGCCTCTGGAGCTGGGCCACTACACGCAAAGAAAAAAAAAACGTTTATTGCTCGGTTGCCACAACAATACTTTGATTGATTTGTATTAATTTATTAATCGCAACCGTTCACGTAGTTCTCCCAAATAAACTCATCTATCGCAAATGCGTTTCATGTTGTTGCAAACGAATTCTCGGTTGCATTAAACGAGTACAAAATTAAATTTGCCGCAAGTTAAAAACCGTTTGCCAGAACTGAAATTATCCATTTTTCTAATGAGAGCACAGATTACGAAGAACGTAAATTTCGCTCATTTTCTCATTCTGTCGACAGTATACACAGTCTTATCCACTCGTTTGGCATACACACTCACGCATACACATTAAAGTGCAACTTTTTTTTAAAACAAACTTTATGGGTAAAACCAAAATCACAAAAGTTGGAAATTTAAACAAAAGAGAGCTTATGGAAGCCATAAATAAAAGTTGTATTTACAACTCGGTTGCTGTAACCGAAAGAACAGTTGGTGGAACCGTTTTTCGTTTCTCACAAACGTTTTTCAGCTTTAATTTTTCATAACTCGTTTACTGCAAACGGTTTTCAGTTCTCGCAAACGTTTTTTTTTGTTATGATCAACTACAACTCGGTTGCTGTAACCGAGGGAACAGTTGACGGAACCGTTTTTTGTTTCTGGCAAACGTTTTTTTCAGCTTATGTTTTTCGAATGCATGCCCGACGATTTGAGCCTCAGCATACTGTGCCCTGTTTTCAAAAAAGGCGCCACGAGTATATGTACGAACTATCTTGGAATAAGACTTATCGATCGCATTTGTTGCCGACCTGAACGGACCTTTAGGCCTGGAAATTCAACTGTCGACTAGATATTCACATTACGACAAATCCTGGGCAAACCGGATAAAAAACAAATCGCCGCTTACCACCTCTTTGTAGATTATAAGGCTGCCTCCGATAGCCCAATACGGGGAAAACTGTACCAAGCTATGTCGGAGCTTGGTTGACGCGCCTTTAGAATGACAGTGACCGACACGAAATCCTCAACAATGATTGGTAAAGATCTCACCGAACCATTTAGTACGTACGAGGCGAGGCTTCATACATGGCGACACCCTATCATGAGATCGATTCATCATACATCATATTAACTGAGATCATGGTAAGAAAAGCTCTCAAAGACGATTTAGAATTAGACGACGAGAAAATGTGCTCAATTTGGCAACCCTGGTAAAAGAGAATGACTAGGGTTTCACTCGTTGTGTTTGTTGGCATTTGAGTAAAGAGAAATGTTGACTGTCTACTTGTACATCCTTTTTGGGTTTCAGTTTGGCAACCCTGGTAAAAGAGAACCAAAAAGTGCCAGATATTCACTCAAACGAATTTCTCTCTCGTGTCATATCTTGATTATTTCATACTTTTTGCATAGTTTATGTAATTTTATTTCAACACGATTGGAATTTGTATAGTTATATACAATAACACTATCAAAAAGCTGCTTGTGCATTGAAATATTCAATGAAGAGAGTAAGAGAGAGGACAGAGAAGTGCTAGGGTTTCACTCGTTGTGTTTGTTGGCATTTGAGTGAAGAGAAATTTTGACTATCTACTTGTACAACCTTTTTGGGTTTCTATGGCACAGCAGATCGAAAAGGTACTAGGGAAACAATGTAGAATGAGAGACAAAAGAAGACATCGAGGCCATGTAGCAAACTAAGTTTAAATAGTGTTTAATTGATATTAATGATAGCTAAATAATGTTTTATGTTGTTCGCATCGAACAAAAATATGCATTCCCTTTTATTTCTGTCCGTATTATGTCCAACCAAAGAGTAAATTACAAAAGCAACTCGAACTCGATGAAAAGTCCTACTACTTCGTCGCCATCAAGAGAACGCGAAGAGAGGGATAGCGGCTCTTCTCTATTTATCTATGAATCAGCTCGAATAAAAATATCAGCATAGAATAATACAAACGTAGATAAACTTATTCTCTCATCTGACGTTTCATTTCACACTCTTCATCGTAGGTTTGTGGAAATGAGAGAAATTAAATTTAAAATTATCTTACACCAGGTGGAGTTACAAAATATGTTCACTTAACTTTTTCCTGTCGTTTTGGTGTAGAACTGAAAAATTTAAATATATTTTGCACTTTTTTGTTGACTTTTATCGTTGGTATACATTTGTATTGTATTTAACACAATAAGTTTGTCACAAAAACACGAAATTCGGTTGTTGTTCCTTTGTTGGACGTTGTTTACTATTGCCACCATCTGGTATTATTGAACGCATATTTTCCACCAACCAATGTTTACTTTCCATCGTACCTATGACGTTTAATTTATTGAGCGAATAAAAACTTCTATGGTATGTATTATTCTATGAATATCAGCAGCAAAAGTCACATTCTGCTCGCGTATGCTGATTGGGCGAAAGCTGCGAAAAGTTACTGCAGTATTTTCGAGAAGAAATCACCAAACGAGGACAAGACAAAATTAATGGTTTCGACAAGCAGAACATCCACCCGATTGCGAATTGCGAGGTAGTGGACGAATTCATTTAGCTCGGATCTTCTGTAATCAGAAGCAATATCGTCAGCCTGGAAATCAATCGTAGAATTGTGCTTGAAAACAGGTGTTACTTCGGGCTAAGCAAGCACGAAGACCCAACAATATCAGACTCTCATACAACCCCGTCTTGATTTACGACGCAGAATCCTGGGTTATATCGCATGCTGATGAAACATCACTAGGAGTCTTGGAGAAAAAACTGCTCAGAAAAGCATTTGGTCCTAAAATAGAAAAAGGCGAGTATCGACGACGGATGAGCCACGAGCTGTATAAATACATCGGCGTAACTCGTTTACACTGTGCGAAAGGTATACGAAGACTAGTGCGAAAGGTATACGAAGACGTACTCGAAGGACATCGACAAATATCACAACCAATACTTCGCTGGAATATTAGTGTCACCAACTCGAGGAGAAAAACTAAACATCAAACCGGTTGGAGAAACATGTTACCCTAATTTTGTAAGACCCTTGATTCCTCTGGATTGTTTGAGACCACCTAAGTAAGTAATTTATTATATTGAAATGTACTACACCATTTCCAATTGAAATTTGAAAAATATCAATTTAATTTTGAAAAATATCAATTTAATTTTGAAAAATATCAATTGAAATTTGAAAATGCTATTTGAAATTTGAAATATATCATTTGATATTTAAAAATTATATTTGAAATTTGAAATACATCAATTGAAATTTAAAAAACATCAATTGAAATTTAAAAGACATCAATTGAAATTTGAAAGACATCAATTGAAATTTAAAACACATCAATTGAATTTTAAAACACATCAATTAAAATTTAAAATACATCAATTGAAATTTGAAACACATGAATTGAAATTTGAAAAACATCAATTGAAATTTGAAACACATCAATTGAAATTTAAAATTCGTCACTTGAAATTTAAAAATTATTAACCGATTTTATGTACTAGATTTTTAAATTTCAATTGATGTGTTTTAAATTTCAATTGATGTCTTTCAAATTTCAATTGATGTGTTTTAAATTTCAATTGATGTGTTTTAAATTTCAATTGATGTCTTTCAAATTTCAATTGATGTCTTTCAAATTTCAATTCATGTGTTTCAAATTTCAATTGATGTCTTTCAAATTTCAATTGATGTGTTTTAAATTTCAATTGATGTGTTTTAAATTTCAATTGATGTCTTTCAAATTTCAATTGATGTCTTTCAAATTTCAATTCATGTGTTTCAAATTTCAATTGATGTCTTTCAAATTTCAATTGATGTGTTTTAAACTTCAATTGATGTGTTTTAAATTTCAATTGATGTCTTTCAAATTTCAATTGATGTCTTTCAAATTTCAATTGATGTCTTTTAAATTTCAATTGATTTTTTTCAAATTTCAATTGGAAATGGTGTAGTATACGAATGTTTGGTTTTATGGAAGTATGTTTGTTTGTCAGCCTCGATATTTTTAACGTGATTAGAAGTGATGTGCGGTTCCGCGTATTTTAAGAACCGGTTCTGACGAGTGTGTCGGTGGTGCAATGATTAGTGTACGCGGTTGTTGTACATGAGAACGTGGGTTCGATCCCAGCTCATAGAAAAATGTGAATTCAGTGTCTTCATAAATATGAAAAGGTACGGAAGCTGGAGAAGCAAAAGAAAAACGTGCAAACGTTATGATTTAACTGTAATGAACTTAATCCACTTTCGTGCGAAACCTGTGGCATCGCTGATTATATACGCTACCATATCAAAACTTCTGCACAGCTGCTTATACTGAGCCACTATTGACTGCATAATTCGTGGTTGGTTTTAAAGTATTTGCCATTTTTGGATTTGAATTTCGATTCAGTTTTTGTATAGCCTATGCTGTATCAATTATTGTTGTTGCTGCTATTGGTTTGGTTTTATATTGCGGATTTGGTTACTTTTTAATTGTTATCAACTCAATATCTAGTTTGGGGTTTTGAAATCTAAAATAAAACTTTAATTTATGGTTTCTTTTGTATCATTCGTCCATCTGCGATTTATTGTATCTTACGGTTTTACATTAAAGACAATGCAGTTTATAAAACAACCAACTAGTTAACATAAGAAAACAACTTTCTATATTACTGTTGCTTTTGCCACAATTTGAAAAAGATACGTCGGTCGCCATCCACACTTAAAGCGCCGTTTAATTTGAATGCAGGTCACTCTTTCATTTTAACGCGCATTGGAAAACAAATGTTTTCCAAACACTTACAAAAACAAACAAATACAAAAAAGCAAAACAAATATTTAAATCAGAATTGCAAATTGTTAAGATATAAATGATTTCGAGGAGAAAGGGGTATTTGAAAATTGTTTGTATTTAAGCGTAGACTAACATAAGAATATTGAAAAATTTTACTATTTGAGAAATATGAAATGAAACTCAATCAACTCTAAACGATGAGATGTTTGTAACAAAATGTATAGCAATACACATTGACTGAATGGAGTTACGTATAGCAATACCCAGAGATTGAAGTTGGATTGTGAGACCTAGATTTCAACAAAGCAGCTGATTTTTTGTACTAAACAACAGCTGTTATGCGAATATTTTAGTATTAAAATCTCAACTTCAAGTCTGTACAGACAAGTCTTTAATTTGGAAGAGTATAACGACTTAATATATCTGTGTTAACATCAAAAAACAACTTATGTCAAAAACCTAGCTGAAATTAAAAAAAAACCCACCGATTGTGAGAATCTCTCCTTAATCCCTCCATTGGAATTTTTGATTCCGCTTTCTTAAGGGAACTTGATCCTTCCTTAGGAATTTGACCCTACTACACGCAAAGAAAAAAAAACGTTTATTGCTCGGTTGCCACAACAATACTTTGATTGATTTGTATTAATTTATTAATCGCAACCGTTCACGTACTTCTCCCAAATAAACTCATCTATCTCAAATGTGTATCATGTTGTTGCAAACGATATCTCGTTTGCATTAAACGCGTACAAAATTACATTTGTCGCAAGTTAAAAACCATTTGCGATAACTGAAATCGGCCATTTTTCTAATGAGAGCACAGATTACGAAGAACGTAAATTTCTCTCATTCTGTCGACTGTATACACAGTCTTATCCACTCGTTTGACATACAGACTCACGCATACACATAAAAGGCTTTTAACTTGTCAATATATCTTGGATGGACAACTGACGCATTGTAGTTTGTTGCGCTTTTAGTTGTTATTTGTATGCAATGCGAGACAGTCGTGTTAGTAGACACTGAAAAGATAGACAAAAATTCCAACTTTTTTTGTAAACAAACTTTATGGGTAAAACCAAAATCATAAAAGTTGGAAATTTACACATAAAGAGCTTATGGAATCCATAAATATAAATGTTAATGTACAAGTAATGTTGTACTGAGTAGAGTAACTACCACTCGGTTGCTGTAACTACAACTCGGTCGCTGTAACCGAAACAACAGTTGGTGGATCCGTTTTTCGTTTATCACAAACGTTGTTTCAGCTTTAATTTTTCATAACTCGTTTACTGCAAACGTTTTTCAGTTCTTGCAAACGCTTTTTAGTTAGGATCAACTACAACTCAGTTGCTGTAACCGAGGGTACAGTTGGCGGAACTGTTTTTCGTTTCTCGCAAACGTTTTTTGCAGCTTATGGTTTTCATAACTCGTTTCCTGCAAACATTTTTCGGTTCTCCCAAACGAAATGACATGTACGGCTTAACAGAAGTTCGTTTCTCCCAACTACAGTCCGCAAACGAACTTCAGTTATCTGAGATTTCATTTGGGAGGAACGAGTTTTTTCTTTGCGTGTAGTTTCATCACTGAGTGTGTGATTTTGTTTATACTCGTAGTATATCAGAGTAGATATCAAACTGTTACACTGGACTAGATAAAAGTGACAGTTTTTATGTTTTTATTTTTTTTGCAAATCGAATCACAATATTAACCTCATTTTTAACCTCACTACACAGAAAAAAATAAAAATCAATTTCAATTAAAAAATTTGTTTATTTGATTAATTTTTTAATTGATTTTGGTGTAATCACGAAAATGATAATATTAATTAAAGGAATTTGACAAATTTGTCAAAAAAAAACTTCAATTAAAAAATTTGTAAATTTGATTAAAACATTTATTAATTTTTTCAAAAATATTGATAAAGTATGTAATCAAGTCAATTAAAAAAATTATTGATATTTTCGGGATTTTTGATTAAATTTTGAATTGAATCAATTAAAACCTTTATTGTTGTTTTCAGCATGTGTTCTATTTTTAAAGCGATTTTATTCAAGGTTTCGCAGATACACATGTACTTATATCTATACAAAATTAAGTTTTGTAGACTTAGGTTTTCTTAAACTATTATTATATATTAAACATTTATGCTCAGTTTCACAGTTGGAAATTCTCAATTTAAATGCCCGATGTTTGTCATTTAAATGTCAATTAATATGAAAATTTTCTGTGAACATTTACATATATTGAGCTTTTAAATGAAGAGTGTGAACCATAGATTAATACTTATAGTAGATCTAATAGTTCTTCCACCAAATTTATGACATTTGGCCTGGTGTGATATTTACGTTTGATGTTGAAAAGAATTGCTTTACTAATACCAGATAGATGTACTGGTTCAAAACAACTAACAAAATTACAACAACGATATTTCGTTTTGTGTGTTAAAATTATTGTGTTAAATACAACACAAATGTATGCTAACAATATCGGTCAATAAAAAAGTGTAAAACACATTTAAATTTAACAGTTTTTCACCAAAACAACATTAAAGTCAGAAGTTCTTGTAATTCTACCTGGTGTAAGTCACTTTTTGTCAAACATGTCTCTATGACACCGACCGCAACACGAAGAGTGTGAAAGGAGACGTTAGATGAGTAAATTATTCTCTCTTTAAAGAATTACTCTATGTATTGAACTGAGTACAGGCCAAAACGTAAGATACAAAAAATAGTGCTACCACTAATGTGTTGCCGGTAAATTTTGCTCAATGTTTACCCTGCAAAAGGACAATTAATCAAAATTTAATGCTCATCAACAAAATAGAAATTATTCATTTAAAAATTATTTAATTTTTTATAAATTCCTGTTATATTATAAACAATTTATTAAGTTTTATAAATAACTTAGCAGAGACACATACATGACGTAGTTAGTTTTAGGAATACACCACAAGAAGAGCAAAGATTCCAACATTTTTTTAATCGCCTTCACATTTTGTCCAGATGTTGTCTGCAACGGCTCATATACAAATTCTTTCACAAAAAATAAAAATTTCACTTTCATTCAAAACTGGTAACTACGAAGAAGAAGGCGGAAAAAAAGTCCCGACATTGTGTTGAATGAAAGAAATATTTGAATGTAGTCAACCGCCAAATAACATGACATCATTAGTAATGTACTTAGTTATGAGAATTTTGGAAATTAAATTCTTTTAACAAAAGGGTGTCTTAAGTGCTGTGATAAGATAAAATGTAAGATTACAATTTTAGATTTTCAACTTGTCTGACTTATTTATGGTAAACCAAGTTAAAATGTGATTCATTTCCATATTAATTTTTTACGCAAAAAAAATAAGGAACAAATTTATTGTATAAAAAATTTTTCGATTAACTTATTGGAAAATTTTAAATCTTGTGGAGAAATGTAATAATTTCCGCTTTAGACTGGTGCCAAGTTCGTTCGTATGATACAAAAGAATTAAATTATATAGCTGCGAAATTGAATATGTGTTGACAATTACATTAGTTTCTAATTTCAGTATTGAATTAAAAACATTATGTTTTGGAAAATTTAATAAGAGTGTACAATAGTATGGGTCGGTCCCCATACAAAAAAAAAAACAGTTGAGGCAGAGTCCCCTACGTTTAAAGATTATGCAAAGACAAATTCAGAACAGCACCAATTTTTGTAATCCGTGCACCCTATGAACGGCCCAAATAGGTTTTATTGTTCTGTGCTGACATTTGGTATCCGGTCATATTTCGTAGGTTTTTTTATATTGATTTTTCGAACGAAGTATTGAAACCATAGACGAATATAGTATAGACACATTTATTCTCTCATCTGACGTTTCATTTCACACTCTTCGTCGTAGGTTTGTGGAAATGAGAGCAATTAAATTTTATATTACCTTACACCAGGTGGAGTTACAAAAATATGTTCACTTAACTTTTTCATGTTGTTTTGGTGTAGAACTGAAAAATTTAAATGAATTTTGCACTTTTTTGTTGACTTGAAAAATTGACACAACTTGTTTGCGACAAAAACACGAAATTCGGTTGTTGTTCCTTTGTTGAAGGTTATTTACTATTGTATCTATCTGTTATTATTGAACACATGTTTTCCACCATCCAATGTTTCCAACCATACCTATGACGTTTAATTTATTGAGAGAATAAATGTGTCTATACTATATTCGTCTATGATTGAAACTACTTACAGGGCTGAAATGATAAATCAATTTAAGACTAATACTAAGTTCGTTTCCACCGAAACCATTGAGCAACATGAATATTTTTTTCTGCGAAACAGCAATACAATTTCGAATTGTTTTTCCAATTTAAAAAATTATATAATTTTTACTAGAGATTTCATGTGAAAAAAATATAAATTTTTGCTAAAATAAAGAATCTTCCACCTACACTCCCAGAACAAACAGTTTAAAAAAAGATTGGAGAAATCTATTGTCACCGAATTACAGTTGCCACAATTGAATTGAGGTTGTCGCGACCGAATTGTTTTTAATCATCGATTTGATCCAACACCGTTCGAAATTTTTGTCCGACGAAGCCGCCAAGTTTTTGTGTCGACTTGTAGCTCTATTCATCATATAAGTATTTGTAAACAAAACAAAGAAAGACGAAGAAATTTGGTAGGAATTTGAATGAAATTTTCTAGCAATTTGGAAGAAATTTTGCAGAATGAAAATATTCATGGATTGTAAAGATCGCATTCGTATACTGACTGGTAAAAGCAATGGCAAATATTTTCTAAAAATATTCATTGCCCAAAATTATATTTCAATTGCGTCTTAAGACTTCTTCTTACAATGAAGCAGTCAAAATTTACTATTGTCAAAAAAGATATCGATTGGCACAGCAAACATGGAAATTTTTCTCACCATAACAATTTTTTTTTAACCATAGTAACTACTTTGACACCGATTGGCACTGGCTCTCTGTGCACTTTGGCTGTATGTTCCAAGATTTATTAATTCACGTTATAGCAGTAGCACAGCTGATTTCGTTGTTTTCATTTTGTTCGTGCCTATTATGTCAAAGATTGTTTACATTTCGGTGTTTGTTTACTTTATTAGTTTGTTCACAACGTTTCAAAGAATTTATATTAAAGTAGATGGATTTATTCGCGACAACAATTTGTTAAATATTAAAGTATTTTACATAAATCGGCTTGAATCTTCATTATAAACACTAAATTTAACATAATTGAAATTAAATTGCAATGTTCACCTTGTGTTTACATCAGCTGACTTTGACATATTAGGCACTTTAATTTAATCAACAGCTGCTGCTATAACCTGAATGAATAAATCTTGATGTGTTCATAGAAAATATTTCGGTCGTGGTAAATTGTGTTGAATTTATTTTTGTGTTGTGAAGATACAATTTCGATTTTGCTGTGTGAAATGGAAAATCAAAATGTTGACAGCTGAAAGTTCATGTCATAGAATAATACATACCATAGAAGCTTTAATTCGCTCAATAAATTAAACGTCATAGGTACGATGGAAAGTAAACATTGGATAGTGATAGTGAACAGGACAGCGATCAACAAAGGAACAGGAACCGAATTTCGTGTTTTTGTGACAAACTAGTTGTGTTAAATACAATACAAATGTATATCAACGATAAAAGTCAACAAAAAAGTGCAAAATATATTTAAATTTTTAAGTTCTACACCAAAACGACAGGTAAAGGTTAAGTGAATATATTTTGTAACTCCACCTGGTGTAAGATAATTTTAAATTTAATTGCTCTCATTTCCACAAACCTACGATGAAGAGTGTGAAATGAAACGTCAGATGAGAGAATAAGTTTATCTACGTATGTATTATTCTATGGTTCATGTGCTTGGACTTTTTTGAAATTAACATGAAATTTCGCTGGGAACGAATGCGGGACACAGCTTAAAGGCGGCCACAAAAACAATGCCGAAAAGATATCAATGTGGATATCCGACAATTTTGAAACGCAAGTACCTCCCCATACTTTCCTATTTGGCTGACTTTAATGTTTTCATAATCTATTTACGTTCCACATAAGTACGAACCACAGAAAATATGGATGAAATACTGCGGACTTCACAAACATTTTTAAAGCTACGCACCTCCAGCCATCCACGCCATTTACAATCTTTCCTATAAATGATTGATCTACGATAGTGCGATGCGTTTTTCCCTGTCTATTGTTCCCTGGGAGTATGTCTATTATACGGTTTACTCTCCAAAAATTAAAAAAAAAATACATGTTATTTTAAGCAAAAAAATTAAAATAACAAAATCGAGGCAAATGCATAGTTTCGGAGTTATGGACCCACGTATGTTGAAATTTTGAAAAATTATCGATTATTCTTTTACTTTTCTCAAAAATATGAAGCTTTATACCAGAAAAATTCTATGCCGAAGCCGGTGTTGGACCTATCCCAGAGGAAAAAATCCCTTAGCTCGGCAGAAGGCCGGCCACGCGAAAAGCTTTATACCACAAAAATACTATGCCGAAGCCGGTGTTGAACCAACCCCAGAGGAGAAAGTTCCTTAGACCTACCACGCAGAAACCTCTTGATCAAGCATATTTTTTCGATTTTTCAACTATTTCTCATTAGTGGTATTCATGCAAACAAGAAAACCTAGAACTTTTGCTCAGCGCAAGTTTGCCCCGAAGCGTTTCATGAGGCACCAAATAAAGTTGCTCAGTGTATCTATGCAGCAATTGTCACAAAAAGGCTGATAAAGTTATTTTATTTTTTTTTTCACATAAATCACATAAATTTTCACAAAAATATTGACATTGAAATGTCAAAAGTTTTCACGTTTCTTTTTCCAGGTGGTAGATTCTGTTTCTGTGAAACAATGAAATGAACAAAAAAAACTCCAGTTTTATTTTAGCTGTAATAATTATCACTGAAAAGTTTTCACAGAACCAGAATCCACACCCAGGTTTGCTCAGCAAATTTGCCTCGAAAACTTTCCACTTTTGTGCAAGTCGCTTTGTATGGGAAATTTGTTTGTTTTGACGTTTGCTGTGCAAGTTTACGATGTTTTCGAGTTTACGAGGTTCTTTCGAGCTTTCATGAAGACCACTATTGTATTTCGCGAATTGGCTTTAAATTATATTTAGGGCCACTTTCTCAATTACCGGTTATATTTTTTCATAGCAATAAATTACCGGTTAACAGAATTTCTTTTTCTCAATGTTGTGTACTTAAAATTTGTACGGCCGATAACTTCACAGGGTGTTTAAAGCGAACCACAGACTTCTCATTCATGAGCACGAGGTTGGTCGATAACTTTTTATCTGACTGATGAACTTGAAAAAATATTAGCAAAAAATTTTGTGAACATGACAGTGATGCGAACAACTTCGATTACATTCTTACTTTATATCAAGAAGGGCGGTAAACCGACAATAAACATTAACTATAGCTGGTGTTCATGCTCATGAATGACAAGTCTGTGGTTCGGTTAACGCCTTTTAGTAGTTTATCCGAACGATAAATGCAAACAGCTGACAACTGTTGACAGCAGCTGTTTTGTTTTCATGTTTTTATGATTGAAGTATTTGATTTTTCTAAAATTCGCTTGCTTTCTTCCACCAAGACAACAAGAAAATATCCGTCGGCAACTGAGAACTTCTTCCCATGGTGTCTTTTTGATTGCTTTCCGCCATAAATTACACTTTACATAAATTACACTTTGCACAAAAACTATAGTAAAGTAAACAGCTGATATCTTACAGTGCTGACAACTATAGCCATACATTTCATCAGCCATTTACATTTTTACATTAAATTAACAGGACTATGAGACAATTAAAAGCTTAACAGGCAGTATATCGTTCCGCTAAATTAAAGTACCGATTAGTAAACAGACACTTTAACCGGAGATTGAGAAAGTGACCCTTATTGTATATATTTGATAGTAGTTGCATGTAAAATACAAAATGAAATAAATTGTAAAACTGGGTAGAAAAGTATCCATGATCACGTTTTCTAAATATTGCCGTGAAAAAAATAATCTATCCACATATTGAAAACATATTTTTCTGTTTATGCTCGTCGTTTACGAGAAAAACAAAAATTTTGTTCAAAATATAAGTAAACTAGGAATTGAAATTTCAACGGCCGGTAGGGGACTATAAGTAACCTTGTAGAAAAAAAGTTAGACGTTCCCGCAATCAGCTCTAAAATAGGCATCTTACAGGCCACAACGAATGAAATACGACAAAAGGGGTTTTCAGTACAGTCTCCCAAAAATAAGGTTTCGAAATATCTTTCCGCATTAAACCCCGTATTCAGTTCTTGCGAAATTTTCGTATGAAATTGTGTCATATATCTCTATAGGAAAATTTTGTTGCAGAGAGTTACCACCTGTCTTTGATATACCTTGCAAATATTTCATTTATAATTCCTTTAAGCATTCCATTTTATTTTTAAAACGTGGTATTACTTTTGGTTGTTAAAACTATCGAAATGTCAAAATTCCGCTCCCAAACAATTATTTCCGTACGAAATAAGTTCAGCGTTACAACCCTGTACTTGATTTTGCCAACGAAATTTTCGCAGAGCTGAGTAGCAAACCAATGAAAATGGAGCGAAATTTTCTGTTCATGAAATTTTCGTTATTTTTTATACACGTACTTCTTATGGCAACGAAAATTTCATAAAAACTGAATACCGGGCTTTATATCAAAACAAGACCTGATTCAAAAAACAAAAACAGTTCGTCAATCTCAGGCAACAAATGACTTGTTCAAAATTAAAATTCCTTATGACCGATATTGAAAACCATAGAATAATACATACATAGATAAACTTATTCTCTCATCTGACGTTTCATTTCACACTCTTCATCGTAGGTTTGGGGAAATGAGAGCAATTAAATTTAAAATTACCTTACACCAGGTGGAGTTACAAAATATGTTCACTTAACTTTTTTCTGTCGTTTTGGTGTAGAACTGCAAAATTTAAATGTATTTTGCACTTTTTTGTTGACTTTTATCGTTGGTATACATTTGTATTGTATTTAACACAACTAGTTTGCCACAAAAACACGAAATTCGGTTGTTGATCGCTGTATACTATTGCCACTATCTGGTATTATTGAACCCATATTTTCCACCATCCAATGTTTACTTTCCATCGTACCTATGACGTTTAATTAATTGAGCAAATAAAAGCTTCTATGGTATGGTATCTATGTTCTATGTTGAAAACTTGTATATTTCAAACTCATTCATAATGGCTATAAAAGAGTTTATCGTAGAAAACTCATAGCATTTACGAACTCTGCAAAATTCTTTGTGATTCTAAAGATGTCAAAATACCGAACTTAATAATTCAGAAACACTATATCCGACATAAGATGTTTTTCATTGTTGGCACAGATGTAATTGTGGCGTCAACATTCGATAGGCATTACTAGGTGGGTATATAAACTATTTCTACCAATAGCAACATAAAACGCAAAATATCCAATCGTTTAAATATCTTTGTTTTATACTCGTATGCAGGCAATTTTCAGGCATGAAAACACCATTCGAAACACCTGACATCTTGATTTTACATACAATTCGCGACAAACATGTATGCATGAATTTAATATTTAATCTTGACAATTCAAGTTAAAAAGTCGTAACTTATAAAGTCATTCTTATCGCATGTGTTCGAATCTTTCGAATGAATGTTATTGTCGCACTGCCACTGTAGCCGCCATTTCAATGTCTTGGCCAATGACTTTGCCAGTTTGTGTGAAAAAAACGTGTTGAAATATGCGCTTCAGGCGTGTTTATATGTAATTTTTTCAATTAACGATCTGTCTGTCCGAAGCTTTTAAAGTTCTGAGATTGTTTGTTAATTTGAAGATTTATACTGTTTTGTTCCAAAACGTGACAACAGCGTATTGAGCGATAAAAGCAAAATATAAAACAGCGGTTACAAAAAAGTAGAATTTTGTGCAACTCGTTTTAAATTTGCTTTCAAAAATAGTTTATGCATAATTTTTTTAATTTAAATTTGACAACCACATATTTCCTCTGTTGTAGTTATTACCATAAAACTCACGTGTGGGCTTATGTTTTCATGGACAGTAGATTTTCGGGTTAATGTACATTTGGTTAATGGAGTTTGTGCTTAAATGAACAAGAAACATTTTCAAATAACTACTAGATCAGTGTCATATGAATGCATGTGGGGATTTCGTGGATTTTATATGAAATCTTCGCTAAATCAAGAATCAGCTGTATTTTGTATTTTGTTACTTCATTGGTGAAATATGTTGATTTAAATTTTTTTGATAAATTTAGCAATTTATATTTGAATCACTAAAGATCCCTGAAAAATACGCTAACAGTGGCCAAATAGTAGAATAGTATGTAGTTATAAAATAAAATTAAAAAGTGTACACAAAAGTTCAAAAACTGTAGACAAAAGTAAAAAAGTGTACAGAAAAGTATAACAAGTATACACGATGGTACAAAAAGTGTACACAAAAGAAAATAGTGTACACAAACAAACATAGTGTACACAAAAGTATAAAAAGTGTACACAAAAGTAAAAAGAGTACACAATAAATTATGTTTGTTATAAAATAAAAGTAAAAAGAGTACACGAAAGTACAAAATCTGTAAAGAAAAGTAAAAAAAAGTGTACAGAATAGTTCAAACAGTACACGAGAGTACAAAAAGTGTACACAAAAGTATAAAAAGTGTACAAAAAAGTAAAAAATGTACACAAAAGTAAATAAGTCTTCATAAAAGTACAATTACACTTTAGTACATTGAAATACAAAAAGTGTGAACAAAAATATTAAAGTAAAAAGAATGGATAGGCCAAAAAACTAATTTATGTCAAGAATGTACTAAGCCAATAAAAAATATTTGTGCAAAAAAGTGCACTTATGTACATACTATAAACCCAGCCATACGCATTATCATACACTCCAACACAGTCGATGCCGGCACAAAAACGCAATCACTCACCGTACAAGACGAACGGCAAAGAATTCACTACTTTAACAGTGAAAAAATCGAGACACCCGCAACCAGAAAATATATACCCTTGTCCAGGGGGTTTCGATGCCACAGATCATTGACTAATACATACATACATAGAATTAGTCTCATCTGATAGAATTAGTCATAGAGTAAATAGGGGTAGAGAAAATCTTTCACTCACCAAATTTCTGACATTTGTCCTCGTGTGATGTATACGTTTGATGTTGAAAAGAATTGCTTTACTAATACTAGATAGAGGCAATGGTTCAAAACAACGAACAAAATAACAACAACGGCATTTCGTTTTGTGAGTTAAAATTATTGTGTTAAATACAACACAAATGTATGCTAACAATAACAGTCAATAAAAAAGTGTAAAACACATTTAAATTTCACAGTTTTCACCAAAACGACATGAAAAATTAAAGCAAGAAGTTATTTTAATCCCACCTGGTGTATGTCACTTTTCGTCAAACATCTCTCTATCACACCTACCGCATCACGAAGAGTGTGAAAGGAAACGTCAGATGAGACAAATGGCGGCTCTACTTCATATTTACTCTATGGAATTAGTCATCAAAATTAAAATTCCTTATGACTGATATTGAAAACCATAGAATAATACATACATAGATAAACTTATTCTCTCATCTGACGTTTCATTTTACACTCTTCGTCGTAGGTTTGTGGAAATGAGAGCAATTAAATTTAAAATTAACTTACACCAGGTGGAGTTACAACATATGTTCACTAAACTTTTTCATGTCGTTTTGGTGTAGAACTGAAAAATTTAAATGTATTTTTCACTTTTTTGTTGACTTTTATCGTTGGTATACATTTGTATTGTCTTTAACAGAAATATTTTGCCATTGTTGTTCCTTTGTTGGACGTTGTTTACTATTGCCACTATCTGGTATTATTGAACCCATGTTTTCCACCATCCAATGTTTACTTTCCTCCGTACCTATGGCGTTTAATTTATTGAGAGAATAAAAGTATTTACATATGTATATATTAGCCTATGCCACAGATCATCGCCTATGAAGTTGGAAAATCATGCAAAAGAAAGTGGATGAAGGAATGAGAGATAAGCAACATATGTTTAAAGTATGTTTGATTGATACTAATGGCGATTTAAATTATGTTCGATTGATAATAATGGCGTTTTAATTATGTCTGACTGATGGTAATGAGTTTTAAATTATGTTTGATGCTAATTTGTCATCTACAACTACAACTCGATTAAATTCCAACTTGCGACGTGACATCCGGTCAAATCTTTAACAGCTGTTGCAAACTCGTAGTATATTTCTCTATGCCTTTGTCTATACACATGAAGGAAAATTCACAGTCTTCGGGCAAAAACGCGAAATTCAAAAATAATTTCAACTACACACATGAAATTTAACTTCTGCCGCTTGCTTGTCTTCATGAAACAGTGATTCATTTTTATTTGTATCTTGTGTTCGATATGATTTTATTAAAAACAAATCACTCGAAATTTATATAAAAAAATTACATTAACTGATTTATGGATTGTTATAATTTGTAAAGTGATTTTATTACAATCAATTCACTTCAAAATTATGAAAACTTTACGTATCGGTTGTCTTTAAATCACCCGATTTAGGGAATGTTATAATTTTTATGAAAATCAGATGTTAAGAAATTTCAACGTATTTAAAATAATTTGCAGAATGAATTTGAAATAGAATAGACCTGAACGAAGAAATACAATATGATAAACTTCACAATGCATATGATAAAAATATTCAAAACAGAGTTGCAATTGAATTTTCTATCATCAGAAAGAAAGAAAAGGAACAAATTGTGCAAAAGTTTGAAAATGTAGAAAAAGAATGGTTTGACGACAATGAAAAAGGTTTATTCATAACATTAATTCATTATGATCCGGCGAATTCATCAAGCTGATTGTACTATTCAAGTAGTTAGTACAATGTTGTTAGATATTGTATCTAGCGATCTGCATGGTACATGCTAGTGCAGAGGGTAGCCACTGACTACCGTCAATGAAATCCCCATGTTAAATTCATCAATGTAAATCAAAGAAATAACTAAAAATTCGTTAGCTACGTTGACTGCAGGGCTTTTCTTTAATTTTTCTATGTATACACAGGTATCACCGTATGTATGTGTTCGTGGCTCTTATGATTTTCATAAAAATGTGGCAACTTCATTCATTCTCAATTGAGAGATTTCGTGAGAGCGCGGCCAAGAAATTAGAAAAGATTCTATTCTAGCGGCGATTTTCGTGACTCCGCTGCGGATTTTCGTGACGATTTTTCCCTGCCATAACAAACCTGATGTAGTCGTCGTCTGTACCGTGTTTGATTATGTTTACAGCCAAAGTCACGATGTCGAACGTTAATGTTCGCTTTCTTTCTATGCGACAAACAGCTGATTTGGGAGTCACTAACAAGCGAACGAAAACAAATACAATTCAGTACAAAATCGGACCCCACTTACACCCTCTCCCTCAAAATCCAAGCGAACGAAGCCAGGCACTCACTTTCGTTTCAGAATGCGAGTCACTATCTTTCGACTTGTCGTTCGCATGGTTTTACGTGTGTTTGTATGGTTGTTGTTCAAAGCAATAACATAAACTAGACGTT
The DNA here is from genome assembly GCA_963931995.1 of Phaonia tiefii. Classification (NCBI taxonomy): domain Eukaryota; kingdom Metazoa; phylum Arthropoda; class Insecta; order Diptera; family Muscidae; genus Phaonia; species Phaonia tiefii. The sequence continues at coordinate 236,432,404 of OZ008370.1, forward strand.
CGGCATTTAATTTCGGAGCGAGAGGGGAGAGTACGAAGAACTAGTATCTGCAGGTGCCACAAAGTTGGCGTTTTTGTGCTGAAATTGAAATATATTTTAATAACAAATTTATTATAATGACATTATTTTCTGTCCATTGTGTTTCTTCCATTGAATTCTATATAAATTGTTTTTGTCTCAAGCTATGCGACAACCAAAAGACAAGTGACTGGTTTTGACATTTTCGTTCGCATAGATGACAGCGAAAATAGTTAGTGGCTTCCGATTTTTCAAATACACAATCACACAATAACATTTAAAGCCTGGGATAAGAAAGAAAGTGAGTGACTGGCTTTCGTTCGCTTAGGTTTTCTTTCGAGATCGTGACTTTGGGTGTTAGACTCTACTGTTGTAATCTTTGTGGAATGGATTTGTAACCGGCCTCTACATACAAATTGCACCCCATCACTTTTGTTCCAAAATATAAAAAACGGCGACGCGTCATAACGCCCATGGACATAACGCAGATAACGCAATCTGCAAAAACACAACCATTTTCGCGATTATTCGCTCCGATTGAAATAAAACAACAAGTTGAACAGAAATGAGCTCTTTAGTTCACAAGCTCAAATGAGCTGTTAAGCTGAAATGATACAATGAACTAGTGAACTAAATGAATGAACTAGTTCATTCTATTGAGCTGAACTTAAAAGAGCGCTCTCTTGAATGAACTAAAATTCCCAACTGTATATGAGAGGTTTGACAGACGATTTATCATACAAAAAACGTCTCTCAAATCTTTCACAACTTTTTCTGATTAAGGCGGATACTTTTTATGCGAAACTGAAAACTTGGACCTAAGTTTTATTAAACATTTCGTTAACTTGTTGCTTGTTTCGTTTAACCATTCAGCATAAATTTGACCAAAATTATTTACTATGTATACATACCAAAAAAAAAACAAACTCACTGAATTCGGATAATTCGATACTCAAACATGCCCAACACGATCATGGTAATTATGGCAATGTGGATGGTAATGGTGGTGGTGGCGCGACGCGAAGTCGCTTATGGTTTCCATGCATTTTAGCGATTCTTGTTATTGAGCTTATGTCGTTGTTTGAACCGACAAGCAATGTTTATTGTTGAGACGATATTCAAACGTGTCGCAATTTATAACTTTACAACAGCAACATCATCCGCAAAATATGGCAACGACTCTCAGCTGGCAAGATCAACTTTCATGTGGGTTAACGGTTACGTTTTGGTATTGCAAAAATTAAAACAAAACTGGTTTTGAGAAAAAGTTGCGCTATCGTCATCGAAGGAATGAATGCATACCTTAGGTTAGTGTTGTTAGCGGCGTCAATGGTGTTGTTGTTATTCTCAAGTACACAAGTACTTGGGTGTATGGAATATGTAGCTGGTGACTTCATCATTACGTCGCACTGTGGGCCAAGATTACAAAAAATTGTCATAAATCGTAATGAAAGATCTTGAGTTTAATCTTTTCGTTAGTGATTTTCTTGGGGTCGCTTAAAATTAAAAAAAAGGTACAGGTATCGATGGACTACCGCCAGAGATGTCTAAGACAAGTGGTAATGAGCCGAAAGGGTGCGTACCTGGCGTTTGGGATGTCATCGTACTGTGTCCTGCATTTAAACAATGTGACCCGAATACATAAGCCTTTAGCCATGGCATATAGGGTCCTTTCACGCGTAACTTTTTGCCGCGCCGCCGCCTGTTTACATAGAAACCGGCGCAGCGACGGCGTGTTTTGGCGGCGTATAACATTTTGTTTAATATTTGTTTTATATTGTTAACACACGTTGGAACCACAACAAGCTAAAAACTATAAACTTCACACAACCTCAATCAAAATATTTCCTAATTTCCTTACAAAATTCGTAGGATTTGAACTCTGCACAGCAGCAGCCGGGTCAATTTCCTGATAATTAGACAGAGCCGCCGCCGCCATGTTAGCCGACCAAGCCGCCGCCGCCAGTTTTCCCAGGTCACTACGCCTCCGCCGAAGCAGAAACAAACGGCGTAAACCTCTAAATCCAATTGTTGCACACCTGATTGGACCTCATCAGGTGGCTTTACACCGGGAAAATCCAACAGATTTATACAATATGCCAAATCCTTCAAACCCCCGGCGAGTTACAAATCGTAACTTATCCGGAAGGTTAACCCAGAAGATTACTCATACAATTTTAATATGTAAACATTGGCGATTAATGTTTAACCTCATTTTAAATTGGTGTACATTTAAGTATATGCAACACTGCTAAAGTACCACCAAATTTAAACAAAATAAAATACATACAAAAAAATTAACTGTTTTGAAGGCCACCAACGTTATCACAGAAGAAAGCCGAGGGAAAATTTGCTGATACGCCATCGGAACCAATATTTTTTTAAAGTTCACGTCTCCGTCGATATAAGTGGCTCGCATCGGCTTAAAATTTGAGCCGATTTGACCGACAGACTCGATTTGAGTGGTTCCTCTTTTAAAAACATCCCGATTTTGCACAAAACTGTCAAAACTAAGAGCCGGCGATTATTTTGTTTGTTGCGCCGCCGCCGTCGATAATATGGCGTCGGCTTCGTTCACTGCACGCCTTGCCGTCATTATTGATTAATGTTATGATTTGATTAAAAAAGTCTAAGGGCCGTTATTATAACTTGCCAATAGCTAAAGTTGGGATGTTATCTGACAGATTATTAGTTTTTCGTTATTATAAGCATACTTTAGGCTAAAAGTGACCGGTAAGCTAAAGGGAAGATAGTGTTGCCTTTAACTTTTAACGTAAGGTTTATGTATTTAAAGTTGCCACATTTTCTGATATGTATATGCAGGAGAAGAAATTAATTGACATTAATTTAGCTTTGAAAATAAAAACTGAAAATGGAAAGCAGTCCACGTTTGTTGTATATAAACGAGCTAGAGGATATTTTTGAAAACTCGCAGCCTAAAAGAAGAGCCTCCACCAGATCTACCAACGGAACCTCTTCCTTGTTTGGCGTCGTCATTTTAATATTTTTTCAAAAATTCACAAATTTTTAGATTGATTGTAAACAAACAAATAAAAGTACGTTGCCACTACGTAACTATTTTTATTATAAACCAATTCATTTGGTCAAAAGTACTCAGTTTTTTCTTTGGTATTGCCACATTATCAAAAATATTAATTTTATTTTACTGTACGGTTGTATTAACGAAAAACATTTAATGACCACTTCATTGCTCACTTCAGCTAAAGTTACCTTTTACTAACATTTACTTTAAAGGCAAGTTATAATAATAAACCATTTTAACTTGTCTTTCCGTTTGACGTTTTTTCGTACACTTTTGTCTTGTACCTAAACTAAAATATTACATTAATTGAAACTAACAAAATCCGCCATAAAATTAAAAGACGAAACTGCCACTAACCCGGTCATCAAAAAGCGATACCACAGAAAAATGCAACTCTGTGATATATGTGCATCAAGCAACTATTGTATAGAAACCCAGTGAAGCGTGTCGTTTCTCTGCTTGCTCTCTTACTCTCTTCGTTGAATATTTCAATACAAGAGCAGTTTTCTGATGATGTTATTCTATCTAACTATAGAAATTCCAATCACATTTAAATAAAATTACATAAAGTATGTAAAAAGTATGAAATAAACAAGTTATGACGCGGGAATGAAATGCGTTTGAGTGAATCGCGTCGTCTTCTTTGGTTCTCTTCTACTATGGTTGCCAAATTGCGGGGTTTTTTCATCTCTACCTGTACATCCTTTTTGATATGTACATCATAAAGCAACTATTGTATAGAGAAGAAAATTTACTCATGGAGTGGAATGCCATCAAAGAAAACGAGTGAAGCGTGTCATTTCTCTGCTCACTCTCTTACTCTCTTCGTTGAATATTTCAATACAAGAACAGTTTTCTGATGATGTTATTCTATCTAACTATAGAAATTCCAACCATATTTAAATAAAATTACATAAAGTATGTAAAAAGTATGAAATAAACAAGTTATGACGCGGGAAAGAAATGCGTTTGAGTGAATCGCGTGGACTTTTTTGGTTCTCTACTACTAGGGTACATCATAAAGCAACTATTGTATAGAGAAGAAAATTTACTCATGGAGTGGAATGCCAACAAAGAAAACGAGTGAAGCGTGTCATTTCCCTGCTCGCTCTCTTACACTCTTCGTTGAATATTTCAATACAAGAACAGTTTTCTGATGATGTTATTCTATCTAACTATAGAAATTCCAACCATATTTAAATAAAATTACATAAAGTATGTAAAAAGTATGAAATAAACAAGTTATGACGCGGGAAAGAAATGCGTTTGAGTGAATCGCGTCGACTTTTTTGGTTCTCTACTACTAGGGTTGCCAAATTGTGGGGTTTTTTCTTCTATACCTGTACATCGTTTTTGATATGTACATCATAAAGCAACTATTGTATAGAGAAGAAAATTTACTCATGGAGTGGAATGCCAACAAAGAAAACGAGTGAAGCGTGTCATTTCTCTGCTCGCTCTCTTACACTCTTCGTTGAATATTTCAATACAAGAACAGTTTTCTGATGATGTTATTCTATCTAACTATAGATATTTCAACCATATTTAAATAAAATTACATAAAATAGTTAATAAGTATGAAATGATCAAGTTATGACGCGGGAATGAAATGCGTTTGAGTGAATCTCGTCGACTTTTTTGGTTCTCTTCTACTAGGATTGCCAAATTGCGCCGGTTTTTTCTTCTCTACTTGTAAATCCTTTTTGATATGTAGACTAAAACTCACCTCAAAGCACTACAACAATGCGAGTATGCAAGAGGAAAAGAAGACCATGGAGAAAAAATATTACATGAGTTGTCAGGGGACACCCGGTTGGAACGAAGTTCCCTTCGCTATATATTACGTACTAGTTAGTTCCAACAAGTCTAAGGCGCCCGTTAAAAAATACGGTAATATAAATGGATCTTTAAGAAAGGATATTTTTTGTAAAATGATAAATTTTGTTTAAGAAATTTTTTTTATAGAATGTATTTTTTTTTAAGTATATTTTATGTCCTTTTTGTAAGAATATGTATTATATTTTCCCGAAAACGTACGTTTTTAAAGAGTGGTACTTCTTTTATTAAAAGCTAATGTTTTTTTAAGAAAAGGTTCTATTTTTAAGAAGAAGTACTTACTGTAAGAAAAAGCCATAAGACTATGATTTTTTTTTTATTCATAAGACTATGATTTTATTTTTACTCTTTTTGGGAAAAGGATATTTTTTAAGAAAATGTACTTATTTTCAGAAAGGCTAAATATTTCAAGAAAAGAAAAGAAAATGTATTATTTTATTTTTAAGAAAAGGTACTTTTAAGAAAAGGAATTTTTGTAAGAAAATGTATTTTTTAAGAGGAGGTATTCTTTTGAAGTCGGTGGTGCAATGGTAGTGTGCGCGCCTCTTGTACATGAGATCCAGGGTTCGATCCCTGCTTAGACCACCTTAAAATTTCTTTCGGCAGCGGTCACCCCGCATAGTGACGGCGACACTATCGAGTATTTAGCCATGAAAAGCTTCTCAAAATGCCGTTCGGAATCGATGTAAAACTGTAGGTCCCAATCAGTGAGTGAAAACTGGAAAGCGCACAGCTCAGTGATTGTGAGAAGCTCTCGACTGTCCCTTCATGGGATGTTATTTATTTTTTATTCTTTTGAAGAGAAGGTTTTTTTAACAAATGGGAATTTTTTTAGAATTGGTCCTTTTTCCAAGAATAGGTACATTTTTAAGAGTAGGTACTTATTTCAAGAAAAGTTATTTTGTTTCAGAAAAAATTTACTCTTTAAAGAAAATGTAGTTTTTTAAGAAAAGACAATTTGTTGTAAGTAAATATACTTTTCTAAGAAAATGTACTTTTTGTAAAAAAATTTACTTTGTTTAAGCAAAAGTACTTCTTTAAGATAAAGTATTTTTTTAAAAACAGGTACTTTGTTTAAGAATATGAATAGGTATTTTTTTGAGATAATTTACTTTTTGTAAGAATAGGGACTTATTTAAGAAAATGTTCTATTTTTAAATAAAAGTAGTTTTTTGAGAAATAATTTTTTTTCCAAATAAAAGGTAATAAAAGGAGTTGCAATAAAATGCAATATTTTTTTGCCAGTCTTGCACTTTGGGTTTTCTAAATTTACTTTTTATTGGGTTCAAAACTACAATATGTATATACTAAATATTGGTTACAGGCTCCACCTAGAAAACTTCCCATTAAACAAGAAATTTGCCGACAAATGTGAGTAATCTAGTTAATTTCGTCCTCTATGATCCAAGCCGTTAGTCTAGACACAAACCAAAGCAAAAATAAACATTATAGTTGATAATAGTGGGTTGTAGCTAATAGTGTTAAAACAAAAGTTGTTTAATTTTTTTTTTCATTTAGCCCCCATCCCGCACCGTGCGATAAGGAACTTCATTCCAAAAGTTATTACATATTGTTTTTGTATCACGATTCGCGTGCCACCCTGTATTTTAACCAATAATAGATGACGGCGAGTATCGACGTCGTAAGAACTGTATCCCGATATCGAAGTACATAGATAAGCGAATCAATATAACAGGATTACGCGGGCCAGGCCATGTAAGTAGGAGAAATCCACAAAATAGAACGACCAATATCCCACTGGAAGTATGAGGTGGACGAATCCCTGCGGAACTTTGGTGCTACCTACTGGAGATAAAAAATCAAAAGATTGAACAATTTTGGGAAATATGATATCTCAGTTTTGTAAGGGCCATAGTCCTCATAGGTTGTTTGTGATCAATTAAGTCAATAAAGTATGAATCTGAGTAGTATACTTTAAGCTTATTATTTTCCATATAGGATACACTCTCGGAAAAAATCGGTTGAGACAGCCGAATTAGGAATAACCGAATTAGAGTTTGTCACAACCTCGCTAGAGGCCATCACAGCCGAATGAGAGGTTGTATTAACCGAATTTGAGATTGTCATAACCTCATTAGAGGTTGACATAACCTCATTAGAGTTGGGCACAACCTCATTAGAGGTTGATACAACCTGATTAGAGATTGACACAACCTAATTCATGGTTGACACAACCTCATTAGAGGTTGACATAACCCCATTAAAGGTTGTTACACCTGAATTTACATAGTGCCACAAATGAATTTTGAACTTTTTTTTATTAAGTGATGATCTATTTTCCTGTCTTCATTAAAAAAAAATTACAAAGCGGAAAAATAAAGTCATTTATATACATCAATCCTAAACAAATTTGTTTTATATGCCACTTCCGACCTACTTATATTATAGTCCCACCCATGATGGGTCACCGCACCAATTATGACGTTTTGTATCCATTGGTTTAGGTCCTAAACCGTTTTTTATTCAGACTATTGCAGCATATCTCAAACGACCTTGAAAATTTTCAAAGCTGTTGATATCTGCTTGAATATTTTCTGCAAGATAAGACGTTTTAATACAAAAACCATAATTAAAATATTTGTACTTATCTTTCTTAAAAATCACAAAAAAAAAACTTGATATCACCGCAACAGCAAACAATTACACATTCTTAAACTTTTATTTAATATAATATTCGTTTATAGAATTTTAAACGTCAGGGTTGAAATATATAGAATTATGTTGTGGTAACCGAATTGAAAATGAATTGAAATGAATTCGAACCTACGAATGAATTTGTACCTACAGAATTCATCAGAAATTCAGGTACAGCAACGGTCGTTGCAACCGACTTAAGGCTAAATTCGGTTATTGCGACCGAATTAATATCAAATTCGATAGTTACAACCGAATTAATGACAAATTCGGTTGTTGCACCTGAATTGATGCCACATTCGGTTATTCTAACCGAATTTGGTAGCAATTTTAGTTGTTGCACCCGAATTAACTTCAAATTCCCTTATTCCAAACGAAATTTTTGGAAAATGTAGTTGACAGAATGAATATAATTGAAGATTCAGTTGTCACAATCAAATCAATTGTGAAAGATGGTTGCTTCAACCGAATTTTAGTTGCATGAACTAAATTCTGTCATGACAACATCAACTCGGTTGTGGCAACCGCAATTCGTTGGTAACAGCATAATTTACGGTTGTTACAACCCCTTCTCATAATATTAGTTCTGTGGCTGTATATGAATACACTTTCCATATCAGCTTTCGACTATAAGTAGGGATTATTAATGTAAGAAAATCTACGTACTGTGAAATTTCAATACAATATTTGTAAAATCACTAAACTCTTTTATTTTAATTGTCATTTGGTGTCAATTTTTAACCAAGCGTTCCATTTTATTTCAACTACAAACATAGTTGTGTTAATGACGTTTTGTCAGCTGAATCGTAGTTAATTTCAATTTTAATTTTTGATATGTTAACATTCCGTCGGTGGTGCAATGGTTAGTGTACGCGGCTCTTGTACATGAGATCCTGGGTTCGAACCCTGCTCTGAACACCTTCAAAAAAAAATATATAGCCATGAAAAAACTTCCCAAAATACCGTTCGGAATCGGTGTAAAACTGTAGGTCCCAATCAGTGAGTGAAAAATGGAAAGCGCACAGCTCAGTGGTTGTGAGAAGCTCTCCCCGGTCTCTTCATGGGATGTAATGGGAAACCATTTATTTATTTTATTAACATTTAGGTAGGGCAATTTATCACAGTGAACACATGCAAACAACACACAGCTTTAGCATCACATACGTGGTTGTTGTACAACAATAGTCTCTGCCTGAAAATCAGTATGATGGTATTGATGTAGCGGCAGCGAACAAACAAGCAGGTCGTCGTCACCAAAGTGTATTGAATAGTATAGAGAACTCATGGAACGAATTGTATGACTCAAAAGCTTTGGCGGCATCTGACGAATGATTCAAAATGTATTACCCTCTTTTTGTCATAACTTAGTCCATTCATAATTTTGATGTGAAACATTGATGCCTTTTGAAACATTTATGGTTTTTGTATTTTTTTATGTAATAACATTGTCGAAATGGTGCATTTATATTGAAATATGCTATAAAGAGAATAAGACTAGTTTATGGTATTTTACTCAGACTCTCTACATGAGAGCGGAAAAAGAGTGCAATAAGTTCTCTATACTATTCAATACTTTTTGTTGTCGTTCTGTTTATGACAAAACAAAAACAATTATTTACGTGATATTATATTGCTTTATGTATTTTAACAATATTACATCTAATGTTAAAGCAGATGTAAGAAAAAAGAAAGTGCAATAGCATAAGAGCCTTCAGCACAAAAACTATTCTTTTTTTTATTTTCCAATGTAGCATTTACTAATGTGTTCAGAGAAATCGAACAGGTACAGTGTAACAAAAATTTATGAAAATCGATATCTATATTTTGCTATGTTCGTTTTTTGCGTATTTTTGTATTTAACAGAACATAAAAATATTGTATTATTTAATAATTAGTTGTTTTCAAATAAACTGGGTTCAAGTTATTTGTTACCACAGACATGCGCATAGCAATGGGTGGGAAGAAGGTCAGTTCCCCCATCCCAGTACTCGAAACGAATCCATTTTTATACCCTGTCTAGTGTATTTAAAACCCCGGTTTTTCAAAAATTTCGGTTTTCAAATATTCCGATTTTGGAGAAACCGGTTTTCGCTTAAACCGAGGTATAAAAACCGGGTTTGCCTTAAGGTTTAGCCTTTACCCTTAAGGTTTTTATGACTAAACGGAGAAATACGTGTTTTAAACAATTCAGTGTTTTTTAATTCAGTCTTTTTGAATTTTGAGATCGACTACGGAGTACCTAGCCATGAAAGAGCCTGTCAAAATACCGTTCGGAAGCGGAATAAAATTGCAGAGTGTGTAAGCCTATGCCTTCACGGGATGTAACGGGAAACTAAAGAGTGGGCCGTGTAAATTTTAATTTCGCTTTTAAAAAATACAATTATTGACACAGTACCTCATTCGATCAACCCATTTTTTCAGTATATTTTCGACTATTTGGGCCACTATTTCGAGTTGTAAGACTTCAATGGACTCGGTATTGTGTACGTTACATTTATCTTTAACGGGCTCAAATCGCAGCTGCGGGGCTGCCAAGAGACTTCCGAGTTTCGGGTGATTATAAGGTTTTCAAACACAGTGCGCCAAAAATCGATTATAACGTTGGCTGTGTAGCACGTAGCGTCGTCCTGTTGAAAAGATACATCGTCCATGTCATTCTCTTTACCATTTTTGAAAATCAAAAAATCGCTGAGCATGGCACGGTAACGCTCTCCACCGACGGTAACGGTGGTTCCTTCACAATTTCGAAGAAAATTGGTCCTAAGATGCTGCCTTGCCAAAAACCACATCAAACAGTACCTCGTTGTGGACACATCGGTTCGTCCTCGATGAGGTGTGGATATTCCGAGCCACAAATGTAAAAATTTTGTTTATTAACGTAGCCGTCGAGGTGATAGTGGGCTTTATCGGAAAATTTGATTTTTCGCTAAAAATTCTCATCTTGAGCCAAACGATCCTCAGCCCATTCAGCGAAGCGGAAACACTTCGGATGGTCACGAGGCTACAGTTATTGGACTAATATGACTTTATACGACTTCATTCCGAGGTTTTCATGCCAAATTCTGCCCAAAGAAGTGCGAGAAATGTTCAATTGCTGCAAACGGTGACGAGTTGATGTCGACGCCTCTTCGAGCACACTTTCAGCTACAACGGCAACATTTTTCACTGAACGAGCACGTAGACGAGTTCTTTTGTTCGATAATGACCCGGGTTGACAAATTCGCTTCACAAATTGATCCACAACCGGTGTTGATGGAACTCTATTTCTATCGAATTTATTTCGTAGATTTCTTACAGTTTAAGTTAAAAACTCAGAAACTTGGAAGAAAGTTTTTAATATTTCCCAATTTTCTTCAAGTGTAAAGTGACCCATATCTTAAATATCTAACCTTTAACTAAAAATATGTCACTACATAAATGTCAAATTGTCAAAATGCTTCGAAATAGCGGGTGATTCAAATTCTAAATGTTACATGGCCCACCCATTATTTATTTATTTTATGCAACCTATTTGTTCTAATATTTGACTTCCCCAATTAGGCAAAATTATCAATGAGTTAATTTTCCTTGGACGTTTTGTTCTTCTTTATGGAGTGTAAATAGTGTTCTTTATGCATTTCTGCTAACATACTACCTGTGTTGTCATTAGTTTGGAGTTGGCAGATATAACTTATATTGCCTTGGACAACTTATTTCAGAAAACTATCGGCGAAATAATTAGTTGGAAAAGTCTTTTGTGTCTGTGTGGTGGGGTCAGTAACCATCATAGAGTAAATATGAAGTAGAGCCGCCATTTGTCTCATCTGACGTTTTCTTTCACACTCTTCGTGATGCGGTCGGTGTGATAGAGAGATGTTTGACGAAAAGTGATATACACCAGGTGGAATTACAATAACTTCTTGCTTTAATTTTTCATGCCATTTTGGTGAAAAACTGTGAAATTTAAATGTGTTTTAAACTTTTTTATTGACTGTTATTGTTAGCATACATTTGTGTTGTATTTAACACATTAATTTTAACACACAAAACGAAATGCCGTTGTTGTTATTTTGTTCGTTGTTTTGAACCATTGCATTCATCTGGTATTAGTAAAGCAATTCTTTTCAACATCAAACGTATACATCACACGAGGACAAATGTCAGAAATTTGCTGAGTGAAAGATTTTCTCTACCCCTATTTACTCTATGGTAACCATAGTAGAAGGATTTAGGTTTGTAATTCTGCGGGAAACCGGTTCTTCGAAGACAGTAATTTTTAAAAAACCGACGAAACGTTAACCGGCCGAGATTCGGGTAACCGGTTTCGGTATACAGGCGGTTTTTGTTGCTTACAAATTACAGCCTGTCCATCTCCGTCATTTAACTAAGAAGCCTACAGAAAAACTTAAAAGAGCGACAGCTTTTAGAGTTAAGAATTTTTTTCTGTACATTATACTTTGCCACTCCGTATCCGAGATCCTGACTACGACCTTGACCACAGACTTACAAGGCGTTTAAATGCACTCGATCGAACACTATTATCATGTGATTTCTCATACTTTTTTTGTACCCAAGATCGAGTACATTTACCTCGATAATGTCATTATCATGTCACAAATCATTTCAAATGCAGAGTTGTATACGCACTTTCAGTATGAGACTGTGTGAATATGGAAAGGAATGGAAGGACACGTACTTCACTGAACATGTACATTAATGACAACACATGCAAAATGATTGGTATAAGAGGTAGTGTTATCAGATCAACTGATTTTACTTTCATTCTTTATTTCCTAAATGCTTAAAAAATTTCCAGAAATTCTAAATAAATTCCACATAAAAATGTCGTTAATTAACTAAAAAGTTATTTTTACAAATAAAGAAATAGAAAAAATGACTGGCTGACAGAATTGTATGATACTACTAAAGGGTGTATTTTCAAGGGCGATAGAACTTCAAATTGTAAAAAATAACACAAAAAATTAAATTTTAATAAAAAAAATTCTATTATTTGTTTCAGTATACTCTGGCAAATCATCATGAATAGACTCACGCTTAAACAATGCTGCCAAATTATCCAAATTTACTCTGAAACTCAGTTGGAAACTGACCCGTTGTTTTATCGCCAAATTGTGTTCAGCGATGAGGTACATTTTTGGCTTAACGGGTTTGTTAATAAGCAAAATTGCCGTATATGGAGTGAGACCAATCCATAAGAGACCCTCCAGACTCCATTACATCCAGAAAAATGCACCGTTTGGTGTGGCTTACACGCTGGTGGCATCATCGGACCTTATTTCTTTAAAAATGAGGCCGGAGCTCGCGTTATGGTCAATGGAGATCGTTACCGTACCATGATCAATGATTTTCTGTTTGAAAATATGGATGACATTGATCCAGACGAGATGTGGTTTCAACAGGATGGCGCTACGTGCCATACGGCGATCGCAACCATCGACTTATTGAAATCAAAATTTGGCGATAAGTTGATTTCGAGAAATGGACCTGTCAATTGGCCTCCAAGGTCGTGCGATTTGACACCTCTCGATTATTTCCTGTGGTGCTACGTGAAGGCACTGGTTTATGCTGATAACCAGCAACAATTGACGCCTTGGAGGCCAACATTGTTCGTGTTCTTCTTAACATACGGCCAGCAGTGCTCGAAAAAGTGGCCAAAAATTGGACGTCCAGAATGCGCTTCGTCAAGAACAGCCGCGGTGCCCATATGCCCGAAATCATTTCAAATGTTAATGCCACGTATTGATCTTTCGAATAAAAACAAAACTTTATTAAAATTTAATTTTTTGTGTTATTTTTTTACAATTTGAAGTTCTATCGCGCTTGAAAAAACACCCTTTACATAAAAATCCTCCTGCTATCACCTGGTATAATTCCATAATGCCATCATGAAATACAAAAATGTCAACAACACTAAATCGAGTAAAACTGCATGAAAAAACACCTTTTTGCCGTAGAGTGATAATCCCGACATTATCATGATAAAAGAGTGCATGTAAACGCGCTATTAGGTTTATTGTTTATTTAAACAAATCCTCGATATATTCAACTATTGTTTTGTTAACTTGTTTAGTTTTTCATAAACTTGAATATTATCAACTAATTAATACCCACCAGGCACTAGTTGGTTGTTATAAAATACAGAATTTATATTTTTCATTTCTTGACATTTTTATTTTTTACATAAATTTGTAGCGCCTCAAATGACATTAGCTGTGTTCGAGTACTCGAAAATTTGTGCAAATTTTTACTGGATCGTGTTCGTAAATGAGAGACAGAGAGCGATAATTTTGACAGTTCGATGTTAGAGATTTTGCAAATTTTTGTTGGCTAAAATTTCTCCAACAACTGTTTGAAATCAGCTGTTTTACGTAAACAAAGAAAAAAGTACAAATGCATTTTTTATTATATTATTTAAAATATCACTGAAATTTAGAAAGAAAATGGAAAGCAATAATATGTAGTGGCATTCAGTAAATTCTGGTGAACCGACAACGTCATAACTGGACAACTGTGGCAGTATATACATACATATGTAATGTAACTATTTTACAAACTATTACTTACTTACTTTACTTTTATTGACTATTTTACAACCTCATGAGGTGAGATGTCTTACACATGGTTTTGGTCGTCCTCTTTTCCTGCTTCCATCGGGTACGTTAACGAAAACCTTTCGCGCTGGCTCATCTTCATCCATTCAGATAACATGGCCTAGCCAACGCAATTGACCTAATTTAATTCGTCTAGCTATGTCCACGTCAGAATACAGGTGATATAGGCTCTTGGTTCCAACGACGTCGGTACTGGCCTTTTTCTTTAACAGGACCATATATTTTACGGAGAATTTTTCTCTCGAATACTCCCAGGTGTTTTTCATCTGTTTGCGATATAACCCAAGTTTCCGAGCCATATGTCAGGACAGGTAAAATGAGAGTCTGGTATAGCTCGACTTTTGTCCGTCGAGAGAGAGCTTTGTTCTCAAACTGCTTGCTGATCCCAAAATAGCATCTATTTGCAAGCACAATTCTCTTATTTATTTCCAGGCTGACGTTGTTGTCCTTGTTCACGGCTGATCCAAGGTAGATAAATTCATCTACCTTTTCAAAATTAAATCGGTTGTCAATGTTCAAGTGTGGACCAAGTCGAGAGGTTTCTCTAGTCATTGACACCATCAATTTTGTATTGCCCTCATTAACAACAAGACCCACCTTCGCTGATTCTTTTTCGATTCTTGAAAATACTCCAGTAACCTCTCGCAAATTTCGCCCAATGATGTCTATGTCGTCAGCATAAGCCAGCAAAAAATGGCTTTTCGTGTTAAGGGTTTTGTTCGTATTTACTGCAGCCTTTCTCATTATTATCTCCATTAAGATGTTGAAGAGATTGCACGAAAGTGTCGCCTTGTCTAAGTCCTCGCTTGGTACAGAATGGTTCAGTGAGATCTTTCCCACTTTCACTGCTGATTTGATGTTGGTCAGCGTCATTCTACAGAGGCGGATCAGTTTTGCCGAAATACCAAGTTCGACTGAATATTTAGTCAGTCGTGGGCTTGCCTGGTCGAAAACCACACTGAAAAGGTCCAACCAGGTTTTCCATAATTGGCTTTAGTCTTTCACATAATATCGTATGCTCGACAAGACCTTATACGCGATGAATAAAAGACTGATATCGCGATACTTGGAACAGACACACGGATCACCCTTTTTGAATACAGGACATAATACACTGAGACTCCAATCGTCAGGCATAGATTCCCCCAGCCACATACCGCATATAAGTCGATGCATGTGGGCTAGCAGTCCTTCGTCACTTGCGTTAAAAAGTTCAGCGGGTAGCCCATCGGCACCAGCGGCTGTATTATTCTTAAGCCGGGCGACCGCCATTCTAATCTCGCCTTGGTTGGGGGGGAGGTGGGTACAATCTACACTATCATTACCTCCTGATTTTCAGTGGAAGAATCTGAGTGGAGTAGTGCTGAAAATTTGTCTCTCCACATTTTGAGCACACACTGCTTATCAGTCACCAGATTCCCATTCTCGTCCTTGCAGGAAGGCAGCCCATTATTAGGCCCGTTATTCGATCTTCTTACCCTCTGCAAAAATTTTCGGGATTCCCCATTCATCCTGCATAATTCGGTTGATTTTCCTCCCTTCTCAGCCTCTTGTACCGCTCACTTGCAGCACGCGTTGTAACTGACTGTTTCGTTGCCATACGTGCAACGTCTTTTTCATCAGTTGCAATGCGGCATTCTTCGTCGTAGCATGGCTTATCTACTATTTACTTACTACTAACAAAGGATAGAACTATATCAGCTGTTTCTTTGCAAATTTTTACTGGAAATTTTCATAAAGAGAGTAAAATCGTTCTTACTCTCTCAAAAAATAGATTCTTGCAAATTTTTACTGGGTAAGTAAACGAACAAAGCTATTAAGCCCACTGTGTGTCTGATATCAGTAAATGATGGTTAGGTTAATTTGTATCTATCTCTTTCTCTCTGTACTTACGATACGTTTAGTGCAATTTCTGTGAACGTTTTATTTTTATTTTTTTGCTGTAAATATTTAATTGTTTTAATAATTATGTCATGTTATTTGTCTAAGTTGGTGCAAACTGTAATTAATTCTAATTTTTGCCATGTATTTGGGAATCTATTGTGAGACTACTACAGAGTTGTTTTGGGTTTGTAGTTATTGTTTGTGATGGTATTCAATTTAGAGGTGAATGACTTTCTATGTGAATTTTTGTGGTTTTAAGCCAGTGAATTTTGTAATAGCTTATAAAACTACCGTTTTTTAGGGAGTTGGGTCTAAACCCGTTTTCTTGGCATTGTATAAGTTGTGGTTTCAAAAAATATATCTGTTAATATTTTATAATTAACTTTGTGTAGTTATTTTAAACTAAGCATGATTATTATGACTGGAAAATGTTGCCATTTTGTTAAAAATATCATAAATCTTATGCTTTCATTGAGGAATTTGTTGGTCAATAGAGACGAGTCAAATCATTATCATGTTGATGTTTCAAGGCAGATGTCAATAATTTCGTTAAGGCAGATTAGTACCAAAACAATCTTAAGTTAAAATGCTTAATGAATCACATCTCAATGTCAAATTAAACAAAAATATTTAGGGTAAATAGGTTACAGTCCGAATACATTATAGGGTTTGCTGTGGCCAATGCCAACGGAATATAATGCTGCATAATTAAGTTTATCGAATTATACAAATGTAAACTGATTATAAATACTACGTTTGAACACATATTTTGAACACATGTTTTTAAGTCATACAATTTCAAAACAAAAAAAATAAGTGCATATGGAATAGTTTCCAAAAAACACATTCGTCGAAAGCAGTAATTTTTAATTGATTTTGTAATATTTTATTAAAAAGGATTTTTTAATCAATTAATCATTAACTTTTACTTTAACCATTTATGTACAAATTTACTGCAACTGTGTACGCACACATTTTAACTAACTTGTAATTTTACGCAGTATCCAACACTTCCAAAAACACAAAACATTGAAAACTTTTATTACTTTTTATATCAACCATATGTTGCAATTGCTTGCTCATTGAGGCAACAACACTTTATAAATACAACTCTGCTGCTATGTTGAAATTCTATACTTACGCGCCAGGCGACTTACATTGAGTTTGAGTTATGCTTCCGTTATAACGGAAGTGCATTCTTATGTAAACATTATACACTAGACAGAAAGAAATATGCATTGACTAATCTACCAACACATAGAGAGAAGAGAACCAACTAAGCGGTGGTTGTGAAGCAAATTGGTGACATTTGGTGAAAGATTGAAAATATCTATGTTACATGCATTAATATACCACTATGTTTGTGTGTTTGTATGCTATGGTCCAGTGTATAATGTAACTGTTACTAATAATCAACACGTAACAGACATACAAGGCAGTAGTAGTAGAAGCAGAAATAGAAGACAGCGAACCAGCATCATCATGAACATCCAGCAACAATGGAAACCGTTGTTTCTGCATAGCTTCTTTTTCTCTAGGCTGTCTGTTAGTCTCTGCGTGTTTTATAGATCTTTCTAATACAATAAAGACATTTTAAAAAGAAAGAATTCCATTTATTCATTCTGGTTTTTAAAGAAAAGTAGGTTGAGCAAAAGAATCCAAGCTGTGTTAGAAAGACAAAGATAGTTGATGAACGAGAAGGTGAGCGAAAGCGAATGAATCACAGTTATTGTTATACAAAGCATTCAAGGTATGCTAATGATAATGCAAAAAAGTCTTGTTTACCACAGAATATTGAAGAGAAATATTGCAGAGATGACACTTGGGCACTACTAACGTCATTTGTAAATCTCATACATTAAAATAAAATAAAACACAGATGAATTGTACTAATTTCAATCATAGAGTAATCTCAGACTAGAGAGAATATTTGGCTCATCTGACGTTTCCTTTCACACTCTTCGTGATGCGGTCGGTGTGATAGAGAGATGTTTGGCGAAAAGTGATATACACCAGGTGGAATTACAATGACTTCTTGCTTTAATTTTTCATGCCATTTTGGTGAAAAACTGTAAAATTTAAATGTGTTTTAAACTTTTTTATTGACTGTTATTGTTAGCATACATTTGTGTTGTATTTAACACAATAATTTTAACACACAAAACGAAATGCGGTTGTTGTTATTTTGTTCGTTGTTTTGAACCATTGCCTCTATCTGGTATTAGTAAAGCAATTGTTTTCAACATCAAAAGTAAATATCACACCAGGCCAAATGTCATAAATTCGGTGGGAGAACTAGTAGATCTACTATAAGTATTAATCTATGATTTCAATGAAATTGGCTTTATTTCAATTTCAAGATGGATTCATAGATGGTGAACGCATAAGCACAGCTGATTTTCTTTGTTTACCTTGAAACCCAATTTCGAACTGTCAAGTTCACATGTATTTCGTTTTTGTATGTGTTTGTTTACATTTATTGTTAGTAAACGGATGTGTTGGATTTGACACAGTGAAATGATGAAATTAATCAAGTCAAACTGAGTTGATTTTTATATTATTTTCTTTCTTTCTTTAATTGTACAAACAACTTTTCATTTAATTAACAAAATTAGTATGTGGTCAAACTGGACTTATATCGAATTTCTTGAAATCTGTTAAGTATTTACTAAGTAAACAAACAAATTAGATAAAATTTGACAGAACTCTGTATAACGACATGAAAAAACTTCGATCAGCTGTTCTTATAACACAACCTGAACTTTCAACCATGGTAAGTGAGAAGTAAAAACAAAATGTATGTGTTTGTTGCCACCAATTTGCCATCAACTACAATAACACCTTCTGCATCTACCATGAGTATTTTTATCATGGACAATTTTTTGACATTTTTATTTGAATACGATTTCTGTCATAGGCTTACTTTTTGTGGTATTTATGTAGTATAATAATAACGGGGCGAATATTGCCTCCCAAGTCGTCAATCTTCTCTAGCTTATCGGCGTAGACTAGTAAGTTTACATACCCGCAAAAACAAAATAATCGTGCGGTGTTAAATCGCATTATCTTGAATGACACTTCACAGGTCCAAACCACGAAATGAGACTCTGACCAAAAGCAGCCTTCAATAAATCGATTGGCATGTGACATGTTGCGCCATCTTCTTGAAATCATAACACCATCTTTACACGATGCTATTTTTAGCTGCCATTTTTAACAATTCTCTTTTGAAATTGCAGCGTAAATCTTCGTGCCTTTACACGTTACCATCTCATGATATTAGTGCTTGCCATTTTTTCTGACATTTCTCTTTAGTGAGTGTTCTTGTATGTGTTGTTCATTTTTGTAAGCGGTCCAATTTTGTTCTACATAATTCTAATAAATTGTTTTAAATAAAATTTTGTTGGCATGGTCCCAATTTCGTTTATTATTTTTAGTTAATTTTTATGTTTAAATTTCTTTTTTTTAACTTCTGTTAAATTGTTTCACGTAACCTCTAACAATGTAACCACAACACACGAAAAACTAGAATGAAAGAAAAAATAACATTAAATGTCAAAATCATAACAAATGCGGAAAGAGCACAAAGAGAATTGCAATCAAATTGCATGAAACCCAGTGCGGTGGCGCTTCGTGTCATTTTTTCCTCCATTCTTGCTTCTCTACACCCCTTATCCACAAACGCAAATTGCATGGTTAAAAAATGGCATCGTGTAAGGGCTGTGTAACACCATCTTTACACGATGCCATTTTTAGCTGCCATTTTTAACAATTCTCTTTTGAAATTGCAGCGTAAATCTTCGTGCCTTTACACGTTGCCATCTCATGATATTAGTGCTTGCCATTTTTTCTGACATTTCTCTTTAGTGAGTGTTCTTGTATGTGTTGTTCAATTTTGTAAGCGGTAATTTTGTTCTACATAATTCTAATAAATTGTCTGGTCCATATTTTCTTTATTATTTTTAATTAATTTTTATGTTTAACTTTATTTTTTTTAACTTCTGTTAAATTATTTCAAGACGCGAAAAACAAGAATGAAAGAAACAGTAACATCAAATGTCAAAATCATAACAAATGCGGAAAGAGCACAAAGAGAATGCAATAAAATTGCATGAAACCCAGTGCGGTGGCACTTCATGCCATTTTTTCCTCCATTCTTGCTTCTCTACACCCCTTATCGACAAACGCAAATTGCATGGTTAAAAAATGGCATCGTGTAAAGGCTGTGTAACTCTTCAAACATTCAGGCGAGTCAATTCAGGACCGAAGACGTCATTGAACATTGCTCTATAGCGGTTACCCTTATCAGTTTGAAATTGTATGGCCACAAACCAAAATCTTTCCGCAAAATTCTATATAAAGTGGATGGACATAGATCCAATTGTTGTGCACGATGATGGTTGGACTCATTTGGATTTTCTTCGATGCTGTATTCTACAGCAGCAATAGTTTCTTCGGCACAATTTAGTTTAATATTTAGAGTAAATGCGGTGATAAAATGGTTCATAGTTAAACGAATTAATCGCTCTGAACTAGAGATTCGCACGGAACAACATATTGGATCCTCATCCCGTCCGTCTCTTATCTAACCCGTCCCGAAGAATTTGTGTTCTATCCCTTAATTTTTCTTAAAACTCCGAAAAAGGTTTCATGACTTCGAGAAGATTGATACATAGTGTTTTGCACAGAATCGTGTTGAATAACATTAAGCATGTTATTCCTAATAGAGGGATTAAAAGTAGTGCAACGTACTAAATCTTCCATAATCTCGATTTTTTCAATATCGGTAAAGATGGAATCTTCGGGATCACGTTTTAATCCCGACCCCGACAATTACTGATCAAACGCGCACCTCTACTCGGAACCATGTTTATCAAAACAAATATTATCCAAGTATGATGGTTCTGGAAAATGGGCTATATTAGTCTACGTTTTCTTATAATTTACATACAAATATACCAACCAAGCTTGGAATTATTGGCTTCAGACGTTACATATTTTAACCGAATTTGGGCCCACATATGTACGAGTATGTACATACATACCTATTACCTAGTTTGAGTTAATTCAAAATTTTTTGTTATGTTATAAATATGTTAATCAGACAAGGTGCTATAGGATCAATGTAGTTGGAATTGGTCGCAAACATGTGATTCTCGGTAAGTAGGAGAGTTTTATCAGTTTGAGGATCAGTACACTAGGACTGTCATTAATATCAATCAAACACTATTTAAACTTAGTTTGGCTGCATGGTCTATAATCTATATGTCTTCTTTGGTCTCTCATTCTACAGACGAACAAGACTACAGTTGAATGACCAGGTACTGAAATAGCTTCCAAAATTTGAGAGCTACATCTGAGCTACATTTGTTGGCCCAGAGTTCGTGTTTGCTAGTGAGCCGGACATCTTTGCTCGTAAGTCAGTTTTAAAAATTGAGAACAGGCTCGCAGCTAAGGGTTTCAACTGCGAACCGGTTGAAACTAAAAACATTGGTACACTTTAAATTTGTTTAGTATGTACTTGCTGGTACACTTTTTGTTCTTATTAGTACAATTTGTGCACTGGTTGCCACACTTTCTGTACATCTAGGTACTATTTGTATACTACTATTTGTACTTTGTACAATTTTTGTATTTTTTAATACACTCGTGTGTTATTTCTTCCGATTATTTCTTTAAATGTTTTTTGTTTCACGAGATCTGAGAACCGGCTCGGGAGCCGAAATTTTTCAGCCGTAGCTCAGCTCCAAGCTGCCACTTAAATTTGGGAAAACCCGGATTTTCAAAAATTCAATTTTGCGAAACAACCGAAACCGAATTAGTTTGTTAATGAACCTAATACTTTACTACTTACTTAGGCCCAATTTTTGAGTGATCAACAATCGAGCATAACTTAGGGTGTGTGTTTTATCGAAAGTTTGTCGCCGTGGTAGATAGTGTTGAATAACTTTGTGTGTGGTGAAGAAATATTTGTGCTTAAGCTGTGCCAAATGAAATAAGAAAATTTTGACAATAGAAACTATTTGTAGATGAAATGGCGATGAACGCACTTTGTCTATTGCTATCATCAATTGAGCCTTGCTGGCTGCATATCTCCAGGCTTTGAAAGCTTAAAGTCTCGCCTATAATCTGAATCTAAATATCGAATTTTCTCCCAATAGAATAATGAAAACCCAAAGTTTTATAGTATTTTTACGAGCTTTCCACACTTAAGGTATATTTCAAATCTGAGTATACAGCGAAGGTACGTGAGAAAATATACATATATTCCAACTTTCTACACCAATAAACGGTACAACGGACCAAAAAGCGGTACAAGCAAATAAAATAGATATGTCGACGAAAAATTAGGACCAGGAAAACAGTATTGCATCGAACGGTATTTTAAATATAAAAAAAAATAAATCGTTTCCCATTACATCCCATGAAGGGACCGGGGAGAACTTCTCACAATCACTGAGCTGTGCGCTTTCCAGTTTTCACTCACCTACAGTTTTACACCGATTCCGAACGGTATTTTGAGAAGCTTTTTCATGGCTATATACTCGATAGTGTCGCCGTCACTAATCGAGGTGGCCGTCGTCGAAAGAAATTTTTTTGAAGGTGGTCAGAGCAGGGTTCGAACCCAGGATCTCATGTACAAGAGCCGCGCACACTACCATTGCACCACCGACGGCCATATATAGTCATCAAAAATGTATAGTATAGTCATCAAAAATGTCATATTGCTGGTAAACTATGTTCCAAAAACAGATCTCTAGATCAATGTTTCCCTGCAAACGGAGATCTTATTACGGAGAAATCAAATAGATTATGGAACTGAAAATTTAATGTTTCAACACATGACATGCTCTGACAGGTTAAATTACACAAAAATTGCACCAGAATATCATTATTCAAGAAGTTTGAAATTATCCCAATTTCGGATAATTATCCAGAAAGTGATAACACACAATTCAGTGAAATGCAACCTTGTAAAACTGATTCTCATATTTTTACATTCTGTCAAATTTTTGAGTAGCCCTGGGACTAGTGAAAATTTTGACAAGTAAACTCACCACGCAAATGTCAACATTTTACTCTGAAAAATATTTTAAGCGATAAGACACAGATCATTAGACTGACTCTAAATTCATTTTTTAGGTTAACATTTGATTCCTGTTTAAACAGCCAACTTTGGCCATTTAAACTATGATCAAGTGACCATATGATTTTGCCAGAATCCGAAAAGAAGAACAAAAACAAAGATTCTTTAATTGTTAATGTGAAAAATAAAAACCATTATCTTACTGGAAATATGAAGAAAAACATCGATTTTCACTCGTAGTACAGTTAGCACTGAATTTCTGCACGAACATTTTAAATTTTCAGTAAATATTTTGCACTTTTATACTTTCATTTTGGTATGAAAATGGAGCTTTTTGATTTTTTGCAACGATCAACCGATAAATAAATACATGAATACCTGTTATGTTTCCCTACAACAGATTTGACTGAGCACTGAAAAACTCTTGTCAAATCAAAAGAAACTGATTAGGTATTTAAATTACGACTCAATAAAAATTGGGTCTAATTGGTACTTCTAAGTGCGTTCTTGCATACCCAGCTCTGGCCTGTCAATCAAAGAATGCCATTGATAAATATCCCCTTTACAACATACATACATATGTACAGTGGCGTGCAGAAATGAGTATATAATTAAATTTTTCATTTCTAAAGGAATATCAGGAGCAATAATAAATAAAATCAAAATAACTTTTTTTTTCCTTTATTCCTTTTCAATTCCGAATAAAACAACAAAAGGTTCAAAACAAAAGAACAACAAATTGAGAGAGATACAAATCATAACAAAAATAACTCGCATGCACTCAATTTTGCACTTTTCAATACCTGTGTCAAGGTAGCATTTTTTTAGCACTTGGTTCATAGCCCTTTGCATTTTTTGTTACCATTGATACGATTTGGCATACTTTCAACAAATTCCTGTATAATTTCATTTTGTATATTCTGCCATTGAAGCTGTACTCGCACCCACAGTTCTTCTATGTTTGATGGAGCTGATTGGTACAACTCCAGCCGTCTTCCCACGATTGACCATAAATTCTCAGTCGGGTTGAGGTCGGGGCTTTGCGCTGGCCAATTCATCACTGCAAAATTTTGCTCACTCACTATTTGCGCACTATGCTCCGGGTCGGAATCCTCTGGAAATTACTTCATCTTCAGGATAGGTACTCTTGTCAACAAACTCGAAAAGACGAGTCTGCAAAATGATGAGGTAGTTAGTCTTCCTTCTCTTGTATACTTCTACCATCGATTCTCTGTAACTGCCCAATATGCCACCAGGTGAAGCAGCCCCAAACCATGATGTTTCCATCAACATGTTTCCCAGTTTTCTTAACATGTTGGCGTTGAATGGTATCACCAGCGCGACGCCGGCAATACTGTTTACCGTCCGATTGGAAATGGTTACATTGTGATTCATCTGACCAGATAACACGTTTCTAGGCATGTAGCGTCCAATTTGTATACTCTCTTGCAAACTTCATTCGCTCCTTTCGATTCTTTTCGGACAATTTAGGTTTATTTTCTTTAACAGCTGAAATATACCCAATATTGGGGAGCGCTCATCTTGTTGTATATTCACTAACGTTGATGTTTTTGGCAATAGAAGTATTTTTCGGTGTTACGGACTTGTTCTGCTTCATTTCTGCCATTATAAGGCGTGCGACCGCTTCTGTCAAAAGTTTGCAGCGGTCTCTGGTTTGCTCTTTCGGATCAGTATGTCGTCTTTTTGACTTAGATTTAGTTCCTTGAATATTTCCCGAGATGACGACCCATTATTAGTTAAGGAAACTATATTATCCTACACATTGCGTGATAACATTTCCATTTTTAAATTCTTTATATTAACTTCACCTGTCAGCGCACCGACAAAAACTTTGGATTGATGTTTAACCCTTTTCCCGTGATCCAATCAAGCTGAAACTTCGCAGGCAAACTAATGGCGACGACAAAAATTAACTATCAAAATATGTGGCAGAATTGAACAAAGGGGCGTGGTACCTCCCATACAAATCACAAATTAAAAATCTCCTGTTAACGGTATTTTAACAAAATTGGGTATGTTGATTAGGTTTACATATTCTAAGATCTGCTGCAAATATGTGCGGGATTGAACAAATGGGCATGGTCATATATAAAGAATTTGCAGTCAAAAACTATGTTTTTTACGGGTTGGTTTTTTTAAACTAAAAATTTATTTGAATTTAAATTTTTCATACTACAAAAATTCATACTACAAGTTACAAGTCATGAACATTTTTCGAATTGAAAAATTGTTGGTTTTTGTTGGAAATAAAGTGTTTTCAACAGAGAAGCTACAAAAGTAAATCGATAGGGACAGCAAACGACGCCATATTTTTCCCCGCTCTTTTGACATTTCTCTTCAGTAAGGTTTGTCATTTCCTCATGGAAAGATATACGAGCCAACAATGAGTCGAAATTATTAAAATTTACTACCGAAATTTGGAGTCAGTGGCCTCAACTTTAAGAGCGCTACGTCCAATTTATGGACTTCAGCGATGAGGCTCATTTCTGGCTGAATGGCTTCGTCAATAAGCAAAATATGCGTTATTGGTCAGACAGCAATCCACACGTAATCCATGAGTCATCATTGCATCCCGAAAAAATTACGGTATGGTGCGGTTTATGGGCCGGCGGCGTCTTTGGGCCGTACTTCTTCCGTGATGGTCAAGACCGGCACATTACTGTGAATGCGAATCGCTACCGTTCAATGATAACCGAATATTTTTGGCCCCAATTGGATAATATGGACTTGGAGGATATGTGGTTCCAACAGGACGGCGCCACAAGCCACACAGCGAATGCCACAATTAATTTATTGGAAACCAAGTTTGGGGAACGTGTTATCTCACGAAATGGCCCAGTCGATTGGCCGCCACGGTCGTGCGATTTGACGCCGTTAGATTATTTCCTGTGGGGCTACGTCAAGTCTATGGTCTATGCCAACAAGCCAGCGACGATTGATGAACTTCGTACGAATATCGAACGTGAAATTGCAGCAGTATCGGCCGATTTATGCTTGAAAACTGTCGAAAATTGGGTTCAGCGTCTGGACTTCTGCAAGCGTGCCCGTGGTGGCCATGCAAAAGAAATCGAGTTCCATACATAATGGCATCGAACGTACTTTCACAGGAATAAAGAATTTCATTTTATTTAAAAAAACTTTTGTAGTGCTCTTATTGAAAACCCCTTTAATAGACAATTCAGTTTCAACACACACTCACTGGCATGACTAGTTTCGAACTCCGTGACAAGTTCATCATCAGATGCCTAACTATTGTGCCTGAATTCATACCATCTTTTCATCATCAATCGTATATATACAAACTCAATTCTGCAATTCACATGTGAAAAAATGTGTGCACTTGGAATAAAGCTTAAACTCTTACTAACCTCGCGTTTCTAAGCCTAAATGTGCAATAATGACCATAGACAAAAGCAGAAAATACAAAGGGCTATGGACCAAGTACTAAAAAATGATCCACTGACACTGCTATTGAAAAGTGTAAAATTAGTTAGTTTTGTTATGATTTTTATTCTCTTTGTTGCTTCTATGTAGTTTTGAACATTTTGTTGGTTTAGTCAGAATTAAACAAGGAATAAAGGAAGAAACAGTTATTTCGATTTTCTTTATTGATGCTCGTTTTATTCGTTTAGAAATTGTCAGTGTGGTTTTAGACCAAGCAAGTCCACGACTGGCCAAATAGTCACTGTACGCCAAATCCCACGAAAAGCAAATCGATACATACCACCTTTTTGTCGATTATAAAGCTGCTTTCGATAGCCTCAAACGGGGAAAACTGTACGAAGCTATGTATGTCTGTACTTGGGATTCCGGCAAAGCTGATCCGCCTCTGTAGAATGACGCTGACCAACACCAAATCAGCATTCAAAGTGGGGAAAGGCCTCATTGAACCATTCTGTACCAAGCAAGGACTTAGACAAGGCGACACACTTTCGTGCAATCTCTTCAACATCTTAATGGAGATAATAATGAGAAAAGCTGCAGTAAATACGAACAAGACCATTAACACGAAATGCCATATGTTGCTGGCGTATGCTGACGACATAGACATCATTGGGCGAAACTGCAGTATTTTCAAGAATCGAAAAGGAATCAATGAGGGCAAGACAAAATTTATGGTGGTTTATATTCTGAGTATTGCACCCAGCTGACCTCTAAATCTCTCGCAAAAATTCTAGGCCAAGGTTTTTTAACGACTAGAGAAACCTCTCGACTTGGTCCGCACTTGAACGTTGACAACCGATTTAATTTGTTTACCTTGGATCCGCCGTGAACAAGGACAACAACGTCAGCTTGGAGATAGATAGGAGAATTGTGCTTGCAAATATGTATATAGATGCTATTTTGGGCTCAGCAAGCAGTTTAGGAACAAAGCCCTCTATCGACGGACAAAAGTCCAGCTATATCAGACTCTCATTTTACCTGTCTTGACATATGGCTCCGAAACTTGGGTCATATCGCAAGCGGATAAAAACACCTGGGAGTTTTCGAGAGAAAAATTCTCCGTAAAATATATAGTCCTGTTGGAGAAAACGGCGAGTACCGACGTCACTGGAACGCAGAGCTATATAATCTATATTCTGACGTGGACATAGCTAGACGGATCAAATTGGGCCATTTGCGCTGGCTGGGCCATGTTATCAGAATCGATGAAGATGAGCCAGCGTGAAAGGTTTTCAATAACGTACCCGATGGAAGCAGGACAAGAGGACGATCAAGACTCCGCTGGAAAGACCAGGCAGAAGAATCC
Source organism: Phaonia tiefii (assembly GCA_963931995.1). NCBI lineage: Eukaryota > Metazoa > Arthropoda > Insecta > Diptera > Muscidae > Phaonia > Phaonia tiefii. The sequence goes on from OZ008370.1 coordinate 236,460,309, forward strand.
CTCCCTATCCGTGGTCTTACCAACTGTCGAGAAAAGGCGAAGGATAGAGCCAGTTGGAAGAATATGTTGAAATTTGTTTGTTTAATTAATATGTGTAAGACGTCTGACCTCATAAGGTTGTAAAATAGTCAATAAAAGTAAAGCAAGAAATTAAAAAATTTAATTATGTACTCATTTCTGCACGCCACTGTATATAGATATACATACATACTTACAGTTGCTGTCAAAAAAATAGTAGTGGCTTTATACAAATTTTGTTATGTTTTGTAGCTTCTCCATTTGCTTTTCTTCTCTAGGTTTCTTTTTACCATTTCGTAGCCTTATGTAACAACAACAAGAAATGTACCGTTTTGTTTGCATACCATTGTTCTTGTTGTTGTTGTAATGACTATATTCAAATAATAACAGGTTTTTGGCGGTCAAAATAATAGTAGTGCTGTCAGTAGTCACCGATTTCTTTAAGCAAACACATCTTTTTTGCAAACTTTGGATATTGAGAGGTAAAAAAAATTTATTTTAATTAAAATAAGTACATTTTTCAACGATATATTATTTAGATTTTTTTAAAATGGGGCGTGGCGTGCATTGTACTCAAGAAAAACGCTTATTGATAAGAAAGCTGATTTCGGAGGGAAAAACTTATAAAGAAGTACAAAATATTATAGATTGCTCACCGACAATGGTACGCAATGCAATAAAATACACTCCCGCTAGTGAGACACGTGGCCGTCCCCCAGCATTATCAAAAAAAAGTGTTGCGCGTATTGTAAGATATTCAAAACAAAACCCCTTTGCTGCCGCTACAGAAATAAAACACAAACTTTGTGTGGAAGCAAGCTTAGCAACTATCTGCAGACGTCTTCGAGATGCAAATTTGCCAGCGCGAAGCCCACGAAAGGTGCCGTTGTTGACGAAAAGGCATGTAGGTAAACGACTAAAATTTGCTAAGGAGCATCTAAATTGGCCCACTAAAAAATGGAGGAATATTTTGTGGACCGATGAGTCCAAAATTGTTCTATATGGTGGGAAAGGCTCACGAGCTTACGTTAGACGGCCTCCTAATTCAGAATATAACCCCAAATTTACGTTGAAAACGGTTAAACATGGAGGATCCAGTATTATGATTTGGGCATGCTTTTCGTTCTACGGAGTTGGACCAATATACTGGATCAAAAATATCATGGATCGGCATTTATATGTTAAAATATTGCAGGAAGTAATGCTTCCATATGCTGAGGAGGAAATGCCTTTGATTTGGACTTTTCAGCAGGACAATGATCCAAAGCACACCAGCCTTCTTGCAAAACAGTGGTTTGCAGAAAATAATATTTGCGTTTTGGAATGGCCAGCACAAGTCCCCCGATCTCAATCCCATTGAGAATTTATGGTGTGATGTAAAGGCTGTAGTTGCGCAAAGCAAACCTACAAGCAACAGCACATTGTGGGAAGTTGTGAAGGATGCATGGAAGTCAATTCCTGCTGAAAGATGCCAAAATTTAGTCAACTCTATGCCACTACGATGTGAGGCCGTAATTGCGAACAAGGGGTTTGCCACTAAATACTAATTTAAATGCCTACTCTGTAGGAAAAAATAGCTGGCGCTTTAATTTATTTTAGTTAATAATATCCATTAAATTAATAGCAGTACTATTATTTCGACAGGCTATATTTGAATAAATTTAAATATTTTTACATTTCTATAGCCAACTTGAACTTAATTTATGTTTTTCTTTTCTTTTTGTTAAAATTTATAGAAAAAACCATGTAACAAAAATAAAATTTGAAAATATACAAAATTGTTTTAAGTCCTTTTTACTTCTTTAAAATTGTACCAATACCCACTACTATTATTTTGACAGCAGCTGTATATATGAATGCACGTACAATTTGTTTAACAATTTTAAGTTTGTGACATTTGATGAATTTGTCATATTTTGAAGCTGCATAACTGACATATTTTTACCATTTATTAATGATGTTGTGGGTCGCGGGCATGGAGGAACGCAAAATATCTCTAAATGATAACCAATTAAGTAGACGTGTTTTCACGCGAAACACAAAGCAAAAAAAAAAACAATTGACAAACCACGCACTACACTGAACTAGTACGCACTTGTTGAGTTGTATCTACTTCAAGTAATGACTGTAACAGAGGGGGGCTCAGAATGCTGGGGAGCCTAACATTTTATACATACACACATACCCACATATCATACACTTGTGTGTGGACTTATTGTCAAGGTCATTGTATGCTAAACAAAAAATGCACAGTTGTTGCTTGTACAACTAATATGTGGTTGTTGTTTTGTTTTTGTATAACTATTAAAAGAAATGTTAACTGTTGTTTATTTCTTCGTTTCGTTTTATGGTTTTTTCTCTCGATTTAAACAATGCAAAAAAAAAAGTCAAACAAGTATTTAATCAAAAGAAGAAAAGATACTTTGCCATGCTGAGAGTGTCTGGAACTAGTTTTTGCTTAGTTGACTTTTTCTACCCCACCACTTGTTTTCCACTCGCTTGTTGGTGCTTCACACAAAAAACGACTATAGAGAGAAGCAGCGAAGAAAATTTCACCAAATTACAAGTAGCGCATATAAACCGTAGTTTGCTGCTGCTGATGTTGAATTTGTTTACTCATGGCTGTTGTGGCTTTTAATTAAAGCCTTTTATATTGAGCAAACATGCAAGTGGCAAAACCAACACCACCAACTGTGGGAATACAAGAGTTGGTGGGTACTACACGGCGCCGTTTAAAATGTTGTGGGGGTGGTAAGGGGGGGTTACTTCGGGAATCTAAGGTGAGAAAAGCACATACTCGCAATCACCTATGCCATGGTGTATTAAAGTGTTTATTTTCAACAGTAACAAAAATCAAAATAAACATTTAAAATAGTAAAGAAATAAAACGTTAAATATACATACATTTGTACATACATATGTATGTGTACTATACGTACATAATTATGTACCTTCCAATGTGGAGCTCTATATATGAGGGTTGTAGGTAAAGTGTGGAAACTTTTAACTTTAAAACTTAAACTGTTTGCGCTGGTGTTACCTGGCGTTTACACAGGACAGTTTTGTTCCGACAGTAGAAAAACATTCACACATTTTTACTACCTCACTTATACTTCTATCACTTGCCTCGCCACTGTCTCTGATTTTTCAATAGCTCTGTTCGAGTACTTTCCCAGTAAAAATTTGCAAGAATATACTTTTGAGAGCGAAACAACAATTTTACTCTCTTTATGAAAATTTGCAAATAAAGTAGGCGAACGACTTCCAGTAATAATTTGCAATGAAACAGCTGATGTTTATGTGTGCAAGGAAACAGCTGATTTTTCTGTTTGCATTTCATTAAACAAAAGCTGTTATTTTTATTTGGAAGAAATTTTTATTAAAAAAAATTAGTAAACGACATTTGACTATTGACCAAGTCAATAATGACGGCATCTATTTCGCCTTCACTTTCCGATGAGGACGAATCCAACAATGTTAGCGCAGTAACGATAGCATATGCTCGTACATCGGGAATTCCATTTCCACCTTAAAAAACATAAAACTTAATTATTCTTAAAAAACAAGGAACAAATAGGGTACAACATTTTCCGCGCTGCTCCATATTTTGTGAAATATATGCTCCAAAGCTTGAATGTATAATTTTTGACAAAGTTTGTAACCTCTGCTCTATATTCTGCAATTTTGCCGCCGGACTTACAAAAAAGTACGTCACGGAACACGGACGGAAATATGTTTGCGCATGCTAACCTCACTACAAAATGTATTGTACTTACAAATTCTTCCAACAAATACATTTTTGGAAGTTACCACAAGTTCCAATAGAATTGAAAGAAATTTTATCCTTTGCCACATACATACATTCTGGCGTGTATTTCCATACCTTTGCTACTGCCACAGTTGTCCAATAATGACGTCGCCGGTTCACCAGAATTTCCTGAATGCCACTGCACATTATTGTTTTCCATTTTGTTTCTAAATTTCACAAATATATTGAATAAAATATTAAACAGAATAATTTGTACTTACCTCTGTCGTTGTTAATTTATTTTTGTGTTTTGTTTCTTTACATAAAACAGCTGATTTCAAACAGCTGTTCTATCTTGCAATTTTATGTTGGCTAAAATTTCTCCAACCAAAATTTGCAAAATCTCTAACATCGAACTGTCAAAATGTTCGCTCTCTGGCTCTCATTTACTGGACTTTTGGAGTAAACGAACAGAGTTCAGTAAAAATTTGTACAAATTTGCACAAATTTTCGAGTACTCAAACAGAGCTAATGACAGTAACTTCGGCAAGAGGTTTGACATAAGCGGCCAGATCATGGCTGAACTAGTAAAGGTTGGCGCAATAGAACAACTGATTTTGCTTTCTTATGACTCCATCTGTTAAATTCAGTGTATTTTGTTGTTGTACTTTTTTGTTTACTGTGTTCGTTCATATGGATCTGTGTTGAATTTGACGATTAGAGTCATGAAACAAAAACTAAATGCCTATTGTTGGTTCACACAATTACAACAAATCCTACTGCGTCAACCTCTACTAGTTCAGCCATCGGCCATATCGGTGACGTTTCGTAGTAATTTGAGGAAAAAGCAAAACATCGCAAACGACTTTACAAATTGGGAAATATATTGGTATTTGAAAATGTTGCTAATTTTTATTGAAATATTGTTTGACAATACCATAGATTAATACTTATAGTAGATATACTAGTTCTCCCACCAAATTTATGACATTTGGCCTGGTGTGATATTTACGTTTGATGTTGAATAATACCAGATAGAGGCAATGGTTCAAAACAACGAACAAAATAACAACAACGGCATTTCGTTTTGTGTGTTAGAATTATTGTGTTAAATACAACACAAATGTATGCTAACAATAACAGTCAATAAAAAAGTTTAAAACACATTTAAATTTCACAATTTTTCACCAAAATGGCATGAAAAATTAAAGCAAGAAGTTATTGTAATTCCACCTGGTGTATATCACTTTTCGTCAAACATCTCTCTATCACACCGACCGCATCACGAAGAGTGTGAAAGGAAACGTCAGATGAGACAAATGGCGGCTCTACTATAAATTTACTCTATGGACAATACAAACATATACAGAAACATGAATTCATGTCTAATTTTGCAGAGTAGATCAGATCCATTATAATTTGGAGAAGTAAGACAAAACACAATGGCAAAAGAGCGAAGAAACAAAAAATCATAGTACGAAATTTAACGAAACGACTCTGTTGGCGGTTGTTTAAAACTGTACTGTCTTTATAACTGGCTGGACGCGTACGTCACACAAACAATTTTTCTCTTTGTGCAACTAATACATATTCTCAACTATCTTGTCTCAAACTGTCCCGTGTAAACGCACCGTTACGTTTTTTAAGTGAAGGCCATATTATCAGATTTATGGGCTAAATCGCGACCTTAGAACAATAAGGTTCTAACCATGATACAATGGAAGGTAGTAGCGTCAGCCCAGATGATTTTCTTTGTTTACATTTCATCGTACCCAGTAAATATCAAAGTTGTTTGTGTGATTTCATCTATCTATGTTCACAATTGTACATGCATGTGTAACATTTTTGTCAGCTGATTTTGACAATAACCCGGTGCGGAAATTACAATGAGCATTTTTGATAAAATGATCTGAATATTGGATCGCACTAAATCGGGTATGCTCTTTCGATTACTGATATCGCTATTAAGATATCTCTTACCCTTTACGAGATACCCAATGCAACAAACTTCTAACTACATACATATTTTTCTATAATAATTTGGTTAACAAAGTTCTAACAACCAAATAGAACCTTGTGTTCCAAAACAACTTGAAATAACAACTTCCAGTTAGAACTTTGTTTTCCAAAATATTATTGATAGAACTTTGTTGCACAACATTCGTTAGTTGCATTGTTGACTAACATTGTCCCGTTTTTATTTAGGCCTGTCTTCAACAATTTGGACAAGCTGTTACTGGCAGTTGTGTCTTTACACCAAAAGGCCAGTAAAGCCGAGTACTAAGATCGGTCACGTGAAAAATATAAATTAATTTGTTTCGCTGCGAAATGGGCCGGCAACATATCAGTGATTACGCCAATATTTTTTATTTTGTTTTTATGTTTCTTTTGCACTAAAAATCTATTTTTGTTCAGAAATTGAGCGACAGTAGACAACATTGATCATATCTTCCTTCAATTTGCTTGGTCGTTGAATTTTTCTTAGCAACATTAAAATGTTGGTCAATACATGTTGCTGATATTTCGCTTGAACAACTTAGTACAGAGCATGGTAGAATTGTCCAAGGAGTATCGATGAGACAGCTGATCAAGTTGGTACTTCGAGGACAAATAGAGAAGACGCTTTCAAAGAAGAAAAGGTGATAGGTGACTGGGTTGCGTGGTTGGATTTTAAACTTTTTGCTGCCGCGTTTCAAGCCGAAAGTACAAAACAAATCAACTGGGAGTAAATTTTGCAAAAACGATGTACAAGTAGACAGTCAAAATTTCTCTTCACTCAAATGCCAACAAACAAAACGAGTGAAACCCTAGTACTTCTCTACTCTCTCTCTTACTCTCTTCCTTGAATATTTCAATACACGGGCAGCTTTTCGACAGTGTTATTGTATATAACGCGAGAGAGAAATGCGTCTATTTGTACATCGTTTTTGAATGTTTCAAACTAGACAGTCAAAATTTCTCTTCACTCAAATGCCAACAAACAAAACGAGTGAAACCCTAGTACTCTTACTCTCTTCATTGAATATTTCAAAACACGAGCAGCTTTTTGATAGTGTTATTGTATATAACTATACAAATTCCAACCATGTTGAAGTAAAATTACATAAACTATGCAAATAGTATGAAATAAGCAAGATATGACGCGAGAGAGAAATGCGTTTGAGTGAACTCCTAGCACTTTTTGGTTCTCTTTTACCAGGGTTGCCAAGTTGCGCACATCTTCTGGTCGTCTAATTCTAAATCGTCTTTGAATTTTGCCAATTAAATCGATTAAAAAAGGGATATTCAGTGAAACAAATCAAAATGTATTGAAGTGTTAGAGTAAAATTATTTGTGTAGACCCCAATTAACACGCAAATTGTTAAAATTAAAGATTTTTCTCATTCCACTTTCATTCTCTTTATGTTTTCCAAGTATCCCGCGGTCTTCGTTTAGTACAAAAAAACAGCTGTTGCAAACTCTTATTACTGTTAGACTCCAAACAGATGCAAACACGCTTCAGACGACGACGCAAAAAATCTCTAGCGTCTAAACGAAATGAGAGAGAGAGAGAGCGTCTGGCGACTTCGGTTGATTTTTTCTCTCTCTGCGTCGTATGTATATGTCTTCGGGTCTTTTCTGGAATTTGTTTGAAAGTTTGGAAAATAAAATTATATTTGAATTGGAATTAAATTGTTTTTACTGCTATTAAAAAATGTATTCACTTTTATTGTATTGTGTTTAACAAAAAATTGTTTTTAACCCTTTTGTTTAGGGATGTTGATCTTAGCTAGAAAGGGAGAGAGTTAGACTCTTGACAGTTCAATGATGGAGAACTTACAATTTTGTACTTGAGAAATTTTTGTTAGAGAAGAAATAACATTGAAACATATGTATGTATGTTTTATGGAGAGGTGCGTGCGAGACACGAATTTGCAGTGTCACGCGTGAAATTCTCTTATAATATGTGATCTGGTCTACGGAAATGTACATATGGCCAGAAAACAACTTTTAGAGAAAATACCTGTTAAAGATTACGAGACGCGTTGCGTTCTTTCAAATTTCAAGTGTAATTTGAAGCAAAATAAATGAAGTTAGGAGTCTGCAGGTTGTTTCATTGAAAGTAGCGTTACATTTTCATAAAATTGGTTCAAAAAACAAAAATCAATTTTTTCGACCATAGGTATGTACCTTCCCGTAGACCAGGTCACATACATACATACATATGTATAATTGTTGTATATTTAAGTGTTCATTTCGAAAGCGACCATATCAAAGTACAATTCAAAAAATGTTTTAGTTCTAAGGTTAAACGCTACTAAAAATTAAAGTTTTAAACTTCCATTATGGGAAACCTGTTACAATTTTGATCGTCACTGGAAATGCCTCAAATAGAATTAAGTAAGAGACGGTACGGTACACGCTGAAAAAACGGCCTCCCAAACATATTCTGCAGGAACCATGTATATGTTTGAAACACACTTCAAACATTTATATGTTTGCAAGCCCCAAACTCTGGTGTATTTAAATGCAAACGTTAGCATGTTTACTGTCAAATATGTATGCTTTTACGTGGAAAAATATGCGGGCTTCATACCAAACATCCACATACTTACGTGGAAGCATTGGAGTGTTTCCCCCAAACCTCCATATACTTAGGTGAAAACATAAGTTACTTGCATTGAATGCATTATTTGTTTTGTTTTGAATCTGCTGCTCTCTTGTTTCTCCTTTCTTTGTTGTCTCTCACGATTTTGTCTTCAGAAGGTTTCAACTATGGGTTGGTTATCACTATTCGTTGGTACACGAACAATATACTTATATACAAATCTAGTTCATGCAAGACAAATGTGTATTAATTACTTGTGTTTTTTTTTTATTATATTTCCGCCATTCCGATTTTTTCAGTAGAGGCTCGGGCATATAAAAGGATTCACGCTGTTGTCCTTTCGAGTTTCTTTCCTCAAACTCGTTCCTCTCTTTGGCACAACTTATTACTAAAATAAGTTAAATGAAAAAAATGCTTATGAATTATGGTTGCTTTCCAAATTGGTTTATGCAACCAAGTTCTAATGGCCAGTTTTTAAGTGGGTAGTTAACTACCGGATTACTTAATCTTAATTCGAAGTTAATTAGAGGTTTATTTTGAATTTTGTTTTTCATCGTGGATATATCTGAGGCATTATATTATTTAAATAAATTGAAACTAATTGAATAATAGTTGTTGCCAAAATAAAATAACCTATAATAACTAAAGCATCATAAACATTTAATCTAATTTTTCTCCAATCATACCTTGGTACATTTAGAACCTTGTTGTTCTAAGGTCGTGAAATATATACAAGGTGGCGCAAAAGTAATCCTCCTATCAGAAAATGCTATAAATTTTGCGATTGGCCCCTAATGTCAGTTCTGTTTTGACATTTATGTAGTAAACACATGCGAAATACACGTTAATAAACAATGTTACGCTACACTGCTCCAGAACGCGGAATATTGCTGACTATTTATTTGACCAATAATCGGTCGGTGACTTTGGCACAACGTGAATTTCGTCGCAGATTTCCTGGCCGTCCAACGCCTACTGGTGAAACACTGCGACGTTTAGCCGCTCGCCTCGAAGAGACTGGCACAACACGAGATGCTGCCAGGCGTGGCAGACCCCGGAGTAGCCGTTCTGCAGAGAATATTGCTGCTGTAGCCGAGGATGTCATGGATGCGCCGTCGACATCGACCAGACGACGTACCACGCAAATGGGTATCAGTCGACGGTCTTTACAGCGAATTTTGGTACAAGATTTGAAGATGTTTCCGTACAGAGTCCAGACGGTGCATCAGCTGTTAGCTGCTGACCGCCAATCGCGTCTAACATACGCTCAAGCCATCCTTAATCACCACCAAGAGGAAGATGATTTTTCATCAAAAATAATCATGAGTGATGAGGCCCATTTCCATCTTAGCGGCTACGTAAATAAGCAAAATTTACGCTTCTGGGGCACTGAAAATCCGCGTGTAACCCACGAAGAGCCATTACACCCGCTCAGTCACTGTATGGTGTGCTGTTTTCGCTGGAGGAGTCATCGGACCTTTTTTCTTCGAAGACGTCGCGGGCCAAACGGTTACTGTGAATGGTGAGCGCTACAGAGCAATGATCAACGAGTTCTTTTTGCCGCAACTTGATGAATTGGGATTGGAAAACATGTGGTTCCAACAGGACGGTGCAACGGCACACACTGCACGTGCCACAACCGATATGCTGAAGGATGCATTTCCCGGGCGCCTAATCTCCCGTTTTGGCGATTTGCACTGGCCAGCAAGATCGCCTGATTTGACCGCTCCAGACTTCTTTTTGTGGGGCTTTTTGAAGTCGCGGGTTTATGTCAACAAGCCTCAGACTCTTGCAGCTCTTAAAGACAATATCCGTCAAGAATGTGAGGACGTATCGACGGAAGTTTTGGCCAAAGTGATGGAAAATGCCATAAAAAGGGCTCAAATGACAATCAACTGTGGCGGCGGCCATTTACATGACATCATATTCTCGACTTGATGTAAAAAAAAATTAAAAGACCAAATAAAAATAGTCCACAAGAAGAATCAAAGTTTTTAATTTTTTTTTAAATTACAGCCAAAAAACATCGGAAGTTTACTTTTGCGCCACCTTGTATGACATATGTGGTAATCAAGGGTTGAACTTGTCCAGGTTGTGTTATAAAAACAGCTGATTTTATGTTTTTCTTGTCATGGCACTTGCAAACTGTTCAATTGTTTTTTTTGTTTGATATTAATTTTTGGTGAATTCCTTTTCCTGTACAATGGAATAATGGATAAATATCGGGTTTTCGTTCACACAGAATTTTTTATCTGACTGATTTCAGTTTAAAGCCCCATATTCAATTCTTGCGATATTTTCGTATGAAATATAATTGATCTCTAAACGGAAAATTTTGTTGCGGAATTACCTTGCAAAAATATCATTTATAATTCCTCTATGAACTCAATTTATCGATAATCCAATTATCGAAATGTTAAAATTCGGGTCCCGACCAATTATCAAACAATTGGTTTCGTACGAAATAACTTTGACGTAACAACAAAATTGATTACGAAATTTTCACAGAGAGCTGAGTACCAAGTAAATGAAAAGTGAGAGAAATTTTGGGTGAACTAATAATGACAATAAATATTTCTTTTGAATTGTCAAAATATAAAAAGAAACCATTTTTTCAAAAAAAAAAAATAGCAAGCGCTCTAGTTAATTTCAACGGAATTTCAAATCAACTACGTGCAATTTTCGTTACAAGCTAGCGATTATCGCTTGCTTGCTAGTGACCAAAACGCCAAGCTAGCGATCATTTATTATAATATATATACTCGTCTTGCTCTAATACATGGTTTGTAGTTATTCTTTAATATGTGTATATTTTTCTCCATGCCTTTGGCACACAATGACGATATCCAACACTGTTTTTTTGATTTTTTCATACTGGCAACTTTCTGCCTTTTTCAACCGGAAATACGCATAATCGTCTTGCTCTAATAGGCAAAATACACGACACAAAATGCTTGAGCAAAACACACTTTGCGCAAGCCGTTGTGCTGTGTGTGGTACTGGTTGTGCTGTTTACACAGATTTTGTGTAAAAATCAAATCGTTTTGATTTTTGTGTGCGTTTTGCGCAAACGCTTTGTGTAAAGTGTGGGGATTTTGCGCAAACTCTCTGTCAGTTGTGAAAAGTTTTCAATTAAGTAAGAGCAAAACAATGGCGGAAGATAAAATTTTTTGGACCGAATTCATAGAAGAATATGAAAAATTGTCTTCATTATGGAAAGTAAACAGGAAGGAATATTGCAACAGGGTCCAAAAAAAACAGCGCATACGAAATTTTAGTAGAAAAATTAAAAGAAAAGGATCTTTTTTAAAGCAACGGTAAGCAGAATAACAGCTGCACAATTAGCATTCATCTCCGTCGGGTGTTAAAACTTTATTGGTAATAATATTTTGCGCAAAATTTTTTGTGTCGTGTATAGCGAACATATTAGTTTGCGCAAAGTGTATTTTGCGCAAGCATTTTGTGTCGTGTATTTTGCCTATAACGCATGGTTTGTAGTTATTCTTGCAAATGTTTATATTCTTCTGTTTAACGAAAGCGATATCCAACACAGTTTTTTGATTTTTTTTCACACTGGTAACTTTATGTCTGCTTAGAACTGAAATAGAAGCGGTAACTTCAAGAGCCGCTTAATATCGCTTAGCTCTCCATACAAAATAAGTGATAATCTAAGCAAGCGGTGAAACCAAAACACGCCTATTGGTAATTTGAAAACCTTTTCGTTAAACTCAAATATACATTGTTGACAATGCTTTTTTCGTAAACGTAGTAGGTATTCATTACATGGTTGTTTATTATTAACTTTAGAATTTTTTGGGTGCAGCTAAATTAATAATTCTTATTTTTCGATATTTTTAACTTGGCTGTACTGGTCAACAATTTTCAATGAAAATTAAACAATGTTAATTTCAATTTTCTCCAACGTTTCTCCGGATTTTCTTATTTTTGTTTTTACCTGTTTTAGAGATTTTTCGGAGATGAAAAAATTAAAAAAAATATCTCGGAAGCCAATGATTAACATGCTGACTTGCGAACAGGGAGCTAAAGATGAATTTGGGTGTTTTCGGCTCACGAGCCGTCTCCCAAATTTGGGAAGTCGCGAGCCGACACGTTGCGCTCTGTTTTTCCTTTGGTGTTGTTTCAAACCATGCACGAACCTCATATACAATTATCGAACCATCCTCGAACCCCCTTAGTTTTCACTTACTAAGAAAGAAAAAACCACCAGCTCCGAATCCACATAACCATTATCATCGCCATGGCCAATAACATTAAACATAATATGTATCTACCACCACCATCTTCAGACTACATCTTCATCAGCTCTAGCACCACAACTTTTACGTTTGAATTTCAATGTTGCTACAAGGCGCTCATTAACTCCAACTCATCTGTTCCACTAGTGGTACATACGTACGTACATCTATCGATCGATCCACAGTACATTCACATCGAATACATTTTATGAAAAACTTCGATAAACATTTCGTTTAAATGTAATCACGTTCGAAAGAGAGGGCAATATCCGAATACGGCAACAACAGCTACACACATAACCTTAGATAGCTATTTGCAGACAACAGCTGGGTTTGATGATGATGTTTCTGATGTCGTTGATGGTGATGTTGGTGGCATTGCCTGCCTCGTTTGGTCATGTTTAACAAAATCTAACCACCCACCCCAATCAGTGTTAATAGATGAAATGACCTTGGAATGCCATGATGATAATATTTGGGGGTTAATTTTCGGACAACAACAACAAAATAAAATTTTAATTTTATTATAACGAACCGCAGCTGCAAAATGATAATTTTGAGTGATCCTGCTGACAGTTTGCGTCACTCGAATTTAAAAAAAATCCCCAACTGCCAGAGGATACAAGAATTCAGGGACATACGCAGGGGATGAGCAACAATTATTTATGTGTAGGGTTTGGCCATAAAGAAAAAGAATTTAAAGGCAGTATATATTGTATATATACATGCTTACATACACATATATGTTTCAAATGGATTCCAAATTCTTATGGCCAGGTTTTCAGTCAGTGGTGATCTTCGTTTCTTAGCTAAATTGTGGTTAAACATCTTGTTGTATAGGACAAGCAAATAAATAGACAAACAAACATCCAATTGTGTTTTTTAGTCATTAAGCGTGTTTTGGTTACACCGCTTGCTTATATAATCGCTTGTTTTGTATGAAGCACTTAGCGAGAATCATTTTCGCTAAGTTTAGCGACTTTTTTCTTTGACATCTTTTACCGTTTTCAACCCTTTTTCATATTTTTGAATAAAATCACTTATCGCTAAATATCCGTTTTCTTTACAACTTAGCAAGCGATAATCGCTTGCTTGTAACCAAAACACGACTATTGTTTAACTATGATTCAACCACCCAATGTTGGTTGGTTAACTTATAGTCAGAACCATATTATTTTGACAATCAAATTACTGACTGTCAAAGTGAGAAATGAAGATTGTATAAAATACATGTTTCAGATTTGCATATTTGTACACATACGTTGAGTCTAGATCATTAAATTGTTGCTCCTTTATAGTTTTTTACACATTTTTGTTAAAATGATTTCGATTTTATGCATCTATTGCTTATTTTATATATTTCTATTTTGTTTGTTCCCCTTTGTTGTTTTGGTATTTATCACAATACACACGTTTTTTCCAATAATAATACAAGGGTTGTCATAATAGTTGACAATATGGCGACTTACATTAACTCACCACTGAAAAACAAAATGCAAAGTTAACCTGTAATTAACTTAGAATTAAGATTAAGTAATCCGATAGTTAACTACCCACTTAAAAACTGGTCATTACAGGTGATTACAGCTTAATATCTCACCTACAGACATACGTAAAGTATAGACTTTAATGGCCAGTTTTTAAGTGGGTAGTTAACTATTTTTATGTTTTTATTTGACAGCTGGTCTATGCTACGACAAGAATAAGTTCAAATCAGCTGTTCTTATAACACAACCTTTACTAGTGCAACTGTGAGTAGAACGTATCGATTGTACACCAGTGCGCCAAGACACGGCATTAAGTTAACTATTAAATGTACAAAAGCGCGTGAGCGGAACAAGACGCGACGCTGAAAACGCAACAAAAGCAAAAGTTTTTAAAAGTTTAGTCAGCACCGTCCGGGCACCTGAGTAAAATTATAAATACTTTATGTTTAGTAAAATTAAAAACAGAAGAACACAAGAGCACTCTAAGTGAACAACTAAAGCGTCGTATGTATGTACAGTGAGTCACAGTGAAAATCATATACTTGTAATATTTATTTTGCTTCAAAGATGATTATTAAATTACAAAAACTTATTTTTTATCTAGTTTTTAGCTGCTATATTTTAATTTTATTTTTTATAATATAACTTTTATAATTTAACCCTCTAACCGGCCAATTTTTTTTCGATTAAAAAAAATTATTTATTGATTGTTTTTGGATAAATAAAACATACGGTATTGTTAAAAGATGAAAAAAATTTAAACCTTACCTTCCAGGTGAGAAAATATGTTGACCGCCAAAAGGCGGACCTGCCTGGTAACGTAATAAAACATTTTAATTAAGGAATGATTTTACTTGAAATTTTATTCAGTTTTTTTATTGTTTTGTGTGATAAATTTGGAAACATTTTTTATTGTTTGATAAGCATAGATTTAATTTACATTTAGTACAATACATTTGTGTTTCGGACTTACATCCCTGTAGTTTGCATACTTTTTTACCACTTCGGTCCAAAATATCAGGCATATGTCCAACTCCATCAAAACGAATGTCATCTGGTGGACCATACGATTTCTTTGGGTTTTGTATTTTTGGGCTTTGGCTCTGAGGTCTACCAACAGCTCTTTTGGCGTTAGCGTTCTCATAACGACAGAGTACATCAGCCACCTCAATACGAAAATCTGGCAATTTTTTATGAGTAACATCTTTAGAGTCAATACCATGAATACGCTGGAAAAGGAGGTATGAATTCACTAACGCCATATCAATTAGGTGATAAAATAAACGCAAAGTCCATTTCTTTGTTTTCATTCTGATGTGATCGCGATCAAGTAAACAATGTCTACCCCAAAGGCACCGCCAACAAACTCTTCTGAGTGTCCACGTTCTTTATCTTTTAATTCCACTTCCTTTGTCACCTTGCAGTTGGGTATCCTGTTACATCGGACGGTTCCTAATGTATAAATTCCTCTGCTCCGTAAATAAACAGAAGTGGCAGAGGTATTAAAATTAACGAAGTACAGGATATGATTTTTGAAATCTGGGATTGTGTTTGACAGTCTTATGACCACATTGGCTGTTGCTCCTAATTCAGGGGTGTTGGGTAATACTTCATTATCGCCAGCTCCTTTGTATACTTCAAATTTGTACGAAAAGTCATGCGAGTCACAAAGGACAAATAGTTTCATGCCATATTTGTGGGGCCTTGCGGGCATATATTGCCGAAATTTTGTCAACATTTTTGTTGAACACATTTGTTCATCAATGCATATCCGAGGTGTTTTTGGCACAGCATCAAATTGCTTATTGAGTCTGTCAACAATTGGACGAATTTTATGCAGCTCATCATATCCTGCTTCCTGTGGTTTTTTCATTTTCGTGGTATCATTAAAGTGCAGATATTTTCTGATTAAAAAAAACTGTTTCGAAGTCATTGCGTTTCTAACTGGCTCGAAGGAATGTTTGGACCGGTAACTCTCAACATTGGGATACCGGTACACAGACATATAAATCAAAATTCCGATATATTTTTTTAAATCACACGTCGTTAGAATAAAATTTGTGTAAACATCTTGCTGTTTTGCATATAGATTGCCCTGAAACACAATTTCATTGAGCAAGTCATCGTTGAAAAAATAAGTAAAGCAACGGAATGGTGTGGTTAATTCTTTGAATTGTTGCGGCAATTCCTTGTCTCCTTGAAAAACTACATCGTTTTTTTCAAGTTCAAGGATTTTTTTTCCATAAAATGTTTTTGAACTCTGGGTTTTGGGAAGAAATATCTTTTACATTTCCTCTAAACCCCCCCGCATTGGACACTACTGCACTTCTCCAGCTTCAACTTCTGGTAGAGGAGATCTTGCTCTCTTTGTTTTTGTTTTCCCAGTTTTTGATGGTAAAGACTCTTCATAATGCTCCACGTTGTTGTTCACTTCTGGCAGAAGTTTTTCTGAGTTTTGAGAGATATTGATGATATCAGAAAGAAAATCATTGTTGTCTACATTATCCCACTCTTCTTCTAATGTGGCAAAGTCTACGTTTGGTAGTTGAAAGTCTGGGTTCTCCAAATCATTTTCGTTGTCAAAGTCGAAATCGTCTTCTGAATCTGCGCCATCCACTGATTCAGCCATGAGTGCTTCAATTTCCTCATCACTTAATTTTGAAAAATTAGAACTTTTTCTCTGTGAAAACATTTTCAAATGGTTAATTCGTTCCTACAATGTTTAAAACCGAACAATGGTTACAGAAAAATGAAACGAAAAAACACTAGGAACTAGAGCAATGTGTATGCAAAAGTTCCTTGTAACCGGCAGGTCCGCCTTTAGACGGTGTCCAATTTTCACCGGCTAAAAGCTAAGTTTTGGTAAAACCTTCATATTAAAAACATAGAAAACGATAGAATATATATTTACCTGTATGAAAATAATTTTTTTACTCGCAAATTATGAATTAATAGGATTTTATACTTTTTTCAAAATTCCACTTGATACACAAATAATTAATTTACACACTTTGTGAAAAAAATGACTTTAGCACTCAACAGTTTGCAATCAAATCAGAAATGCTTGCTGCTATTGTTCTCAACAAGAGAATTGTTTGTTTCTCTGCTGATATTTCCCGTTAGAACAGAAAAAACAGAAATAGAGCTGCATATTAACGTATTTATATACCCCGTCTAAAGGCAGGCTCGCCGGTTAGAGGGTTAACTTACAAAAATACAAATATTACGACCATTTCTTTTCGGATATACATAATTTACATACCATTTCAAAGGTATTTGTAACATTTTTTGCGACCAATGTAGTTTTAAATGTAGTTTTACTACCTACCAACAAAAATAAAAATAAGCTATATAATTTAACGTTATGTTCCAAAGAATCATACCGAGCTACGAAGCTGAGTTTATAACCTTCACAATGCCATCTTCAGTGTTAATATACGAGTAAAAATGACGGCGTTATTTTGATTTTTTCTTAGGACTCCACGAAAATCCACTAAAAAACGGCATTTAAACTTCTACAACTCAATCAACTTCAAAAATACAAATAAAAACAATATGTGCAATGCAAGAACTTATAAAGGTCTACGTACCCATAATAAATTTTCCAACTATCTGCAACACCTTAAAAGTTACACCCAAAAAACCTGATAATTAGAGGTGTTTTTAAAGCAAAATAGATCACAATTTGCTGAACCCAGAATCGCAATGTTTTGCAAATAGTCATTAAACACTCTGAACTTCATTTTTAGGCGGTGACAGCAGCAATTTTTTTTTTTACCCACCCTAATGTTCATGTATCTGAAGATCACAGTGAAAATCATACATCATATTTGATTTCCACTGTAGAGGTAATTTTATCGTTGGTTTGGGTTATTGCGCGACCTACTCCTCGGTTCTTGTGATATTTCAGAAAATGTGCGTGCGGGGAATATGCCTAAAGGGGCGGACTACTGTTATGGGCAGATTTGCGGGTTACTGAATTGGAGGAATTGTCACTAGTGGAGGTTAAGTTTAGGACGGACAACCGGCGAATATTGGTTGATGGACGTTGAACTGTTCAAAAAGTGGGAGCAGGTTCAGAATTAAGGGTAGCATTCTAAAAGTCCCGAAAGTTACCATAAACGCAAAAGCCAACGCGAACGCCAAAGTCAAAAAATGGTAGTTTATATATCACTTCGCGCTTGCGTTTGTTTACGAAAGCTGTCACTGACATATGCGGTTTATGGAGTTGCCAAACTAAAATAAACAATTATAGATCAGAAAAATTTATCTTGAGTGAAATGCTCAGAATGAAAAAGATTAAAAAATTTAGCTCTATTTCAGTACATCAACAGATTTTAAGATTTCTATTATTTATAATACTGCAAATACCAATAATATTCACATAAAAAGTGTAAAAAACCTATGTTATTTTGGGGTTCAATGTCCAATAAATTTCCCCATCTATGTTACATTTGTTGTCTTTTCAAAAACACGTGCCATTTGGCGGTATGTATTGATTGTAATGTATTGGTTCTTTTGTTTATTATTGTCAACATCAACTGATGTCTATAATTCTTATAAATATAATTATAATAGTTTTGCAACGCATTATTTATTTGAACGTTCCATTTCTAATTTTATTATTGTAAATAATAATTTCAGTGCGTAAGTAAACAACATAATTTTGAATTATGCAAAATACTTCGATCTGCCTATCCTCGATCGACATTTTTCTTTAAATTTGTAATTTCTTCAACTAACGCGAAGAACTGTGGCGTGTTCAATTTGACAGCTGAAGTGATCACAAACTTTGCGCTGCGTTTTATGAACTACACATTAAATAACGTAACTCAACGCAGGTAGCCACCGAACAGCTGTAACGTTTTATAAACTACCAAAACGACAAAAGTAACGCGAAGTGACTGATTCACGACTTGTAGAATACCACCCTAAGTCTCTCAAAACTAGCATCTAGGACTGAGAATCATTTGGGGAGAAGACTAATGCGGAGGCAATTCACCGCATCCTCTGGAAAATAAAGTGCCCGTAGTGGTCCATGCTTATCGAGGAGGAATATAGTGCTTCGGAGAATATTTGCGGCGGGCTATGAGGATGAGGAATTTGCCTTCTGGGGCATGTGTTGTTCACCGACGAGGGTGAATTTAGTAACATTTCCGTCCGATGAACGCGTTAATGTGTGGAGAAACGCGGACGAAGAACTTAAATTGAAGCACATGAGGACAACGGTTGAAAACGGAGGAGAACACGTCATGGTTTGGGGTGCATGTCGGCGTCAGGAGTTGGGAATCTTCATTTTATCAAGGGCAGTATGGGAAAATGGATGTGGCTCGATCTTTCTGAGGGGGATGTTGACGAAAGAGTCATAAAACTGTGTGTTCAGGGCGCATTTTTGTTTTCTACCGTGCCCACGACCGAGGGCACGCGGCACTTGTGGTAGGTGAATGGTTATATAATTGTCCAGGGGTCATTAGAACACCACCTCCAGTACCGGATTGCAATGTTGCAAAGGATTACTAACTAAGTACTAACGTTATTATGTATTAACATTATTGACGATTTGTTGATGGTGTATAATTTTCATTGTGAGATCTAAATATTGAATATTATTTTCTTTTATTTTTGTATTTTTACATGATTTATTTACAGGATTTATTTGAAATAAAATGTTATTAAACTTTAATTGTTTAATTATTTATACAACTGTGTAGAAATAAAATTCAAGCGTCTGATTTTCACTGTGACTCACTGTACATAAATATGTACATATGTACAAACAGTGTCCGACAAAACTTAAGCACGGACTTCAGCTTAGTAGCACTTATTTTTGTAAAAATTTAAAAAATTGGCTTATTTCATAGTTACTGATTATTTTAGGAAGAAATGCACTTAATATTATAAAATTATAAAAGAATTTTTTTGTTTTTAGTTAAAATCATTTTTATTTACAGAAATATAACAATAGGCGTGTTTTGGTTACGCCGCTTGCTTAGATTAACACTTATATTCCATTTCAGGTCTAAGCAGGCATAAAGTTACCAGTCTGAAAAAATCTGAAAAACTGTGTTGGATATCGTTATCGTTAAACGGAAGAATATAAACATATGAATAATATGTATTTCCGGTTGAAAAAACAGAAAGTTGCCAGTATGAAAAAATCAGAAAAACAGTGTTTGATATCGTCATTGTGAGCCAAAGACAAGGAGAAGAATATACACATATCCAAGAATACCTACAAACCATGTATTAGAGCAAGACGAGTATATATATAGTATAATAAATGATCGCTAGTTTGGCGTTTTGGTTACTAGCAAGCAAGCGATAATCGCTTGCTTGTAACGAAAACACGCCTAATGCGTCTAAAATCGAAGCGACAAAACTAAAGCACATTGTCTTGGTTGCTGAGATTTTTTATTGATTGTTAGAAATTACTTACAAAAAGTGCCGTTAAACAAGAAAACCGTTATATTATAAGAGACTTTAGAAAAAGTTTCCACGTGTCTGCCAGTCGTTGATGACCATTCAACATTGCCGCGTGTTTTTTGTTAATAGTAACATTCAAAATGGCCCGTAATAAATATTCTGCGAAAAGAACAAATAGCTGGTGACTTCAATAAAGGAGAATCTGTAACAAGCATCGGAAAAAAATTTGGTTATCATCATAGCGTTATTTCCCGAATTATACGTCGTTTTCGTTCTTCTGGTTCACTGAATACCATACATGGAGGTGGTAGACCGCGAAAAACAACCAAACGTTAGGACCAAGCAATAATTCGTATCGTAAAAAGAGATCCTTTTGTATCAGCAAGGTCTATAGCGAGTGAATTGAACTTAAATATTTCACAAAGATCCATACAAAGACGTGCTGTGGAAGGTGGCTTAGCAACATACAGATGTGCAAAAACACCGTTTATTTCTCCAAAGAATAGACAGGCCGGGCTCTAATTTGCAAAGAGCCATATTAACTGGACTACTTCTCGCTGGAAAACCGTGCTTTTTTCTGACAAATCGAAATTTAATTTGAAGGGTTCCGACAGATTGAAGCTGGTGCGCAGACCAAGAGGACAACCTCTCAATCCACACTATTCTAAAGGTACCGCGAAACACGATCTGGGCATGTTTTTCGGGTCATGGAATTGGGCCAATTCATAAGATAAAGGGCATAATGGATCGTTTCATATACAAAGATATTCTTCAAAATGGTATGCTGCCACATGTGGACGAGGATATGCCACTTAAGTGGATATATCAGCAGGATAACGACCCCAAAGACACGGCTAAGTGTGTGAAAGAATGGTTTGTTGATAACAACATCAACGTCTTAAAGTGGGCAGCCCAATCACCCGATCTAAATCCCATAGAAAAACTAATGGAAATTTTATATCGCAAAATATACCGTGATAACTGCAAAAATTTGGATGAGCTTTTCCAACAAGCAGAAGTCGCATGGAAAATAACTTCAGTAGATGTTTTGACTAATTATTTATTTATTTATTTGATATTTATTATAATTAGCATTACAATAAATCTTAGGAACTAAAGCACTAGCTACATAGGCTATCGGCTTTTGGTGGATATTACAATGGATAATATGACGTTATTTAGTTACAAACATAAGTTCAATTATGTATATGTGGTCTATTTCCATAGTTGTTTTATTTGGTTATACTTCATTTTGCATATTAAGGCTTTTTAAAAAATCAAAAATTTTATTTACATTTTCTTTAGAAGAGAATTGAAGAAGATCTCTGAGATCGTTTGTATTGCATGTACTTAACCGAGCATTTCGGAGGGCTTCACATTCTACTAAAATATGGATGACAGTAAGGGATGACAGATGTCCAGCAGTTCTTAATAATTACTGATACGCAACAAAATATTAGAAAATGTACACTTTTTCATCACATTATTGGACTTGTGCTTTAGTTATGTCGCCGAAGGTTTATGAATATTGTTAATTTAATATGCACTTTTTTTTGTTATAAATGAAGAATTTACTTGTTTCTTTGTTATTGTAACCTTTTCAGATTTTAGTTTTTCTAGATTAATATGAGATTATAGTCTTACTAAACTACTATGGTTCGAATTAGGGTTGTGTAGTTCATGAACGAACTAGTTCAATTGAACGATTCACTTTTGTGAACTGGATGAACTAGTTCACACTGTTCCGCTCTTTTTCTTCTGTAGTTCACTTGTTTCAGCATTTTTTTTGTATTTCAGTCGTGCAGTTACCTCCGTCACATGGTAAAATAAGTAAGGTAAACGCAATAGAAATTGTTACAACAAAAACAGGCATTTTGGTTTTGTTTGGTGTCCATAATCTGTCAAATTTTCTACAGGGGTGTATCTACTGTAAAAGTAAACAAAAAGGTACAAAAACAAAATACATGTGAATTGGACATATGAGAAACACCTAAGGAAGAAAAATGTTCAAATCAGCTGTTCTAACGAGTTTACCTTACTTATTTTACCATGCTCCGTCATTTTCTAGTTTATGCTCTCTTTGTCTCACTCAATATGCACAAAGGTTCCTAAAGTTGCAATCTTTGTGGAATGGACATGTAACCAACTTCTACACAATAACTACAGCGCTAATCACGACATTTGTTCCAAACTATAAAAAAAATACGCAAACACCAATATTTCGGAAACGGAATAACCAACCATTAAGTATCGAACTTTGGAAATCTGCAAAAATCAGAGCATTTTCGTGATTATTCGCTACGATTGAACTAACCCGGGGGCTCCACAATCAACTAATCGCCGTCAACCAGTAATACTCTCAAAGATTTATACTAATACACTCACACTTTTGTGAGTCGTCTGGTGGTTGATGGCGATTTTATCTATCAACCGAGCTGGGCGATTTGCTTTCAACTAAACAGCTGACACAGCATTGTTTTTTTTGTTTTCCCGCGTTAAAATCGAATGCAAGTGTGGTGGTGATTTTAGGCAAAAGAGTTGTTAATGTAAAAAATTGCTTTAAGTGAAAAAATGAATAAACAAAGTGATTTGCTGAAGTTTATTGAACTTTATAGAAGCAGGGAAGAGTTATGGAATATGAATGCGCCTATATACAGGCGCAATGACCTAAAAATGAAGGCGTATGCGGACATTGCTGCAGAGACTAAAATTTCTGTCGAGGACGTAAAAAAGAAAATTAAATCTCTCCGGACGGTGTACACGAGGGAAAAGGCTAAAATTGAAAAAAGTAAAAGATCTGGATGTGACGCAGATTCCGTATACCTGCCAAGCATATTTTGGTACACTCAGATGTCATTTGTGGATGCATCTCTTTCTCGTCGTAAAACTTTGGACAACTCATTCCAGGTAGATGAAATATGTGTTAAAAAATGTGTTTTGCTTATAACAGCAGATATATGTATATGCATATATATAAATACTTATGTCTATATTTGTTTATATTTAAAGGAAAATGTTGATTCATTATTGGAGGAAACCTTAGATGCTGAGGCAAGTGATAGTTCTTTTGCTGCATCGTCCCAATCTGGTGTAACACAAAAAAGGAAACATACTCCAGAGCCCAATTCAAAATTGGATAATGCAATTGACAAATTACTAAGCATAGGTAAAGACGTCAGTGTGTTTCACCTCTTTTCAGAAAGTGTTGATAGGCAATTAAGAGATTTACCAGAAGGGGACGCCTATGACGCAATGGCAGAAATTCAAATGATGCTTACAACCAAAAAAAAGAATAGTTTAAAAAATAATGTTGGAATAAATGTCTGCCAAATAGTCCCAACGAGAGTATTCGCACCCATAGCAAACTTGCCAAGGCCATCGACATCTTGCTCGCAAAGCTCTGGCACAGCAATATCAAGGACATCAACACCTCTCTCGAAAAGTTCGTCGCAAAATGATATTTTATTTACTGCAATGTCTGATGCAGAGATTGTAGATGAAGACTTGTGAAATTTATGAAATTAATGAATTGAATTGAGTAATAATCATTTTATTGTTTTATTGGTTGATGCATTTTATTGGTTGTTAAAGGTACAAACCCTTTTGGCCTGGAATAAAAAATCATTTTTTTTTTATTTTTAAAAAAAACTATTTTATATTAATTTTCTTCCATTGAAAATCTACGTTCCCTCTAGTTGTCAAGTATCGTGACAGCTCATCCCTAGTTCTGCACGCGTACTTGTACGTTCTTTGGCTTTGGTTGCCAATTGCAGAAAACGCATCAATTATTTCACTGTCAGCCGCTTCTGCTACACTGGCCGTACGAGGTTTAGTCAAATAATTGTGAAGGACACAAGAAGCCTTCACAATAGCGTCCACAGAGTCCGGTTTAACTTCGATTGGTCTGTGGAATATTCTAAACCTACTGGCCAACCGACCGAAGGCACATTCCACAACCATTCTTGCCCGACAAAGCCTATAGTTAAAAATTTCTTGAGGCACGCTTAGTTTCATGTTTCTGTTGTAGGGCTTCATAATGTGCCTATCGAGAGCAAAAGCATCGTCGCTAATAAAGAAGTAAGGAATTTTACTCCCTTCGTCGACAACCAACTCCTCCGGCTGGGGAATATTTAAAGTTCCATTCTGCATGGCCTCGTATAACGAACTTTCGGTAAAAATTGTGCTGTCTGATGACTTGCCGTTGCTGCCGACGTTTATATATCTAAAACGTGAGTGTGCGTCAACAGCAGCAAACAACACAATACTAAAATACCCTTTAAAATTATAAAATAGCGAACCAGAGTTCGCCGGAGCCTTTATCCGAATATGCTTCCCATCGAGTGCACCTAGTGTGTGAGGGAATTGCCATAATTGATTGAAGTCCGTTGCTATTTCTTGCCATTCTCTTTCAGTATTGGGCATCTGTAAACCAGTAAAATACCATTTTTAATTTATTTAGTATTATCAAATACTATTGTTTGTGGTGAGAACTTACTTTTAAATATTCCACTTGCAGACTTCGGTATATCGCTTCTAACACCTCTGGCACAAATTTGCCTATCGTTTTCCTGGACACTCTCGACAAAAACTGCAAAGACTTGTAGGAGTCTCCAGTGGCAATAAATCTTAAACTTATGCACAATTTCAGCCTCGGCGAAAGTGCAGCGCGCATGTGTGTGTCTTCTTTTTTTAGGCCGTCGTGAACCTGTAAAAAGCAAACACAAACTTTATTACATATTATTACAAATAGTATTTTTAAAATCTTACCAATTTTAGTAGCTCTTCAAACTTAGTAACATCTATCCTGGTGAAGTTTTTGAAATCAGCAGCGTCGTCCCACATTAGGTCTTTCATCAAATGAGCTTCTAAGTCGTGCTCCATCCTTAATAAACAAAAAGTAATGCATTAATATAAATACAAATATAAAAATATTTCATTTCAATTTGCTTACCTTAAAGCTAGCATTGGTTTCACCCAATATTTTCTTGTCACCTTTTTTTTTTTTTTTTCTTCCTCTATTATCTTTTTCATTTCTTCTAAAATAACAACCGACGCGAGAATTATAGAAACTTTCCTTGATGACGACATTTCAATAATGAAGTCGCTTCAACTGTCGAGCACAGCCTGTATCACAACTGTCAAATTTATCGCATTTTGACAACCAGTATATGTAAAAGAGTATCAACTGCAAGTTGATTGTGGAGCCGCAACGTAAAACTACAAGTTGAACCAGGGGGATTCTATGGCACAGCTGATCGAAAAGGTACTAGGCCGATGATGGAGAATGAGAGAGCAAAGAAGACAGGAACTAATTTTAAATAGTGTTTATTGATGCTAATGACAGCTAAATTATGTTTTATATTGTTTGTATTGAACGAAAATAAGAATTCCCATTCGATTTCTATCCGTTTTATGTCCAACGAAAGTGTAAAATTGGTAAAATACCGCAGCAAATAAAACTCTATGAAATGGCCTACTACCTCGTCGTTATGAAGAGGCAGCGAAGAGAGTAATGGAAACTCTTAAGTATTTCCCTGCAAACCACGTCTACCAAAAAGTATGCGAAAGCACCAACACATTAAAACCATTTTTCTTCGCTACTAACACACGCTAACCGCATTTCTGGCACAATATTTGGAAGATCTACCAGAAACGCTTCCTAGTGCACAAAATTTTCTTATCCACATATTGTCGTCTTTCTCACTCTATTTGTCTATTTCCAGGGGGAAAACACGGCAGAGTAACAGATAAAGCGCTATGGAATCTAGTATGCGTGAAAACAAGATGAACAATCACATGTATTCACATGTACACAATTTTAATTGGGTAGAATTGTCACGAGCATGTGTATTTTTCAAATCATATCTTGCTTATTTCATACTTGTTGCATAGTTTATGTAATTTTACTCAAAGACGATTTAACACAAGTAACTAACAACACACACAACCATGAAATGTCAAAATCAAAGGAAAAGCGAAAAATGCACAAAGAGAAATTGAAAAAAAATCCCTCAATACACAATACCATGGCACATCGTGCGATTTTTTCCTCATTCCTTACTTCTCTACACCTCTTGCCATAGAACGAAAAGTGCCAGAACGAATTATAGCATCGTGTAATAGACCTCCTGGTAGAATACCAGATATATACCACGGTAGATTTCTGGTAGTTGGTTTGCAGGGTTTATCTATGGTTGAACTGAAATGAGCTCTTTAGTTCGCAGCTAATGTGAACTGTTAAGCTGAAATGATACAATGAACTAGTGAACTAAATAAATGAACTAGTTCATTCTGTTGAGCTGAACTAAAAAGAGCGCTCACTTGAATGAACTAAAATTCCTAACTCTAGTTCGAAATGTTGTTGAACTAAATTCTTAAAACCAAAAATACGTGCTTTAGTTTTGTCCGACACTGTAGGTAGGAACTAGAAGGTCTGGTTTGGAATATGTAAATAGTAGACGTCACCCGTTCGCTCTGTAAGTCAGAAGGTAAAGCAAAAGCAAACAGGCAATGTAATGAAAAGGGAAACTGATATAGTGAAATGAAATGCAAAGTAGCTACTTAACTATTTGGAGGGATTGGGTGATTTGCATACAACCATACACATATATCTATGTAGGTACAACAATTTATATTCATACATATATGTATATGTTTGTAAGGATGTATCGTATACATGTATGTAAATATACATACATGAATCTGTGTCTATTTAAATAAGCATTTACAATTGTATGCATTATCTTTAACTAAACCTATGAAAGAGTATATAGTATGAAACCTATCGTGTATTAGCATTTTCACTACAAGAAAATGCTAAAAATAAATATTCACACAAAATGAGATAATTTTTTTTCATATTGCTTAGTTTACGTTGATCATATTTTGCTTAACTCCATACCGTTGTCACGTGCATATTAAAATCTATTGTCAATGATTTGTCAAAAAGTGTGAGTGAGAGATACAGGCACAGAGAGGGAGAGTAACTACGAATACTACTTAAAGGAAGTAAAGACAATTTACATGGAAATGTTCATTAAACGAATTCGAAACCTACGCACATTTGCATATAATGTTTCGGTTGCTGCCTATTAAGCCTTAGCTTTTATTTTTGTTGTTCTTTCAAACGACGTCTTGGTTACAAAAAAACACATGATCGTGTATTAAGCAAATGTTGGGAGTTGCCATATCCATGCAAAGGGTTGTTTTAATTTTGGTTCAAGGATCATGGGAAAATGATATATAGTACATATCGCACCCTAACTTCAAAAAAGTCATAACTCAAAATTTAAAAAAGTTTCAGTTTTCGCTAATTAAAAATTTGTTTGAAAATACTCAATACCAGAAGTTGTTGATGCCAGATTTGTACAGCAGTTGGAACTGGCCTTGATAATTGTTTCTAAGCAAAAAATTATAATGTGAAAACCGTCAGTGAATTTTTAACTTTTCGGGTCTCCAAAATGCTAGTTTTAACTATGCACATACTAAGAAACCGTTTCCCGATATTTGTATGGGTTTAGAAGTTATCGCTACTAGCAAAATCTATAACTGTTCATGAAAAAAAAATTTTTTGGTTTCCTGAAACCCCTTGTCAAGAACTTTAGCTATGATCTTACAAGATCTAATTACACCCGAAGAATAGTTATATATAACAGGATCGAATTAGATCATAAATTATCAAAAACTATCTAATTTGGCCCAATTATCATTAGGTCTGGGCGAGATGAAGTTATACAACAGGTGGCGCAAAAGTAATCCTCCTATCAGAAAATGCTATAAATTTTGCGATTTGCCCCTAATGTCAGTTCTGTTTTGACAATTGTGTAGTAAACACATGCGAAATACACGTTAATAAACAATGTTACGCTACACTGCTCCAGAACGCGGAATATTGCTGACTATTTATTTGACCAATAATCGGTCGGTGACTTTGGCACAACGTGAATTTCGTCGCAGATTTCCTGGCCGTCCAACGCCTACTGGTGAAACACTGCGACGTTTAGCCGCTCGCCTCGAAGAGACTGGCACAACACGAGATGGTGCCAGGCGTGGCAGACCCCGGAGTAGCCGTTCTGCAGAGAATATTGCTGCTGTAGCCGAGGATGTCATGGATGCGCCGTCGACATCGACCAGACGACGTGCCACGCAAATGGGTATCAGTCGACGGTCTTTACAGCGAATTTTGGTACAAGATTTGAAGATGTTTCCGTACAGAGTCCAGACGGTGCATCAGCTGTTAGCTGCTGACCGCCAATCGCGTCTAACATACGCTCAAGCCATCCTTAATCACCACCAAGAGGAAGATGATTTTTCATCAAAAATAATCATGAGTGATGAGGCCCATTTCCATCTTAGCGGGTACGTAAATAAGCAAAATTTACGCTTCTGGGGCACTGAAAATCCGCGTGTAACCCACGAAGAGCCATTACACCCGCTCAAAGTCACTGTATGGTGTGCTGTTTTCGCTGGAGGAGTCATCGGACCTTTTTTCTTCGAAGACGTCGCGGGCCAAACGGTTACTGTGAATGGTGAGCGCTACAGAGCAATGATCAACGAGTTCTTTTTGCCGCAACTTGATGAATTGGGATTGGAAAACATGTGGTTCCAACAGGACGGTGCAACGGCACACACTGCACGTGCC
Source organism: Phaonia tiefii (assembly GCA_963931995.1). Lineage (NCBI taxonomy): Eukaryota > Metazoa > Arthropoda > Insecta > Diptera > Muscidae > Phaonia > Phaonia tiefii. Next base: position 236,489,470 of record OZ008370.1, read on the forward strand.
ACAACCGATATGCTGAAGGATGCATTTCCCGGGCGCCTAATCTCCCGTTTTGTCGATTTGCACTGGCCAGCAAGATCGCCTGATTTGACCGCTCCAGACTTCTTTTTGTGGGGCTTTTTGAAGTCACGGGTTTATGTCAACAAGCCTCAGACTCTTGCAGCTCTTAAAGACAATATCCGTCAAGAATGTGAGGACGTATCGCCGGAAGTTTTGGCCAAAGTGATGGAAAATGCCATGAAAAGGGCTCAAATGACAATCAACTGTGGCGGCGGCCATTTACATGACATCATATTCTCGACTTGATGTAACAAAAATTAAAAGACCAAATAAAAATAATCCACAAGAAGAATCAAAGTTTTTCATTTTTTTTTTTAAATTACAGCCAAAAAACATCGGAAGTTTACTTTTGCGCCACCTTGTACATATAGCAAACTGTCTAACATGCTTACCTGCACCTAGACATAACCATGTATTTCGCCAGACCTAATTATATTTCAGAAAGATTCAAATTTAGAAATGTAAGGTCGAACGAAATGTTCTCAAGTACAAGAGGCGCGTAAATTTCGAAAATGTCGGTGGCAAAATCAATTACAGTGTTGTTACGCCAAAGTTATTTCGTACAAAAACAATTGTTTGGGACCGGAATTTTGACATTTTGATAATGTTAACAACCAAAAGTAACACGACATGCGTTAAAAATAAAATGGAGCGCGTAGAGGAATTATAAATGAAATATTGGCAAGGTAAATCAAAGATAGGTGGTAACTATTCGCAACAAAAATTTCCATTTAGAGATAAGTGACATTTCTTACGAAAATTTCGCAAGAACTGAATACGGGGCTTTAGATGCAGACAACTGCAACAAATTTTTTCGAACCTTCAAAAAACTGTAAACAAACACATCTTGTGAGATTTATAGTTTAATTGTGAATTGAAATTCATTGCTATTAAGTGATTTTGAATTGACCCCTAGAAGTTTTTTTTAAGAACAGCCAGACAACGATCTGGTAACCCTGATTTAAAGCATCAGTTAACCTTGTTTTATTTTGGGTGGAAATAAACTTTGAAATAAATCAAGGTGTTTGCAAGTCAACGATTTTGTGCTGAAATTTGACAACAATGCAGTGATAAAAGTAAGAAGTAGCGAACAAAACGTCAACATGGAAATTTTTGGTTTAACTTTGGATGATGAACATTGAGAAAAATATTTGTATAATGTGTTTATATGTATGTGTACATACTACCTATGTATATAGTAATCAAATAAGAGTAAACAGATTCACAGATGACTTAAGGTTTTGTGTGAGTAGTAGGGATGCTAAATTGACTGATTTTTCGGGATCCCGGTATTTCGGGATTCTATTTTTAAATTTTTTTGGGAACAGGTCTATTTTGCGGTGTACACTCCAAAAACAACCACAAGAGGGGTAGAATACGTTATTCTATGCAAAAAAAGTAAAATAACAAAATCGGGGCAAATGCATAGTTTCGGAGTTATGGGCCCCGAAATTTCGGATATGTGAGAGGGTATGGCGTTAACGTATCGTGTAAAGCCATTGATATCAGTTTTTTGTATAAAACAATTCAAAACAACCCATAAAAAAATGTAGCACTTTTTGATAAGTCGCTTAGTTATCGAGTTATCGGATGTTAACATTTAGAAAAATTAGCGATTTTTTTACTTTTCTCAAACAAAAACAAACATTATTTTAAAAACATTGCGCGATTTTCAATATTTTTTTTCAAACAAAAACAAAAATTATTTTAAAAAATTTTTTAAATTTTTGTTTGAGAAACGTAAACATACGATAACTCGATAACTAAGCGACTTATTTTTATGATTTTTTTTATACCAAAAAGTGATATCAATGGCTTTACACGGTACGTTAGTGGTAAAAGTATCCGAAATGACGGGGTCCATAACTCCGAAACTATGCAATCCCGAAAAATCCCGGGATTTCGGGATTTGCCGTTTGGCATCCCTAGTGAGTAGTGATATTTCAAAATAGTAATGTTTTTTCTTCGCCAAAATCACCACTAACATTAGGTGTGTTTTTTTTTTGACACTGCTAAAATATATTTTCGGCAACTTTTATGGGGTGCTAAGCGTATATTTTTACAATGTGGGTGATGTCAAAATTTGTATAGCCAAGTTGTAAGCAAAATGTTCAGAGGTAAAAAAAAATAGAAAAACAAATATTACAATTAGCCATAATTACAAGGTACATAGTAAGTAGCAGTAGGTGTTGTTGCTGTTGTAGGCAACAGCTACAAACATTTTATTTATTTCGTTTCAGATGACAAACTCAACGCAAGCGTATAAAAAAACCGTTTTCCATTACATCCCATGAAGAGATTGGGGAGAGCTTCTCACAACCAGTGAGCTTTCTACATAATTCTTCACTCACTAATTGGGACCTACAATTTTACACCGGTTCCGAACGTTATTTTGAGAAGCTTTTACGCAAATGTATTCCAACCCTAAAAGTATCCCAGCTGGGCCGAGTCTTTAGAACATCTTAAACGATGAGGGCACGACCATATTTAATAGCTGACGACATATCAGTGCCAGCCCATGGAAATCGTAGACGAAATTTTCATACAAGTGACCAACAAGTCGCACAGGATCAAATGAGCGACACTTCAATTATTGCGGCGTTGATGATCCTCTGGGCGACATGTTGGGAATCTTGTCAATAACGACATTCCTGGTGACGTTCAATGTTCACATAATCCCAAACGACAATGTGAGCGACATCATGACAATCCTATCATTGACGACAAATTGGCCGACAGTATTACCAATATGGTCAACGACAATTAGATTGGCGAGGCTATCCGGTATGTGATGGAAATCGATAGATTCAAATCAAATACGATGTGGCATAATAATATAATAATGATGTTTTTTGTGCAAATAATGAATGTCAATTAATTTATTCCTATTTTTCTGCCATTAGATAATGTATGTATGTTTTCAATGTTTATTGGTCCCTAAAATTCATTTTACTAAAGTTTCTTATAAGATAACTTAAATCTATCGCTACATATTTTCTAACATTTAATAATATTTACAGAACTATATCTTCAAACTAACTGAAGTAGTAGTAACCCACATACAAAACAATCAAAACCAAAAAATCAAATTCAACGGCCTATTAGAGGCTTCCCCAAAAATGGACAATTAAAAAGGGTATAAATCAACATTTTTAACTATTAAACTTAAAAACTAAAACTACTATTTACAATCCCTACCTACTGGAATGAGGTGCCACTACTGATCCGTAATGTATACAGTGTCGTCCAGGTCAAAAGATCATATCCCCCTATGATAGAATAGGAGTTTGTCATCTACGAAGAGGAGTCCCCCCCCTATCCAAGGTCGCGAGGCTAACCGGCGGCATATTCCCTAATTCAAGAAGTCGCTCCTAGCGTTCGTCCTGGACCAAACTACTCTCAACAAGTCAATTTTCTAGAAAGGCTGCCCTTTCCAAAAATTTAAGTGGGCTCCTAACAAGGTACACGTCTATTCTGTCAAAGTAGACCATCCTGTACATCGTAGCACAGGATGGCCTCCTAACCGAACCATTGTCGGCTATCCGCAAGCCCAAGCAGCTCATAAGGATGCGTCGTTAACGTCTCCTAAGTCTCTCCATCTGGCAGGAAGAGATTCCAAACCAAACAGGTAATGTATGTATTAGGAATTATGCCAATAAAATTCCTCAAATTGTATTCGGTTTTTACTCGACCGATTTTCATCACATGCCGGAATTAAACCTTTACGCCGCCGAACCAAGCCGCCGCCGCCACCGCCCTCACCATTTTTTGAGTTTTTTGCTGCGCCGCCGCCTGATTACGTAGAAATCGGCGCAGCGGCGACGTATAACCTTTTGTTTAATGTTGCATACAATCGGTCAATTATTGGCATTGCCCGGATTTACAACTCACGTTGCAACCACATTATGCAACTTACTTCAAACTATAAACTACACACAACCACAATCAGAATATTTCCTAATAACAGTCAGCTTAATTTCCTTGGAATTTATTTATGGAGTTAAACGACAATTTGAATTTTGCATAACAACAACAGACCGGCGAAATTCCACACTCTACAACACCAACATTTCCCTAAAGGGCACCTTAGATCAGCGGATTGTCGGGCCGACTTTCGATGCGAAACAATGCCCGACACAAAAGTCGGCCGACTGGTCCGCAGGTCTAAGGTGCCCTTAACAGGTTACAGCACATATTACAACTATAACAACAGCAGGTGCAATTTTCTTATAATTGAACTGTGCACAGCAGCAATCGGTCCAATTTCTTAATAATTAGGAATTGCCGAAGCCGCTGGTTATCCCAGGTTTCTACGCCGCCGCCGAAGCAAAAACAATCGGCGTACACCTCTAGCCGGAATATCCCATAATGTCGCAAATTAGCAAAAATTGCTTCCTTAAATGTAAACGCAAGTTTTATTTGGAATTATTAACATGAAATTGAAAATAACCTTCTCGCTACGACGTTCAATTTCAACTGATAAATTGAATCATCGATTGTTTTCTTCTCTTTTTTGTAGAAGGTATTGTGTCCCGTTATTTTTTGTTCATATTATATCGTCCCGTTTGTTGTTTTCCTCACATTTCTTTTGACGGCAACGTCAAATTGCTTCTGATGGGTGGCAACCTAAAGAGATTATCGATCACCATGTCGTCAAACAAGTCCGACTGTATTTTGTAAGCGATGAGCAAAATATATTGTCATGCAGCTGGTCGTTAACGAAAATTTCCATTAAAACTTCATCAATACAGTTTAAGCGACAAGTAATCGTTAACGACTACTACCTCTAGGACGATTTTGCCAACTGGGAAACAAAACATTAAAAAAATACAATAGTATGATACATACATATGTATGTATGAATTCGAAAACTGTTCTACTGACTGCCTTTTTATTGAATCATCTAATTTGCAAAATAAAAACTCGAACCAGTAATCAGCAGCCAAGTATGTAGATACGATAAGATAAGAAACGCAAAATAATAGAATGACTCCAACATTAATGATAGAATAACTATCCATGCATACAGGGTGGTTCAGTCACGACTGGAAAAATTTCACCAGCTGGTCGAAGGGTACTAGGGTAAAATTGCTAAGTTCTGAACCAGTAGGATCTGGGCTTTGTTTAGGTAATTTTGGAATGGTAAGAGGTAGGGCTATCTTTTAAAGGGGCCCTTAGACCTGTGGATAAGTTGCTCGACTTCAAGTTCACATCAACATCGATTTTGCCCTTACACTCTCAAACTAGTTGAGGCAACTTCATTTTCTTGTCAGATATCGAAATGAAAGGGGTTAGCGCACTGCGAAAATATCACAAATTTTACGAAAAGACGCTATTTGTATTTTCTTTAAATATGTATAAATAACACTACAAATCATAGTTTATATTTGTCCGATAATGTTTAATTTATTTATTTTTTGGTTCATTTATTTACATTTTGCCGATAATGTTTCCCCATGAACGTTTCTCATTGAAATGCGTATGAAAGTTGATGCAAATTCCCCTTACACTGATGGATAAGTTGATATCAACTTCAAAAAATCAAAATCGCTTTGATTTTACATCAACTAGTTTGTACAAACCACCAACTTCACCTTACACGATGGATAAGTTGATGTCAACTTGAAGTCGCTGCAACTTATCCACAGGTCTAAGGGCCCCCTAAGAGTTGTTATCTGCCATATGGATGAGAAAATTGAGGTTATGTGCACGTTCTTATGTCATTTTTGTCCACATTTTTTTTGAACTCGGCGATTTCACTTTTTTTGAAATTTTGATTCTGAAAGGTCTCTTAAAGGCCTTTCCAACAAGCCCAAGAACAAAAAACCCGACCACTGGTTCAGAACTTAGCAATTTTACCCTAGTACCATGGTAGAATGAGAAGGTAAACTCGGTACACAGCTGATTTCAATTTTTTCTCCTTGTTTAGTTGGCCGCTTCTGTCAAATTCAAAGGTTTTGTTTTTGTACTTTTCTGTTTACATTTATTTGTTGGTATACATACGTATGTGTTGACTTTGACAGGAGGAGAGCCTAAACAAAAACAAAATGCCTGTTGTTCTTGCCCACAATTGTTGTTGTATCTACTGCGACTACTTGGTATTTTTACTATGCCTAGTACCCTCCGACCACCAATCCGAAAATTTTCAAACCGCTGCCATTTGGCCCCCTTGCATTTTCGGGGATGGTCATAGATGGACATATTTTCATGAAATGAGCCAAGGAATACGCTGGTGAAATTTGTCCAGTTGCGACTGAACCACCCTGTATAAACATGGACAGTTTGTTTTTCGGAATTATGACAGTTTGACGTTTAACCACAAGTTTACGCAAACTCTTTTAGGTAAATAAGTATAGGTATATAGTAAATATAGTTAGTACATTGGTCGCACGATAAGAGTTTGCAAGTAAACTTATAGAAGGAAAAAAACTACCTAGAATGCATGACAAAGTTTTATTTTATTTTGTATTTTCTCTTATCGCTTATGTTTATATGTACATGAAATGTAGAAGTACGGATGACACGTCATATTTGAAGAATTTTTCTAAGAAAAACAAACTTTAGTTTAGAAATACTTATGTATGTACTTTATAAAACATTTGTATTTATTTTAATTTTATTGTGTGGAAAATAATACTACTTCAGCTCAACAAAAACAATACCCAAATGGATTTGTTGTTTTTAATGAAATATTTATTTTAGATTCAATATCAAATAACTAAAAACTATAAACAACCATAGACGGTCATGAGTCATTAACGAAAAAACTGTTGTTTTTTTCTTTTTTTTGCTTTTGTCGACAATAAAAAAGTATCAATTTAAGTATTAAAAACTGACGGTTGTTGATTTTTTGGAAATCATATGCTTAATTTTGTCCACAGCCGGCTTTTTGTCGTCTATATGGGGCAATCTCTTCCCCGAACCCCTCCCTGAATGAGATAAAATAACACATTGTTCTTTTGTTTTTCTATAAACAAAAATGTAACCGCCAACTGTGCTCACACATTCAGATGAAACCATTTGTTGTCCTCTCCTTCGCCAAGATTTTCAAATAAAACCGGCTTTTGTTTATAAGCACGACTCTTTTTACTCTCCTTACCATACTCGCTCTTTTTACCCCTTTTTGTCTCCTGCTCCACTCGAAAGAGATTCACGTATGTGTTTATGGAAGTGTAGTTGTGTGCTGTTCATTGTTTGAAAATGGGGAAAAAGTAATGAAACTTGCTTTTTAAAGAGGAACATTAAATTTGGCAAGTGTTGCTGTTTATGTCGAAAATTCGGAAATTGTCAACTGACACTTTCGCCTCAATAAGGAAATGCTCATATAGGGTCATTTTGTATGAATTGTTGCGAAAAATGCGAGCGTTGTCATACTATAAGTAGATATGCAGTAGCTCTCATTTGTTTTCCAATATTGACAACAAGTAAACGTATGTTTTACATTCTATTTTGGAAATGATCTACTTTTTGTCGTCGCCTGAACTAATGTGTCTATAATATTTCCAGCTAGGGGCGATGAAGTTTAGTAGATGGCAGGAAATGTACATTCATACATACATCTATGCTCATTAATGGCAAGTAATGTCCAAAATACTGGTTTATCGGTTTTTTGGAAAATATACTTTGCATAAAAAAGACATCAACGTTAATTTAAATACGACTAGAGTGTCGAAAGTGACGGTTTATCGGTATTAATCAAATACAATGTAGTTAAGAAAAGAAATTACTTTACGCGTTGTTTTGCAATAATAAAAGTATATTTTTTGGATAAAAAACCGATAAACCAGTATTTTGGATACTCTAATGGCAAGTCATGAGCTGGGTCGATAACTTTTTATTTTGCCAATAAAATAGAAAAAATATTCCCAAAAAAAAGAGACAAACATTTCTGTTAACATGATGTGAATAACTTGGTTTAAGAAGGGCAGTAAAACGGCAAAACATATAAACGATAACCGATGTTCATATAATCGATTAATTATAATCGGAAGTTCTTAGATATAGCTGAAATAGGGAACATTTTTGAACGGTGGAGGAACTTCCACCCATTTATCGGTGACTTTTCCCCAATTACATAGATAAATAAACACCACATTACAGCGATTTTAATAACCTATACCTATAGCCATATTATTAGACCCTCAGTATCTTTGGACAAAATTCGTTTTGGGACTTTTTAACACGATTGATCCATGTCCGTCTGGCTGGCTGGCTGGTCAACACGAAAGCTGCCGTAAATCTGTATCGATCACAGCGGAATTTTGTTTGTGACTATTATTTGTCCATGGTTAGTTTGGGATTGAAAATGGGCCTTTTTGCCACGCCCCTTCTGGTACCTTCCATACAAATCGACACATTTAGGACGAAATCATGTTTCTTCTAACATTTTTTTCTGGCAGATGTGATTAGCGTCAACTCAAACACTGGTTAATAATCTGTAAATATCTACTTAAACGAAGAAAATGGGGAAAGTCGCCACGCCCATTCACGTACCTCCCATGCAAAAGCATGGTGGTCGTCCGTGTTGTCAATGCGATAAGTCGCGTGAAACACTTCCGATCTTAATGAAATTGAGTATTAGGCTTCATATCAGTAAACAAACGCCAGTCACCGATTGAGACAAAGGTGGTTTTGCCACGCATTTTGGTACCTCCTAGACAATAGTTGTTCGGGCGGCTGGCTGTTCGGCTAGATAACTCCCGTAAATCATTGCCGATCACTATGATTTTTTGTCAGTGACCATTATTTGTCCAAACTTAGCTTTGGATTGAAAAATTGGTCTTTTTTGCCACGCCCCTTCTCGTACCTTCCATACAAATCGACACATTTAGTACAAAATCATGTTTCTTCTAAAAATGGTAGATGTGATTAGCGTCAACTCAAACACTGGTTAATAATCTGTCAATGTCTACTTAACTGGAGAAAATTGGCGAGGTTGCCACGCCCATTCTGGTACCTCCCATATAACAGCTTGGGGGTCATCCGGGTTGTCAATGCGTTAAGTCGCGTGAAACACTTCCGATCTTAATGAAATTAGGTTATAGGCTTCATGTCATCAAACGTGAGTCACCAAGTACGACAAGGGTGATTTTGCCACGCCCTACCAAGATAGGATATGCGGCCGGCTGGTTGTTCGACAAGATAACTCCCGCAAATCTGAACCAGTCTTTATGAAGTTTGGTACTATACAAAATTTAGTTAAATGCACACAAAATTTGGGCGGATGAGCAGTTGATCGACATGATAACTCTCGTAGACTACAAGCGATCTTAATGAAATTCGGTACTCGGCAATGTTTTCCTAAAAATTAAACTTTAACTACTGTCCACATTTACCAATATTCAATAGAACTCGGTCGCAATAGACGAGGGTATGTTTAAGTCGGTCCACCCGACTGAAATTTCTGTACTGGTTTAAACTAATTTACAATCATTCTTATGATGTTATACATAGATCTAAAATGGAAATTAATTTACGCGTTGTTTTGCAATAAGAAAAGTATATTTTCGATAAAAACCGATAAACCAGTATAATTCATCTCTTACTCCCTTGCCCAAAGTTAATTTAGAATTTGCCTTTTTCTGCTGCGTGAATTTGGTGAATTTTGGCAGATTTGTGCGAAACTCATACAGCCAAACCATGCCAATTGCGTATTTTGGTTGATGACTTAGCTGCACTTTTACAATATGACGCAGTTGGAAACCTCATATTTATCATTCATGGCCATGAGCTTGTTCGATAACTTTTTATCGCAGTCAATGAATCCAAACATTAATATCATTTAATAATTAATACTTATTTAACTTGCGCAAATAAGTACATACGAGTAATAGTGTAAAAAAAAACCGATTACATTCTTGTTTGTTATCGGAAAAGTTGCTAGAATTTATAATAAATGTCATGCTCATAATTGGCAAATGTTAAGAAAAGCTATGTCTAAAAATGTAATATAAATTTCTGAAACTTAATTCTCCATTGTTAACAATAACGATTTTCACGATCATTGGTGGGCAAAGTTTCCAGTGAAGTTAATTTCCAAAATGGAAAATATCCAGTTTTTTATTTATCGTGAGCGTCTTATTATTTCTCTATTTACACTATGAAAGGTGATAAATGAACAGCTGTTTCTCAGCTTTCCACTTACAACTGCTTTTTTAAACTAAATAAATTAAATTAAATCTAAAGAAACGCAAATGTTTTCTATTAATAGGTTTGTTCCCGTACATTTTTAATAGTAAAACTAGTAAAAGAGAGTTAAAAAATGAGTAATTCTCTCTGCGAGACCAAGTGTTAAAAAGTAGAGAAACGAACAAATAGTAAAGGTGGTAAAACTTATGGCATAAATGTCTCTAGAACATGGTCCTCATCTGAAATATCCAACAAGACATCCCCAGCTGTGCTAGAATCGACCACAGCAATATTTCTAGCTTTACACTCACTGATTGGGGCCTACACATTTTTAACGGTTCCTAACGGTATTTTGAGAATCGTTTTCATAGTGTCGCCATCACTAAGAGAGGTGACCATTGTCGAAAGAAATGTAAGGTGGTCTGAGCAGGGATCGAACGCTCGTCCTCATATACAAGAGCCGCGCACAGTAACCATTACACCACCTACGACCACCCTGTAGTAAATTCGTTATTACACTTGGCTTATGTCGGTGACAATATAAAAAAAATTCACTGGTAAATTTCTTTCGCATTCATTTTGTTGGCAAAGGGAAACCTTTCCCATTTGGAAACTTTCCAGCGCTGGAAATATTTCCCAACGTATTCGAGATAACACCAAATTAGAATAATATTTCGTTTTAAAACTAATCCGTCGTTTACGCAGAAGGTGGTTAGAGCATTAAGCCCTGTATTCAGTTTTAATGAAATTTTCGTTGCCTTAAGTAGCACCTGTATCAAAAATAACGAAAATTTCGCTCACTTTTCATTTGCTTGGTACTCAGCTCTTTGCGAAAATTTCAATTACAGAAATCAATTACAGAGTTGTTTCTTACGCCAAAGTTATTTCGTACGAAAACAATTGTTTGATAATTGTTTGGGACCGTAATTTTGACATTTTAATAATTTTAACAACCAAAAGTAACACCACATGCATTCAAAATAAAATGGAGTGCGTAGAGGAATTATAAATTAAGTTTTTGTAAGGTAAATCAAAGATAGGTGGTAACTTTATGCAACAAAATTTTCCGTTTAGAGATACATAAATCGTAAAATTTGTTACGAAAATTTCGCAAGAACTGAATACGGGGCTTTGGGAGGATGATTACAATTCTATAAGAAAAACGCCGTTAATCCCGGTAATGCGATAATCTAGTTGTATGTAAAATACCGTTTACACTTAAAGCCCCGTATTCAGTTCTTGCAAAATTTTTGTAACAAATTTTGTAATTTATCACTAAACGGAAAATATTGTTGTGGAGTATTACCACCTAACTTTGATTTACTTAGAAAATATTTCATTAATAATTCCTCTTCACACTCCATTTAATCTTTAACTCACGTGGTGTTACTTGTGTTTGTTAAAATAATTGAAATGTCAGAATACCAGTCACAAACAATTGTTTTCGTACGAAATAACATTGGCGTAACAACCCTGTAGAAATTCCCAAAGAACTGAGTACTAGGCAAAGAAAAGTGAACAAAATTTTCGGTGGTGCAATGGTTAGTGTGCGCGGCTATTGTACATGAGAACGTGGGTTCGATCCCTGCTCAGACCACCTTACATTTCTTTCGACGACGGTCACCTCGCTTAGGGATGGCGACACTATCGAGTACTTAGCCATGAAAAAGCTTCTCAAAATACCGTTCGGAACCGGTGTAAAATTGTAGGTCCCAATCAGTGAGTGTAAAACTAGAAAGCGCACATCTCACTGATTGTGAGAAGCTCTCCTCAATCCCTTCATGGGATGTTATGGGATACCATATATCGATGGCTTAATATAAAAAGTGCCTAACTCGATTTTTTGTTACTTGACAGGAGAAGGAAAAAAACTTACAAAAAAAGTTGTAATGCAATTTTTAATAAAAAGAAGAAACACATTTTTGGAAATTGCATTAAAACTTTTTGTTGTATCTAAAATTTTACGGATTTTATTAAGTTTTTTCCTTCTCCTGTCAAGTAACAAAAAATCGAGTTAGGCCCTTTTTATATTAAGCCATCGATATATGTATATACTTCAACTAAAATTTCATAAATACTGAATACCAGGCTTAACATGTTTTTTTAAAAAATCAGCTGATTTTGGTCTGAAAACATATTAAACAATCTAATACTACGTTTATACGGCAGCGTGCGTGCAAGTACGTAAGACGTACTTGTTTGACATTTCGCGATATATCACAATTAAAGATCTCATATTAGCAAGTATCAGTGTAAACGTAGCCTAAATGCCGTATAATGCGGTATTTACCTACAACTAGATTATCGCATTATTGGGATTAACAGCCTTTTTCTTATAAAATTGGAGATTGTAATCATCCTCCTAATACTCTAACCACCTTCTGTGTAAACTACGCATTAATGTTAAAACGAAATTTTATTGTAATTTAGGCTTTTCTTGAAGTGGTTGGGAAATAGTTCCAGCCCTGGAAAAGTTTCACAATGGGAAATGTTCCCATTTGCAAACAAAATGAATGGAGAAGAAATTTACCAGAGTGTTTTGTTGTTATGAGTTTCCTCCTAATTCTCCAATCACCGTTTGTGTAAAAGCCGCATAAGACTCCACTAAACTTAACTGAAATGATAAAGGGATCAAATTGAAATAGTCTTCATCAAATCAGCTGTAATTTTTCCATACATAGATAATATATAATAAACATCTTGCCATTTTGCAGCATGAAGGAAGGGGAGATCTCACGCTCTCATACATAATCAAAATAAAACTGCAGTTACACCTACCAATTATATCGGGTTTTCGGGATTATAAATGTCGCAAGCTCCATAAGAAAAAACCTCGATAATCCCGAAAATGCGATAAACTTGGTAGGTGTAAATGCCGCTTAAAAAGCTGTTGTTATTAGCGCAGTATAGCAGGAGAGCTCGAGACTATTATTGAAAAAACTTGTATTTATAAATTGGGAGTCTTATTTACGCCCAATTTCACCAAAATTATAAATTGCATACAAACTGACAGCTAAATCTGTTATTTAGCTCTAACTGAAGGATAACTGAACATGGTGAAATCGACCGTTAATCCTTTAAATAATTCATATACATATCTCCCAAAAACTCGTAAATTCAAGAATTTATGAAATTTTTCATGTAAAATCGTAGATTTATTATAAATTAACGAGGAAGATGAGGTTTACGAAATATTTAGGAGTTTATATGAAACAATTATTAAGATTAAGACTGAACAATTTCACTTTTATGTATTTTTTGTAGAGATTAATGTTACACATATATAAGATAAACTGAATATAAGTTAAAACTCCTGGTGCCTGATTGGAAAACGTTTAGCCGGCATTGTTTTCTCTTCTTATGAATTTTTGTTTGCAAGACTCTAAGTTTTCCTTTATGACTAATTTCCAATTTCATGTCACAAGAAAAAGCCTCTACTAATTACGTTTTTATAATAATTTAACGATTATTTCGTTTTAATATTTAAACTTCTTGAACTGATAAAACAAAATATTTCTTCAACAATAAAATACATATTACTAAACTTGTGGTCGTCGCCTTCTTCTTTTCCAAACGTTAACGAATGTTATCAGCTAAACCGACTGAGTCACAGACATTCAATATATAAAAATGAAAATGTAAAAAAAGAATCCGTTGATTTCAGAAAATGTGGCTGTTGGAAAAAAAAGAGTATTTCTACGACGACGCATCTACGGATAGAGCCGCCAAATGAGCATGAGTATACGAATAAACCTTAAAATAAAACCATAAACTCGTATCTCGTGCTCACACAACACCCATGGATGGCAATGCACACACATGCAAAACCATAGCAAGCCCGCATTTTCAAGTGACTCGCCTAGGTTTTTATTGTTGCTTATCGCCCAAACACACACAAGAGAGTAACAAACAGCCTAAACTTCGACTCTTTTGTGTCGTCTCGGAAGGAAATGCGAGAGCAAGTATCGGCGAGTGTGTTGGATGTATCTGAAAAAGCAAATGCGGGCTTACTCACATACCGTATTTGTGAGTAAATTCTGTGGAAATATGGCAACATGGCTGCACGTTGTGTGCATCCATATCCATATATGGTAAAGTGTCTGAAATCGCCAGAGAACCCATACGAAACGCGTTTTGATAAGGGTGGACGCCTTTATAAACGCCTGTAACAACGAGTTTTACTATCATTACAGTTTGCGTTCTTGTGCTGAGTGTTAGGATACCACGCGAGACCTCCCAAACCAAACAAAAAGACTTAATTTATTTATTTAATTTAGTAACTTAATAAAAAAAAAGTAAGTATATTTCAACAAATCGCCAAACAGACCCCATCAACTCTATGAAAAATAAAGTGAAAATTAAGAAAAATATAATAATGAGAATCAAAGAAAACACATTGCTCAAGTCTTCGAGTGAATTGAAAAAACGTGGAATACATTATAATAGAAAATGCAATCTCAAAAATTTGCCAAAAATCATTTAAAAATAAAACAACATTTTGGACACCCGTAACCCAAAAAAAAGAACTTCTAAAGTCATCAACAAAACCTACATGGATTACCTGCAAGTAGTGTTACAAATATTAAAGAAAACATTGAATTACTTACATTCATGTACAGTGCAAAAAAAAACCACGAAAATTTGATTTTTCTTTCAAATATTTGGACTATTACTAACGACAAAAAATACATGATCAGTTAATCTCGAAGACGATAAGATAATAATACACTATCAATTATCCGCCAGGAAATCCCAATCAATTCTAAATTGTTTAACAATACAATCAAAAAGTGTGAACAGTCCTTACTATTGCAACCCTGCCGTTATACAAACCGCACAAAAAAAGAAACCGTTACATTTTAGTTCGTTGCACAAGTGTTGCTTGCACTTTAATTAAGATAACGATGCAGAAACGAAATTTGTTTAAACAATGCATAGCTAATTAGAGCAAAAAAAAACAGAAGCAACCGAGTAATACAAGTATTTCAATGATGTGCATCTAATTCGCACACTTTCTATTTTGTTTAACTAGACAGACAGCTGGATAAGCCACATCAGCTGAACGTTACTTTCACATTTGTTTGTTTATCGATAATGTTTTTAAAAGAAATTCGAAAGGGGGTGAAACAAAATTTATACAAAAAATTAGAGAATTAGAAAACTTTAAAAATTTTATTTTTTGGATTTTGTATATTTTTGTAACTATGTATTGTGTAACTCAAATGGAATATTATAGCTTCATTATGACAAATCTTGTTTTATATTAACTATAAGATTTAAAATAGTTAAATAATGTAACCTTTTTAATGAAACCCCTACAAACCCTAGCAAATTCAATAAATCATCCACGTCTCTATTACTTTCTGTAAATCAAAAATTCTCTTAAATTAACTAACCTGTTGCTCAGACAAACTGTTTTAGTTGTAACAAAAAGCAGTAAACTCTTATTTTCTTTAAGAAATGTCCTTTTTGTTATTTTCGACCACAGGGTTGCATTTTAAAGATCACGTCGCAATTTAATATTTTTCATTGTAATTTTTTGCAAACTTGAGTAAAATGAAATTTTATTAGTCTCGCTCTGCAAAGTTAAAATTGAGGGCTAACCTAGTGCCCTGCTTTTCTAATGTCTGTTGGATAATTTTTCAATTTGTATTTGACTTCTGTTTCCATGACACCACCTATTTCCACAAACTTACCCTTTATTGTTTAATGGAACTGCAAATGGTTAATCTTCAAAAGAACACGTCATCTTTTGAGTTGAGCTGTTAATGCACAAACACATATCCAAGTATTTTGGCATATCTGTCAAATAGTATATCATATCCGAAAAAAGAACACAATTTGAACTTGACTCATTTTTAACGCTTCCGTACAAGATTAATTTTATACAATTACACACAGATACACACACAAACACCAATAAGCACGACGAAAAAGTGCCGGTTTAAAGTTAATGTAGTAGAACAAGAATTTGCAAAACTACGATTTGGGTGTGTTTTTGTAATGAGAATTATATTCTCTGATGTATTCGCGCTCTCACTCTCTTCTTTCTTTTTTACTATCTAAAAAAGGAGAAAACCTTCACATACTTTTATCAAACAATCACGCACTCCCATACTCGTGTACAAGAGGAAATTCTCTTTTGGTTTTGAAACAAAATAACAACAACAAATATAACGATTTTCACTTTGGTTAAGCTTCGCGAACTGAAAACATGACCATATATGGTCACAAAAATTGGTTAATCGTCAAAGCCAACACAAGCTGTATCACACACAAACGCAATCCAACACCAGTTTGTGAACAACAGTAGCATATTGATAGCCATGCAAGAAAGAAAGAGCCCGATGTATAGTGTAGATAAAGATTCACTTGGGAAAAGAGAGTAACCGAAAGAGAGTGAGTGTGTGTGGCTGAATGTGGGCTTTGTGGTTTTTCTAAATATATGGAAGCCCCTACTCTCTTTTGAGGAGACGCACACACACACACACCCCGAAACTCATACATTCCCTGCTGTTTGGAAGAAGAAAAAATAAAAATTAACTGGCTTTTTCTTTTCATCGAATCATTCGTAGTTCGACTGTCAAACATTGAGGTTGTTTTCCTGTCTCAATAGCCGGTGTGTTTTCCCAACAATTCTAGAAAAAGTGCAGTTTTCTTTCCGTTTGCCCATATTTGAGCAATAGTGTGTGTATTTCATAAATTTTTTCCAGAAGGAAATCTTAAATCCCAAGACGTATTTTTTCAAGAAAATCACGTCTGTTTCAGCGTAATTGTGTAAATTTGTGTATACTCCTTTTCTAAAACAAGGTGAGAATTGACAATCTAATTAAAAGTTTGTTCCAAACAAAAAGCATTATCAATACAAGCTACGCCATTTTCTTAAATATGGTAAAAAGAACATTGTATTTGTGTACTCCTTTTGAAGCCGGCTTTTTTTCAAGGGCGTTGCCCTTTGCTTTGTGTTGGTGCATGGGAAAAAAAGCCGCTAAAGTTTTAGTACTGATGTTTTCCTTGTTCTCTATTATCTTTTGCACATCTTTTGTATCTTCTCTTCAATGCAGAGTTGGTGTTAAAGAGTAGCATTTGATAAAAAAAAAAAAAGTAGCCCTATAAATACTGGGAAATAAGGTAGGGTGTAGAAACAACAGAAATGTATCGATATCAGCCATGCTTTGGATGTAACGTCTTTTTAGATTATACAAAATTGAAATTTTATAGTGAATGGTTTTTACAATTTTATCAAAATTTTTGGTGTTATAAAGCAAATTATTATTAATTTTGGCGACAGGGAGTTGTCGTCATTTTTTAAAAATATGAATGGTAACGTTTCTTATAGTAAGATCAATTCAAATTTAAAGTTAATTTGAAGGGGTAAATTGTGTTCAGATAAGTGATAGGTACTATGAAATGTACCAAACGTGGGTAGTCAAAATCCACAGAATATAGTATAATCCGGCATGTGTTGAAAATCGATCAACCCAAAATCGAATGCGGTTTGACATTTCAACCAATTTTATTGGCATAATTCCTTATATTGGGGAACAAATATTTTAGAAACATATACATTATTTAATTGATATTCATTATTTGCCCAAAATAGCATCATTATTATATCAAATCGTATTGGATTTAAATCAATCGATTTGTCCGGATTTACACATGCATCTTTAAGTTTGCAACTTTGAAAAACTGCTGCAGCTCTTTACGATTCTCTTTTGAAGTTGTAACATGTGTTTATACGTGCAATTTTCATTGCAGCAATTTTTTACGATTGTTTCAACACCATCATAAACAGTCTGCATATACATACATAGATACATTGGCAATTATAATTGCCGTTCTTCTTACCTCTCTCTCCCAAGAACATCAGCAGAGTTTCAAAGTTGCACACTTCAATTGCATGTGTAAACCCCGACTTTCCATCACATAAAGAAGCCTGATCTTCTAGTAGAGGTTAACGCAGTAGGATTTGTTGTACTTGTGGGCACCAACAACAGGGATTTTGTTTTTGTTCTATGACTTTAAATGTCAAATTCAACACAAATACGTATGACTAAACAAAGTAAACAAAAAAAAAAAGTACAATACCAAAATACACTGAATTTGACAGAAAGGGTCATAAGAAAGCAAAATCAGCTGTTCGAATGCGTTAACCTCTACTAGATCAGCCTTGGTCCCAAACAATTGTTTTCGTACGAAATAAGTTGCGCGTAACAAGCCTGTACTTGATTTTGCCCAAGATGGATTCATATGTGGTGAACGCATAAGCACAGCTGATTGGCTTTGTTCCGAACTGTCAAGTTCACATGTATTTTGTTTTTGTATGTGTTTGTTTACACTTATTGTGGGTATACTTATGTGCTGGATTTGACACAACGTAAGTGAGAAACAAAATGTATGTTGTTGTTGGCATCAATTTGACATCAGCTACAACAACACTTGCGTCTACCATGAGTATTTTTATCATGATTTTGCCTACGAAATTTTCGCAGAGCTGAGTACCAAAAAAATGAAAAGTGAGCGAAATTTCCGCTTCATTAAAATTTTCGTTATTTTTTTTTATACACGTACTTCTTATGGCAACGAAAATTGCATACAAACTTAATACCGGGCTTTAACCACAGAATTCCTAATGCAACACCTAGTAGATAATTCTACCATAGACCAGGTCTCCCTTTTTCTAAAATGTACTAAATTGTTTAAAAAAAAAGGGTTATTGGATGTAAGTCTTTTAAAAGGTTACACTTTTGATTAGAACATGCACTTAATCTCTGAGTCCCAGTAATGAGATACTCTTGTCCAATATTTCTCGGAAGTACTAAAAACTATTCAATTTACTTCTGAAGCACTGGCAATTATTTGAGCTACTCAGATTTCAATTCATCTACTCCACATTATATCTGCCTGCGTACTTTTATTTTAGTAAAACAATATCCAATAACTATTTTTGATATAGTAAGATAGATTTAACTCTCTCAATTTCACAAAAGTATACAGACGACAACCAGTACTTGCAAGAATTAACAACAATTGTGTGTAAACAGCTGATTTGCAATGTAAACATTTGAAGTTCGACAAGATTCGACCTTAAAGATCAGCAAATCTCTTCTTTTGTAAAGGAATTAGTTCAAGGTGATTATCTTATATTCCGAATTTATTTGTTTACACAAAATATGCCTTTGTTACTGCCAAACATTTCTCCAATAAAATCTTGAAGTTCCCTATCATTTATATGTCAAAATAATCTCTTGCTCTCTCGTTTCTGGCTTTTTAGTGTAAACAGACAAAATTTCATTTCATTTACATATCGCTCATTTGCCGGAATGTTGTATTAACTCAAAATTCTTCATTTTTGGACTAAGTACTATAAAATATTCTCCTGACCGAGTTCTTTCAGATGGATTAATTCCTATATCTAAATCTGTGTTAAATTCGTTAGGAGAGCATTTGGAAGTTAGCATTTTGTGTACATTCATATACAAAATAAAACTTTCAAAGTCGATTTACTCGAAACTATGTTTTTTGAGTTAATACAACATTCCGGCAAATAAGCGATATGTATTTGATTGTAATATAAAAAAAGCCAACAATTAACAATTTGTTACAAAATTTCAGTGCGCTCACAGACCTATATTTTTTATAAATTTTGAGATTTTAGCGCTATTAGAATTGAAACATCTTAATCTTATGATATTTGAAATCTCCTCAGTTAATATCATCACAATACAACAGCCATCAGAAAGTATTTATTGGTCTCTAATTATCAGGACACATAAAAATCAAGCGTTTTTTCTCAAGTTTTCTCTACTTTCTGTTTTGTGGATTTGGCCCAGTTGGGCTCCTGAGTAGCTCATTTTCGCTTAATACATTTGTTTAATTTTTTCATAATATTTTTACTTCTATACATTTTTTATATTCTCGAAATAGTTCGTTTAACTACTTTGAGTTGGTAAACTGCTTTTCTGCTATCGAATACTTTTGTACTTAGCCACAAAACGGACTTGTGTGTCATGAGCCTGAGATTCGTCGGTAACTCTCTTCCCGTGCTCATAAATTTAAAAAAAGTTTAAAAAATTGTTTGCCAGCAAGTTAGTGATGTGACCAACCGTGGTTACATTCCTGTTGGGCATCGTATGTGGCGTTAGAACGCGAATAAATGCACCCGAAAACTAATTCTCATGCTACTTACTGACAGACAAATATGTGTGCTTCGCTTTACTTGATTTGGAACACATTCCTTCCATGTGTTGAATTGTTCAATGACGTAAGGCGACCCAAATTAAGTCACCCTTATCGTACAACAAAAGATGTGAAGAAACTTATGTTCTTCGCAGACAGAGTTTGAATGATCAAAAACGTTTAGCACTTTCGCAGTATTTCAGCATCGTACTTTTCGAATCACTCGAATTTAATTGGCAGGTTCTCATTATTACTATCACTCCTTCATAACTTTCTATTTATTCAGACTTGTAATGCTTTACTAATTCCATACCTTCCCTTGTCCTTATTATTTCTTCCCACTTTAGCAAACAAAATGTGCGACGAAGAAGTTGCTGCCTTAGTTGTTGATAACGGTTCCGGTATGTGCAAGGCCGGTTTCGCTGGTGATGATGCTCCTCGTGCTGTCTTCCCCTCAATTGTGGGTCGCCCCCGTCATCAAGGTGTCATGGTTGGTATGGGACAAAAGGACTCGTATGTCGGTGATGAAGCCCAAAGCAAACGTGGCATTCTCACATTGAAATACCCCATTGAACACGGTATTGTCACCAACTGGGACGATATGGAAAAGATCTGGCATCACACTTTCTACAATGAATTGCGTGTGGCACCCGAGGAACATCCAGTTTTGTTGACTGAAGCTCCCTTGAATCCCAAAGCCAATCGTGAGAAGATGACACAAATCATGTTTGAAACCTTCAACACACCCGCTATGTATGTGGCCATCCAAGCTGTATTGTCGCTGTATGCCTCTGGTCGTACCACTGGTATTGTCTTGGATTCCGGTGATGGTGTCTCACACACTGTGCCCATCTACGAAGGTTATGCCCTGCCACACGCCATCCTTCGTTTGGATTTGGCCGGTCGCGATTTGACCGACTACTTGATGAAGATCTTGACTGAACGTGGTTATTCATTCACCACCACCGCCGAACGTGAAATTGTCCGTGATATCAAGGAGAAATTGTGCTATGTCGCCTTGGACTTCGAACAAGAAATGGCCACCGCTGCCTCCAGCTCCAGCTTGGAGAAGAGCTACGAATTGCCCGATGGTCAAGTCATCACCATTGGCAATGAACGTTTCCGTTGTCCCGAAGCCTTGTTCCAACCTTCCTTCTTGGGAATGGAAGCCTGCGGCATCCACGAGACCACATACAACTCCATCATGAAGTGTGACGTCGATATCCGTAAGGACTTGTACGCCAACACTGTGTTGTCCGGTGGTACCACCATGTACCCTGGCATCGCCGATCGCATGCAAAAGGAAATCACCGCCTTGGCTCCATCCACCATGAAAATCAAGATCATCGCTCCCCCAGAACGCAAATACTCCGTCTGGATCGGTGGTTCCATCTTGGCTTCCTTGTCTACCTTCCAACAGATGTGGATCTCCAAACAGGAATACGACGAATCCGGCCCATCCATTGTGCACAGAAAGTGCTTCTAAGCGATTTCTCCACAACCCCAAAAACCGCAATATACCACTGCCATTTCCTCTACGCCGCATACTTCGATGTGGTTGATGATGATGTGTCGGTGGCCTATTGTCGTTTAGGAGAAATCCTTTTAGTAGCTGCCGTATTAGTCGTAGTAATTATAAGGAGAAGTTTAAGATCTATAACAACATCAACAACAACAACAACAAGAGGAAAAGAAGAAGAGGAGGTTTTATATAGAAGAAGAGAATTAGAAGCAGAAAATGCTCCACTAAGGAAATTTTCATATTTTTAATGAAAATTCTCTTTGGTCTAGTGTTTGAAAAAAATTCCAAAAAATCACTTTTTTGTTTAAGAAAACCATGCGTTCCAACATTTTTAATATTACACAAGAACAACAACATACATTTACAAGAACATCCCAAAAAAACAAAATAATTAATTTGCAAATTATAATAATTTTTATTATTTTTTTTTATTTTATTTTAATTTTTTCTTTGAAAACAACTCGCAAATGTATTATTATTTCTTAATTATTATTATTATATAATTATATAAAAAAAGATGAAAAAACCCTAAAACAAACAAGTCTTTCCTTAATCCACCATCACCGCCACCAAGCCCCTCAATCAAAAGAGGAATTCACCAACAAACACACCTCTTATTGCCCCTCCCAAACACACACACCCTCATCCGTAAGGCAGTTTAAGAGAACAAATATTTGATCAGTTTCTCTGTAATCTGCCATTGGTTGACACATAACAATCTAAGAAGAGTTGTGTCATCCCCCACCTCCCAAATCAAAAAAGGGATATGTCATCATTACACCATCACATCACCATTTCACCACAAAGCATTTCCTGGCCCTTACATTCTACCATATGTAAGCGTTGTGAGTTGAGTTTGTTTTTTGAATTGTATGTTTTATAAGTTTTTTTTAATGTAACGTTAAATTTGTTGAGCATTTTTGTTTAACCATTCCCCTTCAACTAACTCAACAAGAAAAAGACTTCAGTTTTCGCTGGAAAATTACTATTCTTTAATTTTTTTTTTGTTAAAAAGAAGATCCTAGAAAGAGGCAGCCATCATGATTGGCTTCCCAGTTTTATGTTTTACACCAAGAATAACAGGCACTCTTTTGTTTTCAAAGAAAACCCTAAAAATAATCGCACACATTTTATTTTTTAAATGCCAAAATTCTAAAATATGATGCAAACAAAGAAGAGGAGAAGAGTGTTTTCAGAAAACATCTAATTTAAAAAAATAAAAGAATGATACTATATACATACATCTTTATATTATACACAAGACACACGATCTCTAAGTAGAATCACAAAGGCAAGAAAGAAATAATCGATAAGAATTGATATCGTCGTGTTGAACTACAAATAACATCTCAAAATCCAATTTAAAACTAAATATAAAAAAATGAAACAGAAACAAACAGCAAGTAAACCATCAATGAAATTGTAATAATTTGTCAATAAAAAATCTTGAATAATAAAATCGACAAGCCTTTTCTTTGTATTATACAGTAAATCTTGGCTCCAACGCGTAACACGAGGCACATAACTGATAGTGGGTCATTTTCGTTTTGGCGCCAAAATGGTCAACGTTTCTTCGGTATTGTGTTTGGTGTGTCTAGGTTTCTCTTTACCGTTACTAATCGATAGTCGTGGTTGGAGAGGGGGTGATGGAACATTTGTCTCATTCAAAACCATTGTAATACTTTAGTTGGTCTGGCGGTTGGAATTTAGGTTTAGAGGTTTGTTTAATGTTTCTCTTTTCTTCCACTTTTAAGTCATTAATCTAATTATAGTCAATACGTTGACATTGTTTTGGGAAGAAATGGAAATTCAACCTTTTGTTCACAAAAATAACTAAATGGTTTTTAATCGAAGTGCGGCTTAAGTGTAATGTGAGGCATTTCATAGTTTTTTTTTGAATCGATTATTTTTTAAAGGCCGATAAGATTAGCACCCATGTTTTGGCAATCACGCAGTTTACAAATCACTTGCGATTATCCAAGCACCAATATGATTTTTACCCTATGAACCTGTTCATGCGTTTTGTTACTATTTATGTATTTTTTCTAATTCAATCTTTGTAAAAATGCAAAAAGCCAATACTGATATTTTTTAATCCCTAGCGTACGCAAAATCAAGAGCTATTTGTGATTTCAAGTGAAATTCGCAAAAAACATACAAAATGTGATTGGCAGCTCATGGGCGAAGAGGTTTATTTGCTTCCACCACCGCCTCTAGAATGCATACATAGTCCTCTTAAAAGAATTAACCCCATGTCTGGTTGTTAATTCGGTCATATTCAGACTTGTTCTGATATCACTTCACGTCGATGTGGTTTTAAATCACCGGAATGGTGTTCTGCAAGCAAAGATTTTGCAAATCACGTGATATTAAATCTGAACACAAACCACTTGCTAGTTTTATGCAAAAAATTATTTCCGTTTAAGTTTATATTATTTATTGGTACTTATTAGGGATGCCAAACGGGAAATCCCGGGATTTTTCGGGATTGATGAATCCCGGGATTGTATGGTTCGATTATTGATAGCAACCGAACCTCAGTTGCGTTGTCAACTGACAACGCCACTGGAATAAAAATTAGTAGTATGTATTGCGACTTTGGCCAGTTGCCGCAAAAACGATGTACAAGTAGACAGTCAAAATTTCTCTTCACTCAAATGCCAACAAACAAAACGAGTGAAACCCTAGTGCTTTTCTACTCTCTCTCTTACTCTCTTCATCAAATATTTCAATACACGAGCAGCTTAGTACAATTACATAAACTATACAAAAAGTATGAAATAAGCAAGATATGACGCGAGAGAGAAATGCGTTTGAGTGAAATCCTAGCACTTTTGGGTTCTGTTTTACCAGGGTTGCCAAGTTGCGCACATCTTCTGGTCGTCTAATTCTAAATCATCTAAATCGTCTTTGGTTGCCGTAGGTAACAGTGTTTCCCATCGATAACAGAGTTTTGACACTTCGCCAACTGTAAATAATGTAAACAAACAATAAATCTAAAGTGTGTGATAAATAAAAGTGTCTTTAGGAAGAAAAGAAAAAACTTTTTAATAATAATGTTTAGTTGAGTGGAATTAGTTGTTGACGAGAAAGACAAAGTACAAAACGTGGCATCTAAACAATTCCGTTTTATACCATGTCTCCACTGACTGCTCAATTTCAAATTTGTTTCAAGCCGTTCACCCCGAACATATCGTTGTTTAAGCGTAGTACTCAGCTGAAACTGAACTTTAGGTTCCATATAAAATATAGCCACTTGTTTTTTTTACATGGACTTCCTATGGAAACCTCAAATTCAGGTTTAACTGAATACTGGGATTAAAAAGTGGAATTAATACACAGGGTGTCTAGTAATTTCTTTTTTATGCTCATTTCAATGCAAAATTCATTGAAATGAGCTAATTTAAAATTTCGATTTTGTATGGAAAATTTACCTAATTTCAGCGAAATTACATAAATTGCTCGTAATCATCCAGTGGAGATGCCTTATTAGGTTCAAGGCATATTTTCGCCTTCCAAAAGAAGGAATAGTTTGTTTAGTGGATATTTTGGACTTACTTCAAACGAAGTCATCAGGCGACAGCAATACCTCCGCTCTTAAAAGTTTGTGCAGCTTTAAGGTTTTTTGGGGAGGGAAGTTTCCAAAACTCCCACGGCAACGACTTCAAACTTGGCTTGGCTCATTTTGTTTTTCAGTGGTGAGTTAATGTAAGTCGGCATATTGTCAACTAATATGGCAACCCTCGTATTCTTATTGGAAAAAACGCGTGTTTTGTGATAAATACCAAACAAAGACCTACCAAAACAACAAAGGGGAACAAACAAAATGAAATTATGTACAATAAGAAATAGATGCATAAAATCGAAGTCATTTTAGCAAAAATGTGTAAAAAACTATATAGGAGCAACAATTTATCGATCTAGACTCAACGTATGTGTACAAATACGCAAATCTGAAACATGTATTTTATAAAATTTTCATTTCTCACTTTGACAGCCAGTAATTTGATTGTCAAAATAATATGGTTCTGACTATAAGTTAACCAACCAACATTGGGTGGTTAAATCATAGTTATACAATGACTAAAAAACACAATTCGATGTTTAACCAGAATTTAACTAAGAAACGAAGATCACCACTGACTGAAAAACTGGCCATAATTGGAAAAAACAGTTGTAAGATGTGGAGCATTTCAAAAATGACGGAGGAAGGACAGACGGAAAATAAAAACATACATACGTAACATTGGAGCGAATGAAGAGTTCGCCATTTATACATAAATAGGATCGGCTAGTTTAGTTTGAATGTTTTGCTGGTAAGTTATAATCAGGTATGTGATGCAAATCGATTCGTTTTCATTTAAAACGAACAAATCGATTTTAGTTGTGACTCAAAACGTATCGATGTCATTTTCCACTTTTGTTTCATCTCCACCATATTCCGTCGAAAAAATAACTCTGAGCATTTGTTTACGTTTTAACAAGTGTTTGCCCAACAGGAATACAATTCTAAAATACAAGTGTTAGCTCATAAGTTTCATCAATATTAAATAACGAAATAAACAAAGAAGAAAATATTAAAATAAAAAAGTTGCGTGACTGATAACCCATTAGGCTTGGCGTAAAAAAGTAAAAGTAAAGTAAAAATAGATATATGTAAGTACTTGCATTTCAAATTCTTAACTTTTGCTTTCAACTTATCACTTTTGTTGCGAAGAAAGAAATGTGATTTTGTAAAATCGTCACCCAAAGACTACTCGACCAACATATCGGTTAAATGGCCGCCGTCACAATTGATTACCATACGGGCTCGTTTTATGGCATTTTTCATCACTTCGGCGAGAACTTCGGGCGACAGATTCTCGCACTAGTGTCGAATGTTGACCTTGAGGGCTTCCAGGGTCTCGGGCTTGTTCACGTAAACACGGGACTTCAAAAAACCCCACACAAAAAGTCTGGAACGGTTACATCGGGCGCTCTTGCGGGCCAGTGCAAACCGCCAAAACGAGAGATGAGGCGACCCGGGAACGCCGCCTTCAGAATATCGGTTGTGTCTCGCGCAGTGTGCACCGTTGATCCGTCCTGTTGGAACCACATGTCCTCCAGTCCTAATTCGTCGAATTGCGGCAGAAAAAACTTGGTTAACATGGCCCTATAGCGCGCACCGTCCACTGTTGTCGTTTGACCAGCGGCGTTCTCTCGAAAAAATGGCCCGATGACTCCTCCAGCGTGAACAGCACACCATGCAGTCACTTTGAGCGGGTGTAATGGCTCCTCGTGCATCACTCGTGGATTTTCGGTGCCCCAGAAGCGATAGTTTTGCTTGTTCACGTACCCGCTGAGGTGGAAATGAGCCTCATCGCTCATTATGATTTTCAAATCATTATGAACGAAAATGCCATAAAACGACCCCGAATGGTAATCAATTGTGACGGCGGCCAATAAAATTCTAAAGGTTCAAATAAACATAATCAAAAAACAGAATCGAAGTTTTTCATTTCATCGGATGACTTCTTTTGAAACACCTTGTATGTGTAATACGACTGACCTCATGAGGTTGTAAAATAGTCAATAAAAGTAAAGTAACGGCCCCATAGGTCTGTCCGACAACAAAAATATATTTTCCGTGTTCTTATATTTTTCTTTAATTTGGTTTTTTCATAAGTTTTGAGCTGCTCGAGCTCCGACAACTTTGCCGCTACTAGGATCTATTTTATATGAATAATATTGTATTTATTATGCAGGCATTTTTATAAACATTCCAATTTTACAACAAAAAATTAGAATTTTCTTTAGAACCACAGCTTTTGACTCCTTATCGTTCACCTGAACGTTTTGTTTTGTTTTAAAAACTTTACAGCAACCAAAAATTCGGGGTTGCCAATATAACCTCTATCAAGCAACTGAAGTTGCTAGCTGTCAGTTGCCATATGTAATAAATTTTCGGCAACTGGCAACGCAACTGAGGTTCGGTTGCTATCGATAATCAACCCATAAGTCTACCATTATGTTTGCTGCATGTGAAACGACCCCAACAATTTTTGAAACAACTTGACGAATAATTTTTTTTCTTAAAAAGAATAAGGTTACGAGTTTAATTTTTGAATAATATATTAACAAATCTAAAGTTTAGAGTACGCAACTTTTGAAGCCGGACGGAAAAACCCCAAGGAAGTCGTGCAGAAGAGTCGCAGAGCAGGGGCCGTTTTATGCGTATGACAACTTGAGCATTTGTAGAATATGGAAATGCAATTTTCTGATGCAGAATGCTATGAACAGACGGTTTATTTTTAATGCAAATTTATTGACCTTTTTCTGATAATTTGAACGTATACAAAAAGTAGAATAAAAAATAATATTAGGTATTTGAATATTTTAGTGTTATTTGAATCATAGATAAAGAAAATAATAGATATAGCGCGACTATTGTCAACTTTGTTCACTATGTGCTGTCCTGTACTACTGTCACTTTCACTGAAGTTTCCCCTAATTCTCATTGACGTTTATTCAAAATTGTGGGAAATTTTTGTGAAAGTAATTTAAACAATTGAAAATGTGACAAAATTTATGTGATTTTACTTAATAGCATTTGTTTCTTATACAAAAAACTATTCTAAAGCCATGAGGCCGGTGTTGGGATATCAATAGGAGAAAACCCGCAAGACCACCCAAAGATGAACATCTCGGAACGCCTTTTTAATCTAAAATCTTCCCCGCCCAAAAACTGTAGCAACTTCTGTGGTCGAAGATGCCAAAATCGTTAGAGTGTCTGAGGACTCACAAGAAGGAATGGTAGCTGAACCGGAGAAAGAACCAATTTATAAGGACATAGACAGTGGTGACATGGCTTTGCAATTCGATGGCCATCAGATATGATACTTTAAGTAACCTGTTGTGTTCTTGTATTATTGACATTTTTGTTGAAAATTATTTTTTCTTTTGATATGAAATTTTAAATTTTTATTGTCATATTTTGTGACTTTTTCTTTGGGAACAAAAAAATTCCATTTATTGCTTTCAGCGACATCTAGAAAATTACCCATTACACTAAAATTTTCCCAACACTTGTGCTTCATCTATTTGTTCACTTTATCTATGATTTGAATGAATCGATAACTCCAAAGCCCCTCTTTTTCATGCTGTTTCATCAATCTCTGTCACTGCCAACAACTGATCCCTGAACAAGCCCACTGCCCTGAATCCCATTAAGCTGCTCTCATTGATTTACTTAAATGAGGGATCAGTTAGAACTACTGGCTTCGGTGTCCCAACTGTTAGGTGGCCACCAATAGATACATTGCCTTGGCCGTGGTAGTTTCCAATTTATATCACATTCACCTGCTCTGCTGGCTTTCAGTTCAGATGTGTATGTATTCGTACTTTATTCACAAATTTGCCGAACAAACGTCACGTAACGAAACACAAAGTTCAAATCCATTAATAAAGGGCGGTCCAACCATAATGCACGATGTTAATTGTGAGTCACACCTTAACCTCAAGTTTTTTGCCCAACTCAATTTGACATTTCTATGTTTCAGTGTTTGACAAATTCGACCATGGTGAGGTACACAATTGAGATAAGATTATTGAAGCCTTTTACGAAAATGGTGCCACTTGCCACACAGCCAACGAAACAATGACTCTTTTGCGCGAGAAATTCAATGGCCGTGTTATCTCATGTCGTGGCGATGTTAATTGGCCCCCACCATCATGTGATTTGACACCGTTGGGCTTCTTTCCTTGGGGATATTTAAAAGAAAAAGTGTAGGTCAATAAGCCAAGAACAATTCAAGAGCTAAAGGATGAGATAATTCGGCATATTAACGGCATTGAACATCAATTATGTCTCAGAGTCATTGAAAATATGGACCATCGGATAGAGGTATGCCACCGAAGCCGTGGAGAGCATTTGGCCGATATTTTGTTTCACACATAATTGTCATAGATCCTTCTATCATAATAAAAATATTAAGATAATTCTCGGAAAAATATCTGTTTTATTTACATATCTCTTTATCTCTTTACATACATATATCCGAATGTTGCGCGGTGAATTTACTGGAATCATGTATTACTTATAATTTCGTTATTTCTTTCATAAAACATGCAGCTTCTGACCCACTAAATGCTGCATGTGCGTCCATCGAGGGCACGTATTTATTCTTCGTGTCCATGCGCCTATTCTGCGGGTACAAGGCGCCTAGAACCAATAACTTCCATGTCGTAGTCCATTTTGTCGCAGAAATTAACTAGAAATAAATACTCGTAGTTTCTATTACATCCTATGAAGGGAGAGCTTTTCGCAATCAGTGAGCTTTCTAGATTTACACACACTGATTTAGACGTACAGTTCTACAACTGTACTCGATAGTGTCGCCATTACTAAGCGATGTGACTGTCGTCGAAAGAAATGTAAGGTGCTCAGAGCAGGGATCAAACCCAGACTCTCATGCACACTAACGATTGCACCACCGATTACTTTTCAGCAAATTCAACAACTTTTACCGTATTAAATAAAATACTTGAAGTAAAAGTGTAAAATATTTTTCTCTTCCGGCTGCCATTCATTAAGACTGTTAAATTTGAATGCGGTTTTGGCAAGTTATCGGTAAACAGTCGACGTCGTCTGAATACAGTTAGAAAATACCAAAATTTTTGCCGATAAGATGCCGACGTAGAAACGAAGTGATGTTGATACAAAAACGACGACGACAACCGGAATAACGCCGATTAACTCCAGCAACCGTACCTAGGATTCGGTTTCCCAAATCTTGTTGATTCACTTATGTATTTCGGGATCCATTTACTACGAAAAATTCTCCGAGGTAGTTTATGGACTTTCGGCAGATGGGCGGGCCAATACCGAGCTGGTCCTTTTTACCCGAAGGTATGAAATACCTACCGTGGAACCTATCACTTTGAAGGTTTCTGAAATTAAGATTGCAGAGTGTGCCAAATACCTGGGTGTTATTTTGGGCAGCAAGCTTAGTTTCAGATCCAAAATAGTGGTAAGGGCGAAAAACGCAACGATATTCCTGTACACCTGAAAAAGGACTATAGGTTTTAAATCGGACCTTCTACGAGGATTTCTCAGCGATGGTGAGACCGATAGTGCTCTCTGTGGCGGCAGGTGCTTGAGAAACCCATCTATTGTGCACTACTGACTAGGGTTCAGAGAATGGCGACAATGTGCATCAGGGGTGCTATGAGCACCACTCCCACTGATGGAGTGAATGTTATGTTATACTTGTTGCCGGTAGGTAGGCCGATTGCTTCCATGTCTGCCATCAAGCTACAACAACTCTTACAATGGGGCATGGTCGGAGTCGGTCACGGAACAGTGGTGGAAGGTACTACCAACATTCCTGCAATTGTCGACTACTTGAAAGCGGAACCACTATTTGATCGGAAATCCCACACTCTCATACCGGAAGGTATTCCTGGAACAAAGGAGGTCCAGGTAAAGAGAGATATGTGAATTTCTACACGGATGGTTTAAAAATTAATGATCAGGCAGGCTGCGAGGTCTACTCTAGGGAACTCTGGTTGTCCCTTTCCCATAGATTACCTGATCATTATAATAATAGCCCAGCAGTTTTGGGGGTTAATGTCTTCTCTGACTATCAGGCGGTGATCAAGTCCCTGGAATCAGTATTCATGTATTCAACATCGGCTCAGGACTGCCGCAGATCTCTTAACGAGATAGTCCAGCAGCACGATATTCACCTCATGTGGGTGACAGAGCACAGGGACATTTCGGAAAACAGTAGAGCGGGTGTAAGTACGAGTATATCCTGCAGGAACGCTCATATATGACGATGCGGGAGAGATGGACGAGGGGCACGGTCCTAAGAAAATCTAACCCATAGCGGATAGCAGGAGATCCATGAAGCTTCTGTCTTTAGCCAGCCCCAAGGAATCAATTCTTATTTCAGTTTTGACGGGACCTTCTTTGCACTAGCCGGCAGGCAGGAGAATATTAATTATGGGATCCTACATATTTAAGGAGAATTATCGCAGATAGCCTTAGACAAGACCCTGAGCTTCTTGGAGAAAACTAAATGATTCTCCGGTGGTGCTAACGCTCAATCTCGTTAACCCGTGTTATGAAATGAAAAGTAAGCGAAATTTTCGGTTCATGAAATTTACGATATTTCTCATATACACACTTCTTATGGGTATGAACATTTCGTAAGACCTGAATACAGGGCTTAAAAAATAAAGTTCTACTTTGGCCTGGGTTTTCTTCTGTTCCTTGGATTATGTACCCTTTCGTACAGCAAATCATACGATATGGAGCATAGACGAATATAGGTATAGATATATTTATTCTCGTGGCCGTCGGTGGTGCAATGGTTAGTGTGCGCGGCTCTTGTACATGAGATCCTGGGTTCGAACCCTGCTATGACCACCTTCAAATTTCTTTCGGCGGCGGTCACCTCGCATAGTGACGGCGACACTATCGAGTATATAGCCATGAAAAAGCTTCTCAAAATACCGTTCGGAATCGGTGTAAAACTGTAGGTCCCAATCAGTGAGTCAAAACTGGAAAGCGCTCAGTGGTTGTGAGAAGTTCTCCCCGGTCCCTTCATGGGATATAATGGGAAACCATTTATTTATTTTTTACATTTATTCTCTCATCTGACGTTTCATTTCACACTCTTCGTCGTAGGTTTGTGGAAATGAGAGAAATTAAATTTAAAATTATCTTACACCAGGTGGAGTTACAAAATATGTTCACTTAACTTTTTCATGTCGTTTTGGTGTAGAACTGAAAAATTCAAATGTATTTTGCACTTTCTTGTTGACTTTTGTCGTTGGTATACATTTGTGTTGTATGTAACACAACTAGTTTGCCACAAAAACACGAAATTCGGTTGTTGTTCCTTTGTTGAACGTTGGTTACTATTGCCTCTATCTGGAATTATTGAACCCATGTTTTCCACCATCCAATGTTTACTTTCCACCGTACCCATAGAATAACACATACCATAGAAGGTTTTATTCGCTCAATAAATTAAACGTCATAGGTACGATGGAAAGTAAACATTGGATGGTAGAAATATGGGTTCAATAATACCAGATAGTGGCAATAGTATACAACGATCAACAAAGGAACAACAACCGAATTTCATGTTTTTGTGGCAAACTAGTTGTGTTAAATACAATACAAATGTATACCAACGATAAAAGTCAACAAAAAAGTGCAAAATATATTTAAATTTTTCAGTTCTACACCAAAACGACAGGAAAAAGTTAAGTGAACATATTTTGTAACTCCACCTGGTGTAAGATAATTTTAAATTTAATTGTTCTCATTTCCACAAACCTACGATGAGAGTGTGAAATGAAACGTCAGATGAGAGAATAAGTTTATCTAGGTATGTATTAGTCTATGACCGTACCTATGAAGTTTCATTTATTGAGAGAATAAATGTGTCTATGTATGTATTAGTCTATGGTTCGAATAATCGGAACCATAGAGAAATGACATATAGAGAAGCTATTTGAATCAGTAAATTTACAAAGTTTGTTGTGTTTCTGTGTAAATGCACCACAAATATATACTAACAATCAAATATATGGAAAAATCCAAAATACGTTTAATTTCAAACCTATTCATCAAAACGACATGGAAAATTTAAGTCAACAATTTTTGTAATTCCACCTGGTGTAAGTCAATTTACGTCAAATAACTTTGTGCATCGTGTTCGACACGTGCATAACGCGTTTTGTTGGTGAGAGGTGTGGTGTTGCTGGCGGTGTAGAATTTCACGCACGATACGAAAATTTGTGGGGAGTTTTGAAGTTTCTCTTTCTTTACTTTCGTATTTCTGTCATTTTGTTTCATATTAATTCTCAGGTCGAAGTGAAAAGATGTAATCGATCGGTACAAATATTTATTTTTGAACAACTTAACTGAGAATACACCACTTTTACAAATTTGTACAAATGTAAGAATGAGGAAGATCAGCCGATTAAACGTCAAAAACTGAAGGGGTGGTAGCAAGCCAAAACGCAGAATGTAATGTAATCGTGATTTACGTAGGCTTTTTAAAAAAGAATAGCGTGATAATTGCAGACTGTCGAGCATAATCTAAGTGGGGAGCTTCTAACGCGAATATGTGCAGAATATTAGCTCTATATGATATTACTCTATGATCGGAAATTAGTTGATATGCCAAACGAAAATTTAAGAACATTTCGAAACAAAATGATTGAGAATCTCGTATCTTTTAAACTAAATGTGCCAGAAATATTGTGAATAGACAGAAGAATCCATATTTAAATGAAAAAATATTGAAGTCGAAATAAGTAATTTGGTCAAATGTCCACAAATACACATATTTGCTTAGGGTATGTTTAACTTTCCGAGTTTCCACTTGCCGGTCTCACCTTTTGTCAAATACTCGTATTACTTAAACGAAAATAGGCTAAGAAAATTAAATAATTCTTTTTCGTTTAAATTTAGCTCTTCTGTCACCCTGTGCGAACGATCATCCATGGGCAAGAAACTGAATTTAATATCGTATTTTAATTTTTCTTTCATTTTGACCTCAAACTTGAGGTGGGGTTTGCTATACATTTTATTACAATGTCATTAATTCCACGTTGCGGAATAATTTGTGATAATGAAAAACACTGAGGGTATTTAATTTGGATACCATAGTTGGAATGTTTCTTAAATTTCGTGGTTTTTGAGTTAGTACATCAGTGGTATCGGCAGTGTATAGTAATTTTCGCAATTAGTAGAACGGTTTTTTCACAAAATTTTATTTTAAAATGGCTTTGAGAAAATTTTATACTGATCAAGAAATTCTTATAACTGGAGGATCAGGTAAGTTGGAATAGAACAACACATATTGTAACTAAGATGTAAACTTTACCTAGGCTTTATTGGCAAGAGTCTAATCGAGAAAATCCTCCGATCCCTTCCGAACGTTGGCAAAATCTACGTGTTGCTACGCATTAAAAAGGGTAAAAGTCCCAATGAACGTTTTCAGGAGATTTTGGATTCAGAAGTTTTTGATCGAGCTCGCGAAGAACAGCCGGATGCATTTAAAAAAATTGTTATCATAGCAGGTGATTGCAAGGAGGTGGGACTAGGCATATCCGCAGAGGATTTAGAGAAAATCAAAAACGTTACTATGATTTTCCATTCGGCAGCTAGTGTGCGATTCGATGATCACCTGAAATGTGCCATATTACAAAATACGCGTGGCACCCATGAACTGGTAAAAATTGCCGAAAATATGCCAAAATTAAAGGCGTTCATACACGTTTCAACAACATATGCGTATCCTACGTATAGTACACTGGAGGAAAAGGTATGTTTATGAATATTCTTAACATATAAAACTTGGTAAACTCTGGCTCTCTTACACTCACTGACAAATTCGGCTGAGCTAAACGAATTAGTTGTAATCGAATGTAGAGGTTGCCACAACCAACTTTTAGAGATTGTCACAACTGCACTAGAGGTCATCACCACCGAATTTGAAATAGTCACAACCGAGTTGGAGGTTGTAACAGCCGCATTAGAATTTGTCACAACCGAATTTGAGGTTGTCACAACCGAATTAGAGGTTGTCACAATCAAATTAAGAGGTTATCACAACCTAATCAAAATTTGGCTTCTATTAATTTAAAATGCAATTAGTGAAAGTTTTTAAAGATAATTTTATTTTCAATATTCTTATAAATAATTACATAACAAGGAATTTATTCACATTATATAGGGTTATCTTTAGGAAAACATATTAATTATACATGCCACTACCGACCGTTTATGAAGTCCCAGCCTTCATACGCCACAGTCCCAATGCTGGCTTGATGTGTCTGTCGATTTAGGTATCAAACCTAACCGTTCTATTTAAAGACAATGGTATAATCCCTTAACTTTGGCATGTAAAGGGTGTGTCCGTAAGAATGCACTTTTTCATTTTAAAATAAATACACGTCTTTTTTGAGATAGTTGTAATTTTTTTATTGGCTTGTAAAGGCGGGCATGTATCCGTCAAATGTCCCCCACAGCTCTGATGACAGGCCATTATTCTTTTCATGAAATTATCCATGACTTTTTCACAGAGGTGCGGCTGTATCTCACCGATGACGCGTTGGATTTCGGATTTGAGTTCAGGAATCGTTTCTGGTTTATTCGCATAATGCCGAAATTTCACACAACCCCAAAGAAAGAACTCGCACGGCGTTAAATCGCATGATCTTGGTGGCCAGTTGACATAAGAATTTCTTGAGATAATTTCTCCTGGAAATCGTTGCAGCAATAAATCGATTGTTTCATGAGCGGTGTGGCAAGTGGCGCCGTCTTGCTGAAACCACATGTCGTCCAGTTGAGGCAACAAGAACTCCGTTATCATATTCCTGTAACGAATGCCGTTCACAGTCATGGCAATTTCGGCCTCATCTTCATAAAAGTAAGGCCCAATGTCGCCGTCTGACCAAAATCCGCTTCAGACAGTTGCTCGTTGTGGGTGCATTTGTTTCTCATGGATTGCATGAGGATTTTCTGATCCCCAAATTCGACAATTTTGTGTACTCACGAAGCCATGCAGATGGAAATGCGCTTCATCGGAGATGATTTTTTTTGAAAAATTGGCATTGACTTCATTTTGCTCCATTACATTATTGTGTAAACTATATTTTATACGCATAAAGGTGGAGGTTCTTCTGTCAAAATTCGCTGCGTAGTGCTTCGCGAAGTTGTTGAGAACAATGCCGAATTGATGTTTCCGGGTTTTCGGCGACACTCTCGTTTACTGCAGCAATGTTTTCAAACTTCAGCTGTCAAATTGAACACACCACAGTTCTTCGCGATAATTGAAGAAATTACAAATTTAAAGACAAATTTCGATCGAGGATAGGCAGATGGAAGTATTTTGCATTTCATTGCCTATAAGTAGTTTGTAGATAGAGTTCAAAATTTTTTTTAATTATTCAAAATTATACTGTTCACGCACTGAAATTCTTATTTACAATAATAAAATTAGAAATGGAACGTTCAAATAAATAAACTATTAGAATTATATTTAAAAATTATAGACATCAGTTGATGTTGACAATAATAAACAAAAGAACCTATACATTACAATCAACACATACCGCCAAATGGCACATGTTTTTGCAAATACAACTAATTTAATATAGATGGGGAAATTTATTGGACATTGAACCCCAAAATAACATAGGTTTGAACACATTTTATGTGAATATTGTTAGTATTTGCAGTATTATAAATAATAGCAATCTTAAAATCTGTTGATCTACTGAAATAGAGCTAAATTTTTTAATCTTTTTCATTCTGAGCATTTCACTCAAGTTAACTTTTCTAATCTATAATTGTTTATTTTAGTTGGGTAACTCTAGAAACCGCATATGTCAGTGACAGCTTTCGTAAACAAACGCAAGCGCGAAGTGATATATAGGGCTTTTTTTTTTTAAATAAAACGCAAACCATTTGAGATATTTCCAAAACTTTATGATCGACTTGAAATACAATCAAAACATTTATGAATGGAACTCAACTTCGTTCATATGACCACCGCGGGCACTTCGGCATTGGTCGATTCGTTGGACCCAATTTTCGATGACTCGGTCACATATTTCGGCCGTAACGGTCGCTTTTTCGCGTTCAATGTTGGCTCTGAGTTCTTCCAACGTCGTCGGCTTGTTGGAATAGACCAATGATTTGACGTAACCCCAAAGAAAAAATACTGGGGGCGTTAAATGGCACGAACGAGGCGGCCAATTGACTGGTCCATTTGTTGAGATAACACTCTCACCAAACTTACTCTTCAATAAATCGATTGTAACGTGTGCTTTGTGGCTCCGTCCTGTTGAAACCACATGTCGTCCAAGTCCATGTTTTCCTATTCGGGCCAAAAATGATCGGCAATCATGGCGCGATAACGATCGTCATTCACAGTAACGTCACGATCGTTACTGTCGACAATATCGAAATATGGCCCAATGACGCCGCCGGCATGCAAACGGCACCAAACAGTTATTTTTTGCGGATGAAGTGGTGATTCATGAAGCACACGTGGATTTTCACCAAACCAATAACGCATACTTTGTTTATTGACGAACCCATTGAGCCAAAAATGGGCTTAGTCACTGAAGATAATTTTGCGATGAAATTCATCATCTTGGCACATCTTCTCCAGAGCCCATTCGGAAAATGTACGTCGCGTCAAAAGGTCCATCGGCTTGGTCAGCTTAATCTTGTACGGGTATAAAACAAGATCTTTAGGCAAAATTCGCCATAAAGTGGTCTTGGCGATGCCCCGTTCTTGAGAACGCCGAGGAATCGACTGATTTGGATCGATTGCTATGGACGCCTGAACGGCAGCGACCAACCAGTTGTCTCACTGGCACGGCAGCATCACACAATGAATATGTCGACTCAAATTTTTGCACTAAACTTGTTATTGCTTGTCTACTAGGGCGAGAATAACGACCGAAAATTGGAGTTAACGCTCTTAAAGTTGCGGCCACCGACTCCGAATTTCGGTTGTACATTTTTATAATTTGCATACGTTGTTCGTTCGTGTACTTTACCATGATGAAAATATCGAGTTTACTAAAAAAATGAAAAGTAACAGTTAGATGATAGTGAAATAGTGCGTTCACAAATTAAATTCAAAGTTGTCAAGTACCTATTGGAAACCCCTTTATAAACTAGCATTTTTTGACTTTGGCTTTCGCGTTAGCTTATGCGTTTTCGTTCACTTTCGGAACTTTTAGAATACTACCCTCATAGAATAATACATACCATAGAAGCTTTTATTCGCTCAATAAATTAAACGTCATAGGT
The DNA here is from genome assembly GCA_963931995.1 of Phaonia tiefii. NCBI lineage: Eukaryota > Metazoa > Arthropoda > Insecta > Diptera > Muscidae > Phaonia > Phaonia tiefii. Next base: position 236,528,193 of record OZ008370.1, read on the forward strand.
ACGATGGAAAGTAAACATTGGATGGTGGAAAATATGGGTTCAATAATACCAGATAGAGGCAATAGTAAACAACGTCCAACAAAGGAGCAACAAGCGAATTTCGTGTTTTTGTGACAAACTAGTTGTGTTAAATACAATACAAATGTATACCAACGATAAAATTCAACAAAAAAGTGCAAAATATATTTAAATTTTTCAGTTCTACACCAAAACGACATTAAAAAGTTAAGTGAACACATTTTGCAACTCCACCTGGTGTAAGGTAATTTTAAATTTAATTGCTCTCATTTCCACAAACCTACGATGAAGAGTGTGAAATAAAACGTCAGATGAGAGAATAAGTTTATCTACGTATGTATTATTCTATGACTACCCTTAATTAAACAGTGGCAGCAACAATCCAACGTTCCTTTTGAGTCTTATTATAATAATTGTTATTCGAATTGTAAACGTCAGGTTTGAAATATATGGAATTATATTGTGTTAACCGAAATGAAAATGGATTGGGTTGCCACAAAGAAACTCATGTGAAATTCGGTTGGAGCAACCTCATTTTTCATAAATATGGTTGTTGCAACCGAAATGTTTCAACCATATCGGTTCCGGATTCAGTTGATTGAACGAATATAGTTGGAAATATAGTTATCACATCCGAATCAAAGCTGAACCGAAGTTGTTTCAACCGAACTTAAGTTGTGGGGACTAAATTCAGTCGTAACAACTATCTCATTGCGGTTGTGGAAACCGCAATTCGGAGGTAATAGCTGAATTTACGGTTGTTCTCAAACGATTATTTCTGTGAGAGTACTTTAATGTGAATATAAACGTTAAACTTCTTATATACACAGAATAAAAATCTAGAGTAATATTATCCACATTCATGGTCTTATATAAGCCAATGCACTGGGCAACATAGGGTCAGCATTTAATTGTGCAATATTTAGTTATCACATTCGAATCAAAGCTGAACCGAGGTTGTTTCAAACGAACTTAAGTTGTGGGAACTCAATTCAGTCGTAACAACCTCAATTCAGTTTTGGAAATTTACGCTTGCTACAACCTGTTTTCAAATGATTTTTTCTGCGAATGTGAAAACAAAAAGCATCTACAAGTAGAGAAGAATGACATCAGCTTAATAGCAGCACTCTAATAAATATGGAGATTATCTAAAAAAATAATACGCTTTGACCCAAAAACCATCGCGATGTGGCAACCCGCGTAGAAGAGAACCAAAAAGTCGACGCGATTCACTCAAACGCATTTCTCTCTCGCGTCATAACTTGATTATTTCATACTTTTTACATATTTTATGTAATTGTAAATAACATGGTTGGAATGTCTATAGTTAGATACTGTAACATCTTCAGAAAACTGCTCGTGTATAACATCACCATTCCTTATTCAAGTGATGCGTTCAAGAACCATTAATTTTTTGCATGTAAATACAAAAAAAAAACAATTTTATTAAAAAAATTATTTTATTAAAACAAAAATGTTTTTTCACGTAAATTGTAGTTGTAATTCCCCTATATCTAGTTTAAATGATATTTATTTATATAAGTTTGAAAAATATAATTCATTATTTAAGTGATTCGCAGTGTTGTTGATGCAGCGTAAGTTGATGCAACGTTCACCCTTTAAATTGCCTGCTGTTCGAAATTCTTTGGCATTTTATCAACAAAGCAAATATTAAGGAAAAAACAAAACAATGACAACTTAAATACGAAAAAACACAAATCAGTTGCGCTTTTGCAATTACCTCCTCTTATTGTATTGTGATGCGTATAATTGCCAGTGGTACTTCAATTTTGTTGCATTTAACTACAGTACGACATTTAACTAGATACAGTACGACAACAAATACAACAAGCCAAAAACAACAGGCATTTTCTTTTTGCTCAGTATCTGTATTGTGTCAAGTCAGCTGATAGAAAAATACTGAAAATTGTTGACAAAATTGGAAAAAGTGTCATTTAGAAAATGATTGTGTTTTATTTGATATTCTGAAAGTGCTTAAGTGTGAAAATTAAAACGTTTTTATGTGATTTTTACAGAGAAAACTTTTCAAAAACAGCAGTTGCAGGCGATCGGGGGTTGCAGACAACCAAATGTAAACAAACGTTGACATAAGTGGAAAACCTACTCATACTCACTCCAGAAAAAAGTTCAAATCGGCTGGGCTAGTGCTTCTACAATTTATTTGTACCATGAGTTACACCTACCAAGATTGTCAAACTCCATAAGAAAAACTCGTCGATAATCCCGAAAATGCGATAATCTTCTTAAGTGTAAGGTTAATGCGAAAAACTTTCGATAAAATACAAATGGAGAACAAATGTTTGGGTTTGTAAAAAAATAAATATTTGACAGACGTAAAAAAAAGATAGCATCCTATTAATAGTATATGCATTTAGTTATCTTTCTATATATCAAAAGTAACTCCGGATAAAGTCTATAACATTACAAAAAAGTAACAAAAACATTTTGCATACATTGTCGCTGCACCCTAATGTATATTGCATATACCTGAAGATAATTTCGTACTAAGAAAATTAATGCGGGGTTATCAGCTTATGTTCACTTATGCGCAATAAACCAAAAAAATATTTCCCAAAAAGGTGGCGTATACAACAAAATGTGAAATTTTTTTTGAGATAAAAATAGCCATAACTCGGAAAATTACATCAAGACTTTGGACATTTTTACTGCAATCGATGCAGAATTTCAGTCACTACCACTGGCAAAAATTGTGGACCACTTTTTTCACACCAATTTTTTTATACAAATTGTTGAAACTTTAGAGTCAATTTCCCAATAAAATATTTTTTGAAGATACTTGAATATAACTTCGGAACGACGATATGTGTCGCTTTACACACAATTCAGTGAAATGCAACACTGTAAAACTGATTGTCAAAGTTTTACATTCTGAGCCTGATCACGTAAATCACTTTTACATTCACCTCATTTTTCGACATCATCGCTTGACTAAATTACGAACCTGACGTATGACTTCGGTTAATATATGTATTCCTTGTGTTCATTTATACATAAAAATGTACTAAAATCGTTCATCAAGTACTTAGTTTGTTTATTATATGACGTCAAAAAGTGAATGTGAAAAGTGAATGTGATTTGTGCGATTAGGTCGTCTGTCAAATTTTTGAGTAGGCGTGGGGCTAGTCATAGAATAATACATACCATAGAAGCTTTTATTCGCTCAATAAATTAAACGTCATAGGTACGATGGAAAGTAAACATTGGATGGTGGAAAATATGGGTTCAATAATACCAGATAGTGGCAATAGTATACAACGATCAACAATGGACCAACAACCGAATTTCGTATTTTTGTGGCAAACTAGTTGTGTCAAATACAATACAAATGTATACCAACGATAAAAGTCAACAAAAAAGAGAAAAATACATTTAAATTGTTCAGTTCTACACCAAACCGACAGGAAAAAGTTAAGTGGCCATATTTTGTAACTCCACCTGGTGTAAGGTAATTTTAAATTTAATTGCTCTCATTTCCACAAACCTACGATGAAGAGTGTGAAGTGAAACGTCAGATGAGAGAATAAGTTTATCTATGTATGTATTACATAGTTAGTGAACATAGGCTAGTGAACAATTTGACAATTAAACTCACCACACAAATGTCAAAATTTTACTCTGATAAAACTTTTTGAGCGATAAAACACTGATCAGTTGTAGTATAAATTAAAACACAAATTATAACTGTCATTAAATGAATTTACATCAAGTACGATATATGCACATCATTTCGCACGGACTTACATATGATGCATGGTTTCCTTTAATACTTTTCAGATATATCCTCCCTATGCTGATTGGCGTACTTCCATCAAATTAGCTGAAACGTGTGATATCGAGACATTAAATATATTATTTCCAAAATATAGTGATTTTCAGCCGAATTCATATACTTTTACCAAAAGTTTATCTGAGCACATTATAAATGATTATCGCCACAAGTTGCCGCTGATGGTATTTCGACCATCCATAGGTAAGTTTTACGACGTGTATTGAGTTCAAGACACTTAATTGTGGTAATAAAAATTATCTTCTAGTTATTCACTCTGTGGAGGAACCTTGTCCTGGTTATATTGATAATTTTAATGGTCCCGTGGGCATGTTGATTGCCTGTGGTATTGGTATTATGCGCACCCATCTTGCTCAACCTGATACTATTGCCGATTTTATACCTGTGGATATTTGCTCCAGAGCTATCTTAGTTGCGGGCTATAAACTGGCCAATGAACAAGATTTGCAAGACGTTCCACTGAAAACTCCCAGCCAATCGAAGGATCATGTAAATGTTATAAATTGCACCAACTCATCGATGAGTGTTTTAACTAATCAGGCAGTTATTGCTTTGGGCAAAGACGTAGTGGCTGATAATCCATTTGAAAAAACTATTTGGCTACCAGACGGAGATATAACACGTTGTGTATTTTGGCATTACATAAGGGTAAGTTGTTGGAGGATTGAAATTTAAAAAAATAACATTGTAATTTGGCTACCGTTTTCGTTGCAGTTTATAAGCTTACAAATAATACCGTCTATAATCCTCGATTGTTTTATAAGAATGTCGAATCATCCTCCAATGTAAGTACATATGTATATAAAATATCATCATTCTCAAAACCATGGTAGAATTATCTATCGGGTAAACGCGTCAGCCCAGATGGTTATTTCATCTTTTCCGTGGGTAAGCTGTCAAATTTGATTTCGTTTCTTTTAGTTTGATAATAAAATTCAAAGAATTTCAATCAAAATGCAATTTATAGCATATAATTTGTATGAAATAAGATTCATGCAAACAAGAAAACCTAGAACTTTTGCTTAGCGTTAGTTTGCCCCGAAGCGTTTCATGAGGCACCAAATAAAGTTGCTCAGTGTATCTATGCAGCAATTGTCAAAAAACGCTGATAAAGTAAATAAACAAAGTAAAATTAAAAGTATGTGCTTTACCTATTCCATTATTTTATTTTTTTCACATAAATCAAAAACCCTCTCTTTTTTCAATACAAAAATATTGACATTGAAATGTCAAAAGTTTTCACGTTTCTTTTTCCAGGTTTGCTCAGCAAATTTGCCTCGAACACTTTCCACTTTTGTGCAAGTCGCTTTGTATGGGAAATATTTTTTTTGACGTTTGCTGTGCAAGTTTACGATGTTTTCGAGTTTACGAGGTTCTTTCGAGCTTTCATGAAGACCAATAGTAGTAGTCCTCATGCAAACTCGAAAGAGCCTCGTAAACGCGTAAACCTCGCAAACTTATGCGGCAAACGTCAAAACAAAGAAATTTCCCATACAAAGCGACTTGCACAAAAGTGGAAAGTCTTCAAGTCAGATTTGCTGCGCAAACGTGGGATCATGGTACAATAATATCTACATGGTAATAGCAGCGCGCGTTGTTGTAATTTTAGGCAGCAACAACAGGCATTTTGTTTTTGTTCTATACGCTTCAGCTGTCAAACTCGACACAAAAACATATCAACAGCACAAGAATGCAAAAGAGTACAAAAACAAAATACATGTGAGTTTGACAGCCGAAGCGAAGAACCTCATGAAAAAAAATTAAAACAGCTGTTCTTATGACTTTACCATGAACATATTATTGTACCATGCGTGGGATGGAGAAACGTGCAAACTTTTGACATGTCGTTGTCCGCTGACTAGATGGATAAATAATGGGTTAATAATAAAAAAAGTACACAGACATAATACATGCAATTGCTACTGCTACCACCTTATGTATCCATCTTGGTCAGCTGATATGGTTTTGAGCACAAATACGCTGAGCAACTTTACTTGGTGCCTCATGAAACGGTGCGAGGGAAACTTGCGCTGAGCAAAAGTTCTCGGCATTCACGTTTGCATGAATGCCGCTAGTGTTTTTCATTATTCAGCTAATTTTGACAGGTGAGATACGGAATTTCTAATGCGGCTAAAAAATAAATAAATTGTTTCCCATTACATCCCATGAAGGGACAGGGGAGAGCTTCTCACAATCACTGAGCTGTGCGCTTTCTAGTTTTCACTCATTGATTGGGACCTACAGTTTTACACCGATTCCGAACGGTATTTTGAGAAGCTTTTTCATGGGTTAATACTCGATAGTGTCGCCGACAGACACTATGCGAGGTGACCGCCGCCGCCGAAACAATTTTATTATTATTTTTGTTTTTTAAAGTGGTCAGAGCAGGGGTCGAACCCAGGATCTCATGTACAAGAGGCGCGCACTATTAATAAGATTTAATAATAGATAATTCTGCCATGCTCAAAACATTTGATTAAAGAAAGTGGCAAACAAAACGTTTAAAAAGGAGGTGTTTTATTCATCACAGCCATTTTCTTCCGGCACATACATGTCACTGAACACGGCGCACAAAACCAAACGAAATTAACCCATTACCGCCCATATTTACGACAACAACAACATCCATTTAAATTTTGATTAGTTGCATTTCACTGTCAAATTCGATTCAAACGAATCAACACAAGTAAACAAAAAATTTACAAAATCAAAATACATATACATTTTAAAGGCAAGGTTAAGTCAGCTGCTGTATCGCTACTAGACCTTTACGCCGCCGCCGTTTGTTTAGCTTTTTGCCGCGCCGCCGCCTGATTACGTAGAAATCGACGTGGTTCAGCGGCGTATAACTTTTTGTTTAATCTTTTGTATAATCGATCAATTAATGGCATTGTCCTGATTTACAACACACGTTGCTACCACAACAAGCAACATACTATAAACTACACAGTCACAATAAGAATATTTCTTACTAGCAGTGAGCTTAATTTCCCAAGGATTAACTTATGGAGTTAACCGACAATTCGAATTTTGGATAACAACAGCCTGGCGAAAGTTCACATGCTACAATACCAACAGTCAGTCCCATTCCCTAACAGGTTACAGTACACATTACAACTATAATAACATCAGGTAAAATTTCCTAAAAATTTAACTCTGCACAGCAACCCAAAAGAAGACATCAATATATGTAAATATTTCCAAAGAGATAATCACATTAGATTTGGTCACCATTGAAAACGGTAGTAATATTAAAGGCCTTGCCGCCGTTTGCCGCTGCCAGGTTAGCCGACCTAGCCACCTCCGCCGGCTTTCTCAGGTCACTACGCCGAAGCAGAAACTATCGGCGTAAACCTCTAATCGCTACCACCCGCTACAAATATATCTTCTGTTTTGTTTATGTTTGTTAATTTTTTGACACTTTTTTCTAGTGATGGACTTAAAATTATCGAATAATGTTGGGTGAAACAAAATGAGATAGGAACATTTTCCAAAGATGTTGAAATTCAAAAGTGTCAAATTTGTAAGGGAAAAAGTTAACATTTATGGAAAATTGATTGAAGATGTGGCCTAGTGTGAAAAGGCTATTAAATGGAATTTGAATGCTCAACGTTTGTCATTTAAAAGTAATTTAATATGGAACTTTTCTCTGAGCTTTTTAAAACTCGCCCTAAAAGTACAGAAAGTGTCAAAAAATTGTAGGTTATATGTATATCACTTCACGCTTGTGTTTGCTTACGAAAGCTGTCACTGACAATTTTGGTTTATCGAGTTGCCCAACTAAAATAAAAAATTATAGATTAGAAAAGGTTCTCTTGAGTGAACTGCGCACAATGAAAAAGATTTCAAGAGTTAGAATAAATCATCAGATTTTCAGAATACTATTGTTTATACTACTGCAAATACCAAAAATATTTAAGGAAATGCCAATAAAGTTTTGGGTTGCAGTATCGAATAGATTAGTTGTCTATGCACAAAAAACTCGTGCCATTTGGCCGTATTTAAAATGTATTGGATCTTTTGTTTAATAATATCTGAAACAAACCATCAACTGATATTTATAATTGTATTAAATATAATTGTAATAGCTTAATATTTATTATATATTTGAACTTTCCATTTCTAATTTTAATATTTTGTAAATAAGAATTTCAGTAAGTAAACAAAATAAATCAGGTATGTGATAGAAAACGTTTACGAATCAAAAACGATGCAAAAACGATGAAAGTTGTGATGCACATGTCTGTTTCGATTTCATTTCGGTTTGAGCTGAAATCGAATTCGATTTCATATTCCATTTCGTTCTATGAAGATATGGATAAGAAAGAGTGTGATAGAAAACGAATTACCGTTTTGATTTTCGTTTTTAAATCGAGTAGTCTTTGGGTGACGATTTTACAAAAGGACATTTCTTTCTTCGCAACAAAAGTGATAAGTTGAAAGCAAAAGTTAAGAATTTGAAATGTAAGTAGTCACAACTATAATCGATCTGTTTGTTTTGGTACTTCGTTTTCATTTGAAAACGAATCGATTTGCATCACATACCTGAATTTGTTTTTAAACACGTTGTTGTCAAAATGTAGTAAAGTCTACTCGAATGCCATAATATGCATGTATATTTACCTGAACACTTAGAATTTCGAAGACGATTCGAGAATCTTTTGAGCTGAAATGCGGTGTACAGGAACTTGCTTTAAGTGTTTGGGGTATTTCGATTCTCAAGACGCACTATAATATGATAAATTGAGATTATCTGTGTCCACAGATGTCGCTCCACAAATATAAATATAAATTTGTCGGAAAAATACCTTTCATTTGATTACCCACAGTTGCGTGTTACTAGTTGCCCCTAAATGGACTGGATTTTTGTACCTTTGAAAAATAAGATATTTTTGGTGTTGTATTTTTCTCTAATGTCGGTTTTTTTTAATCAAGTGTCAAGCTTCGCCCGAACTCCGACAATTCAGCTCAGATTTGTGTTCACCTCTTTCAGTAACCAGTCAAATTGTTGAGTTGTTATTTGGGTTTTATTCCTAATTAATCAAAAATGACCAAGTACTTATAAGCAATAAAATGCAAAATCTATCTGTCCATCCCCATTCGACATTTTTCTTTCATGTTGAATTTGACAGCGGAAAAAAACGTTACGCTGCGTTTTATGAACTACTCATTAAATAAAGTAACTCAACGCTGGTAGTCACGGAATAGCTGTAACGTTTTATAAGTTACCATTACTAGTGACGTGAAGTGACTGATTCACGACTTATAGAATAACACTCTTAAATGCAGTTTTTCAATCCGCCTATAACTCATTCTCCTTCACATCCCTATCCTGTATAAAATTTGTAACTAGGAGGTCGATCATATGTTTCATCGAAACTCCTTGACTGAAAAAACTTTGGGATCCCGCGGTAGACTTGGTAATATGTTAATAGGGATTTGTCATTACTTTTTAGGTAAAGTTATGTAAAATGAGAGTAATCCAAAAATTTTCTCACAAAAAGACAAAATCCAAAAGTAAAGAAATACAAAAAACCACATTTCTTACACAAAAATTAACGTCAAACTGTGATGACATTTATTTGTCGAAAGATAAAATTTCAATAATATTAATTTATTGAAACTGAATAAACATATTTACTAACTAATAAGTTATCCATTTAATGTTTTATTTGTTTAAATTAATACTTTCTGTCCATATTGTAATTTCTTTTATTCAAAAATTTTTAATTTTTTTTAAACAGCAAACAGCTGTTGTTTGTCACTTTACCAAAGTCACCCGAAGAAAAATGTTGGGATGGTTTGGTGAAAAGAGAAACTTCATTTGTTCATTCATTTGCTCTTTTACCCAAATTTGTGCGTAAAGAAACAACTTTGGGATGGTGTTGGATCCCGCGCTGATGTAAAGAACAAACCTAATATGTTATTAACTCTGTTTTATTTCAGACTTATGAAACTGCAAAGAAGAATCTATTCCACCTGTGCAATTCTTAATATATATTTGAACACGCAATGGACATTTATTAACGAAAATTTAAAACATCTTGATACCCTTCTAAACGAGGAAGAACTGTAAGTAAATATGAGCACATTTATATCCTTTGTTTTTCATAAGTATGTAGATTAATATTTGTAATACTGTCGACTTTGATTGTCTGGCTTTGTCTTTCATTTCAGTGCAATATTTGGTGTCTTCATTTACGTCGGCTACGATCAGAGAAAATTCGTTACGAATAGTGTGATAGGAGCAAAGCGCTTTCTTCTTCACGAACCATTAATGGCAACACCACAGGTCCGTTTGCGGGTGCATATATTGAAGATTTTACATTATTTCTTCCAGTTTCTCGGTTTATATTATATTATCCGATATCTTGTAAGCTATGCATATTCGTATTTGAACTCAATGTTAGACGTCTGAAAACACTCATAATGATGTACCAGTGTTTTCCATATTACTTTTGATCAGAAGTCACTTGTTTAATAAATATATATATATATTGTATATGATCATGTTTAAATAACGTTTAAATTTTAATGTTTTTAAATTATTGACAGACTTTTACGTTGAAAAATATTCACGTGAAACATCAAAGTTCGTGTATATACAAAAGTAAACCCAGTTGGTAGTATTTTGCTAGAGTTCGAGGCAGAGATGGGCACGAGTCACGTGATTGGCACGTATCACGTTTGAACGTGAGCAGGACCAAATTTTGCTCATGGGAGTGTGCATGAACGTGAGTAGCGAAAAAATCTTCGTGCGAGAGCGTGAGTGAGTCAAATCTTTGCGTGAGCACTATTTCCGCGTGAGTCACGTATATTTCCGAATATTTGATATCTTTTAATTTCGATTTTCTTTATACTTTGTTAAACAAAGTATTTTTGGAAGGCTTCTAATATCATTTCCCTCTAACAAAGCGTCGTTAATCATGTTCTGTATTTCAAGGAACTCTTCTACAACCGAAGAAGCTTTTTCATGGCTAAATACTCGATAGTGTCGCCGTCACTATAAGAGGTGACCGCCGCCGAAAGAAATTAAAGGTGGATAGAGCAGGGTGGTGGTGCAATGGTTAGTGTGCGCGCCTCTTGTATATGAGATCCTGCTCTGACCACCTTAAACAAAATTCTTTCGGCGGCGGTCACCTCGCATAGTGACGGCGACACTATCGAGTATTTATCCATAAAAAAGCTTCTCAAAATACCGTTCGGAACCGGTGTAAAACTGTAGGTCCCAATCAGTGAGTGAAAACTGGAAAGCGCACAGCTCAGTGATTGTAAGAGGCTCTCCCCTGTCCCTTCATGGGATGTAATGGGAAACCATTTATTTTTTTAGAGCCGGGATCGAACCCAGTATCTCATGTACACAAGCTGCGCACACTAACCATTGCTATAAGTGACTACCTACTATACTAAACCAAAAGCGTTAATCTAAGTAGACAATTAAGTTCCAGATAATGCACCAAGTGGTAGTTTATCAGGGTCTCCAACACTTTTGAGAGTATAGAATATATCGCAATTGGCCGGTAGTTATGGGGTGTTAGTAGCCTCACCTTTTTTATGGGTCAGCTGGACATTGAAAAAATTTCAGCACGTGGGGAAAATACCCGCACGCTATGAGAGACTGAAAACCTTGCGCAATGAACGTGCAAGCGTCGAAGAGCACTTATTTAAAACAAATGCCGAAATTCCATCCGAGCACGGAGACTTTCCCATGTCGAGTTCCTCAAGATCCTTTTTAATTCCCGCGTTCGAAAAACATGTTAGCTTTATCAATTGGCGTCATATCTTGCTTATTTCATACTTTTTGCATAGTTTATGTAATTTGACTTCAACATGGTTGGAATTTGTATAGTCATATACAATAACACTATCAAAAAGCTCCTCGTGTATTGAAATATTCAATGAAGAGAGTAAGAGAGAGAGTAGAGAAGTACTAGAGTTTCACTCGTTTTGTTTGTTGGCTTTTGAGTGAAGAGAAATTTTGACTGTCTACTTGTACATCGTTTTTGTACATATATTTCAGGGCACACTAATCACGGTAGTAGCAGTAAATGTGCAAAATCGCACTTGGCTTCTGTCAAACTCAGCTGATAAAAATGTAAACAGAAATGTGAATTTTTGAATCAGTTGTGATATAATTGGAAAGAAATATTTGCCAAATTAATGAAGATTGAAATTAATAATTGAAATTGTTTGATGCTGCAGTTGAATTGGTTTTTCCCGGTGTGAAACTCTAACTCGTATTCGCGTCTGTTGTTTCATTCCGCGTCTGTTAACAACTTATAACCAACAAATGTAAACAAATTTGACATTTCCCAAGTGCGTCAAATGAAAAAATCAAATCAGCTGTTCTAACGATACAACCTTGTCTTTCAACCATGATATACATATATGCTATATCTATTGTTCTAGTCCCTTTTCGTATGTCATTTGACTTATTGTTGTGCCAATACTGGGTCATTCCAGTTGAGTAATTTACTTATTTTACTTTATCACGCATTGTTGAGGCAGGCAAATGACAATTGCATTTTTTTAGTAGAATAAAGTAATAGAAAAAACATTGTGAGACGGACTGATAGATTGAATGAATAAAAACCTCTGTAACACCAAAGAAAACAAGCGTTTTTTTTCTTGTTAAACCGTTTGGTGCGTTGGACTGTGGTACATCCAATAGTTTGTGCATTGGAGCAGACGAGGTTAAGATTTGCGCGAGACAGTGGCGAGCATCTACATAAGGGCAGCTGGAAAAATAATTGAAGTTTGAAATCCCGGGTAAGAGGCTGCGGGTAATCGCAGTTGCTGTGGAGAACAACATATGGTCCTTCGAGAAACCGTACCATTCATTCCCGAGACCATACCATACCATGCATTCCCGAGAATCCACATTTGATTTTAAAAAATAAGTTAGATGGGATTTTTCCACCTCTGTTGGTCGTTTTATATTTCCCTTTAGTATATCGTTTTTGAATAAACCAATGATAAAGTAGACAATCAAAATATCTCTCCAATCGAATGCCAACAAAGGAAACGAGTGAAGTGTACATTTATATATCTCTCTCTCGTACTCTCTTCATTGAATATTTCAGCTTCAATATTAATTTATAAACTCCAAACATGTTAAAGTAAAATTACATAAAGTACGTGAAAAATATTAAATAAGTGAATCGTTTGAGTGAATCGTGTCCACTTCTTGTCTCTCTTTTACGATGCTTGCCAAATTGCGCACAACTTCTGGTCGTCTACTTCATGAACGTGTTTGACACGGAAGTCAATCGAAAATGTTCCCAAAGACGATCTAGAATTAAACGACCAGAATATGTGCGCAATTTGGCAACCCTGGTAAAAGAGAACAAAAAGGGCTAGAAATTCACTCAAACGAAATTCTCTCACTTTATATCTTGATTATTTCATACTTTTGGCATAATTTATTTATTTTTACTTCAACATGGTTGGAATTTGTACAGTTATATACAATAACACTATCAAAAAGCTGCTCGTGTATTGAAATATTCAATGAAGAGAGTGAGAGAGAGTCGTAACGCTTCACTCGTTTTGTTTGTTGGCATTTGAGTGAAGAGAAATTTTGACTGTCTAGTTTGAAACATTCAAAAACGATGTACAAATAGACGCATTTCTCTCTCGCGTCATATCTTGCTTATTTCATACTTTTTGCATAGTTTATGTAATTTTACTTCAACATGGTTGGAATGTGTATAGTTATATACAATAACACTATCAAAAAGCTGCTCGTGTATTGAAATATTCAATGAAGAGGGTGAGAGAGAGAGTCGTAACGCTTCACTCGTTTTGTTTGTTGGCATTTGATTCAAGAGAAATTTTGATTGTATACTTCAGTATATCGTTTTTGTCCAAATCCCTCTTCACTCGAATGCCAACAAACAAAACGAGTCAAACCTTTGCTCTCTCTCTTACACTCTTCATTGGATATTTCGATACACGAGCAGCTTTTTGATAGTGTTATTGTATGTAACTATACAAATTCCAACCATGTTGAAATAACACAAAAACGATGTACAAGTAGACAGTCAAAAGTTCTCTTCACTCAAATGCCAACAAACAACACGAGTGAAACCCTAGCACTTCTCTACTCTCTCTCTTACTCTCTTCATTGAATATTTCAATCCACGAGCAGCTTTTTGATAGTGTTATTGTATATAACTATACAAATTCCAACCATGTTGAAGTAAAATTACATAAACTATGCAAAAAGTATGAAATAAGCAAGATATGACGCGAGAGAGAAATGCGTTTGAGTGAACTCCTAGCACTTTTTGGTTCTCTTTTACCAGGGTTGCCAAGTTGCGCACATCTTCTGGTCGTCTAATTCTAAATCGTCTTTGAATAACATTACATAAACTATGCAAAAAGCAAAAACGATGTACAAGTAGACAGTCAAAATTTCTCTTCTCTCAAATGCCAACAAACAAAACGAGTGAAACCCTAGTACTGTGCAAAGCAGCAAACAATTGCCGCATTTGGGGATGATGGAGACTATGAGGCAGGCATTATGCTGCCATTCAAACATCCATAACCCAACAGCAGTCGATACAACTGGTACCACCACCATCATAGTAAATTACGATGGCCTTGGCAAACCCCTCACCATTGTCTTGGAAGAGAGTTCAAAGTCCAAGATAAACTATGGTAAGATTATCTTAGAAGTTCTTAGACGATATCCCCATCTGGTGAATAGTAACAAGGTGCAAGTGCAGTCACAATAGGCCGAAGTTGGAAGAAAACAAAATACTACTGGACTTTCCTCCGGCTAGCAAACCAAAGCATCAACCAATATACTTTAGTTGCATTACAGTTAAGTGGTCAATTAAATCCTATTAATCCTTAAACTTTAGAAGACACCAAACGTTGAAGTAGTTTCCTACAAGTCGATGATTTTCAGAGCCGTCGAAAAAAACCGTTGATAAAATATGAGATCTACAAAAAATCTATTAAAGTTTTATTTGATTTTGTTAAATTGCTTTAAATAATACTATAAGTTTCAAAAGTTTTACAGATGATTGGCTTTTACATTTTTATTATAATATTAATTATTATAATATATATGTATATGTTTATATAAAATAGAAAAAACATGTATGTATGTATAAATAAGTACACAAAATAAAAAAAAAATATTGTTTTTATTAATATACTCGAAAATGCACTGTACGTTTTGCACAAATTCATATTTTGCATCACCCACAGTAAATTGTTGGTAGTGTGTTTTGCACTTTTGATTTGGGCAATAATATTTAGCAGAGGTAGGCGGCTTTCCAGGAACTCTCATCCGTTTTTTTATCGAGTGGCGCGTTGACCGCACCACGCACTATAGAGAAAATCCGTAGAAAGTCCGTATGTGGAATGAACTTCCGACTAGTGTATTTCCCACCAATTTTGACATACGAAGATTCAAAGGAAATGTTAACACACTACTCCGTCTTTCCACCCTCCACTTCCTGAATTTTCCTTCACCAACACAAAGCACTGCATCTATAGGGGGCATCCCCTGAGTGTTGGTTTGATTAAAAAAATTACATGAGGTGTCAGGTGACACCCGGTTGGAACGAAGTTCCATTCGCTATATATTAAGGCTGTTTTTTTATTGTTGTAATTGTAAGCTGCAACAACAGACATTTTATTTTCGTTCATTCGTTTCAGTTGTTAAACTCTACACATGTATATAACAACAATAAATTTTTAAGAGCGGGTACTTATTTCAAGAAAAGAATTGGTAAATTTTTAAGAGTAGGTAATTATCTCAAGAAAAGTTATTTTGTTTCACAAAAAGGTACTCTATAAAGAAAATGTAGTTTTTAAGAAAAGGTACTTATTAAAAAAAATACTTTTTTTTAAAATGGTACTTTTTGTAAGAAAATTTACTTTTTTAGGCAAAGGTACTTCGTTAAGATAAGGTTTCGTTTTTAAGAAATTGTACTTTGTTTCAGAATATGAATAGGTATTTTTTTGAGAAAATTTACTTTTTGTAAGAAAATGCACTTATTTAAGAAAATGTTCTATTTTTAAACTTCTTCGTTTTGGCTTTTCTAAATTTACTTTTTATTGGGTTCAAAACCACAATATATACGAAATATTGGTTACAGGCTCACCTAGATAACTTCCCATTAAACAAGAAATTATACATTTGTTAGTCTAGACACAAACCAAAGCTATAGTATCCAATATTGTGGATTATACTTGGTTGTAGCCATGGTAGAAATATAATGGTAGATGCAGTACGACAACAAATACAACAAGCCAAAAACAACAGGCATTTTGTTTTTGCTCAGTGTCTGTGTTGTCAAGTCAGCTGATAGAAATATGATGAAAATGTAAACAAATTTGCAAAACGTGCCATTTGGAAAATGACTGAGTGTTATTTGATATATTGAAAATTAAAACGTTTCTATGTAATTTTTGCAGAGAAATATTTCAAAAACAGCAGTTGCTGGCGAACGGGGGTTGCTGACAAACAAATGTAAACAAACTTTGACATAAGAGAGAATCTTACTCACACTCAGTCCAGAAAAAAGTTCAAATCAGCTGGGCTAGTGCTTCTGCCATTTCTTTGTACCATGGTTGTAGCATACTAGTGTTAAAAAAGAGTTGTTTAATTTGTTTTCATTTAGCCCCCATCCCGCAACGTGCAATTAGGAACTTCGTCCCAAAAAAATAAATAATACCAGCATCTCTTGTCTTCATCATGGTAAAATTATCTATCGGGTAAACGCGTCAGCCCAGCTGATTTGTTGTTTTTTCACCTTTTCCGTCGGTAAGCTGTCAAATTCGGTTTTGTTTCTTTTTGTTTGTTAATAAAATTCAAAGAATTTCAACCAAAATGCAATTTCATAGCATAGACTTTGTATCTATTAAGACAATCTTATAAAATTTTTCACATTTTGTGTACATAGTGGTTTTCATTATTCAGCTAATTTTGACAGCTTAACGACGGAATTGCTAATGCGACTATAGATAGTTCTACCATGGTCTTCATTTAGATGGTTATTGTTTGTCTGTTCCGGTGTGTTTGTATAGAATTATTACTTTGGCAATCAGTGTTACCAAGTTAGCATAATTTGTGACGTTTTGGCATAATATTTTTGGTTTTGGCATTTATCTTTTGAAAAATTATGCCAATTCCGTTTAGCACAATTTCCTTAACATGTTTCCAACATTTTAAATTTTAGTGCAATTTTTTAGCACAACGTTTTTGCAAACGGCACAATTTTTTGTACTGAATGTTTCTTCCTTTAATATATCTGAAAATGTTACATCATATTTATCAGCACGTACGGTACAATAAGATTCCTGGCTAACAAAGTAACTCCACAGGCGTAAAATCAATAATTTTATGGAATACAAATATGGACGATTATTAACAAACTTCAAATCAGTCAGTTTTGGACCGTACAGTGCCTTTAATATCAAGATGTGAGTTTTGTGTATACATTTGCTCCAGGGAAGATCTCCGGGTTATTTACACAGTACAACACAAGATTTCGGGACTCAATTCTGAGAATTGCACGTGAAAGTAGACCCATAATTAAGACCTTCAGCATCATTCGGTTTGTCAAGTTGGCTGCATTAATAGTTTAATGACCATACGATATTTTTTTGCCCATGGTCGAATTTTAGCACTTATTCTATATTTTAACACGGTTATATGTCGGTATACCGTACGGAAGTTCTTTTTGTGTCTGAAGAAAAGTTTTAGATATTGAATAGGAGGAAATGCGAAACAAACCTACCCGAAAAAAGTACATCCAGTGCCTTAAAATCGCAAAAATTACCATTTTTTACCCATTTTACAAATTACAAATCCACAAATATTCTGTTTTTTTTTTGGAAGTGCCTATTTACAATATCGTAGGGATGCCGTCTGGTGTGTACACACCAGCAAGAGTGTACACACCAGTAAATGTATACATAATGACAAGTGTATATTATGTAACTTTAAAGGAAATAAACATAAGTAATGTTTTCGAGAAAAAAAATTAAAGTAATAAAATTTGTAGCGGCAACAAATATAATTATTACCTAAATGTAGAATACCATTTACTGAAATGAAATAGTATAACATTTTTACTTTTTAATTTTATTAGTTTAGCTCGAGGCAATTCTATATCTCTATTAATAGAAATATAGTTTTCAAAAAGGAGTTATTTCAAATGTATTCCTATGATTCCTGGCAAACCGTATAGCTATTTCAGATCTAGCCACAGAGCTTCATCAGCGGTTGTTTGGAATGATGCTATTGAAAAATTCATCAAACTAAATGCAAATGAAAATTCACTTCAATTGGGAATTTCCAACTAGTATGCAAGTGCTTGAAAAATATCGCAAGCAAAAAACACAAGAAAACATTTGCAAAAACTTCTTTCCATCTCCAGAGAACCATCGGCTCCCATTAGACATGTTTTTTGTTGTTGCCTAAGGGTAGTATTCTAAAAGTCCCGAGAGTGGACGTAAACGCAGAAGCCAACACGAACGCCAAAGTCAAATGGTAGTTTATATATCACTTCGCGCTTGCGTTTGTTTACGAAAGCTGTCACTGACATATGCGGTAAAATAAACAATTATAGATCAGAAAAAGTTATCTTGAGTGAAATGCTCAGAATGAAAAAGATCGACAAATTTAGCTCTATTTCAGTAGATAAACAGATTTTAAGATAGCTATTATATATAATACTGCAAATACCAACAATATACACATACAATATTTAAAAAACCTATGTTATTTTGGGGTTCAATGTCCAATAAATTTCCCCATCTATATTAAATTAGTTGTCTTTTCGAAAACACTTGCCATTTGGCGGTATGTATTGACTGTAATGTATTGGTACTTTTGTTTATTATTGTCAACATCAACTGATGTCTATAATTTTTAAATATACATAATTATAATAGTTTTGCAACGCATTATTTATTTGAACGTTCCATTTCTAATTTTATTATTGTAACTAAGAATTTCAGTGCGTAAAGAGTATAATTTTGAATTATTTAAAAAAAAAAAAGTTTGAGCTCTATCCGTCGAATGCATTTCAGCAACTACTTCTAAGCAATGAAATGCAAAATACTACCATCTGCCTATCCTCGATCGACATTTTTCTTTAAATTTGTAATTTCTTCAACTAACGCGAGGAACTGTGGCGTGTTCAATTTGACAGCTGAAGTGATCAAAAACGTTGCGCTGCGTTTTATAAACTACCCATTAAATAACGTAACTCAACGCAGGTAGTCAGCGAACAGCTGTACTGTTTTATAAACTAACAAAACGACAAAAGTAACGCGAAGTGACTTATTCACGACTTATAGAATACCACCCTAATAGACAACACAATTTTGTACATGCGATAACAATTGCATGCAGTTTCGTTCGGCCTTTTCTTTGGTACTTTTTAATTTTATTAGTTAAGCACGAGGCCATTCTATATCTGTATTAATAGAAATATAGTTTTCTAACATACAATTGTTATTTTGTTTCGAGTGTATTATATAACTCTGTCATTTAGTGTAACTGTTTAAAATTGGACCACCTTACAAATTGAACCAACCCTTAGAATCGCCCAAAAATAAGTTATTTTTTCCATTCGTCACACCCTTACATAATCGCGTTTTAACGAGTTTTTATTCGAAACATTTTAGTTTTAGCGATTTTTTTTTTTAAGTGAGGCCTCATTAAAGACATCCTTTGGTTAAAGTTAATATTTTGGGATTAGACGCATATTTTCGAACAAAAATGGGGATGGGTTACCCAGGGGATGGGTCGCCGTATCTACAACTGTGCTTCAGATACAAAAGAGATATTCCGCACGGTATACCGGTATATAACCGTGTAAAAATATGGAAAAAATCTACCTTGAGCAAAAAAAAATCATATGGCCATTATATTATTAATGCAGCCAACTTGACAAAACGAATCATGCAGAAGTTCTTATTTTTGGGGCTAATTTCACGGGCAATTCTCGGAATTGAGGTCCGAATCAATGACCTGAACAATGTTATGATATGATATGTGGAAAGGATTCCAAAAGAAATTATTAACAACTTAGAAAATTTTATTCTTACCTGATTGAAAGAAATTGTTAAAAACAATGGATCTTGTTGCCGCTAATACGAAGTAGAACTCTACTTCAGATCCCTGTATTTATTGAGTTATATTTTTCACTCATATTTTAAGCCAACAAAAACATTAACATAACATATTTTAAACCAACAAAAAAAAAACATTCTATGTATTTGACAAGAATAGAGAAACAAAAGAGGATAACGGTCCTCAAGTTGAAGTCACGTAGTCATTTTTCCCTATTATATAGAAACGAATTATTGTCGAAAGTGAGTCTAGAACAAAACGGTGGTCAGCCAT
Organism: Phaonia tiefii; assembly: GCA_963931995.1. Lineage (NCBI taxonomy): Eukaryota > Metazoa > Arthropoda > Insecta > Diptera > Muscidae > Phaonia > Phaonia tiefii. The sequence goes on from OZ008370.1 coordinate 236,548,418, forward strand.
GTACAATTTATTTTAAAGTGCTTCTCGAATTTTTCCTTACCTTAAATTGAATTGAACACTAATGGCCAGTTTTTAAGTGGGTAGTTAACTATCGGATTACTTAATCTTAATTCTAAGTTAATTAGAGGTTAACTTTGCATTTTGTTTTTCAGTGGAGAGTTAATGTAAGTCGCCATATTGTCAACGAATATGGCAACACTTGTATTCTTATTGGAAAAACGTGTGTTTTGGGATAAATACCAAATCAACAAAGAGGAACAAACAAAACGGAATTATGTAAAATAAGAAAAAGATGCATAAAATCGAAGTCATTTTAACAAAAATGTGTAAAAAAACTATATAGGCGCAACAATTTAACGATCTAGACTCAACGTATGTGTACAAATACGCAAATTTGAAGCATGTATTTTATACAATCTTCATTTCTCACTTTGACAGTCAGTAATTTGATTGTCAAAATAATATGGTTGTGACTATAAGTTAACTAACCAATATTGGGTGGTTAAATCATAGTCAAACAATGACTAAAAAACACAATTCGATGTTTAACCACAATTTAACTAAGAAACGAAGATCACCACTGACTGAAAAACTGGCCATAAGTGAATAAAAACTAACTTTATATCAGTTAAACTATTCGAGTGTTTTAATATTTGTAGTAAAAGCAAAAAATTTCGAACGCTGTTGAAACTTGTACGAACAACGCAGTTCTCAAAGTGACGTGATCTCAAACAAAATAATGAATTAATTTTTTTAAGTTTTGTTAAAAAATGTGATACTTATGGAGCTGAAAATCACCCTTAGTATGGATTTCGTTGTTGCTGTAATTCTTAATATATTTTAAGTTAGTGTTTTGCAAGAAATTAAGATATACTTGTTATTATTTTTAAGTTGAACGGTTAACGTCTAACAACTTTTTAATGTTTTAAAGGCGCGATGAGTATCCATTTTTTAGACTCAGAATTAGAATAAAGCCGAATAAGCCAATTTCAGCATAAAACTGCAGTTACACCTACCAAGATTATCGCTTGTTCGGGATTAAAAATGTCAAACTCCATAAGAATTTCAATTTCAATTTATAAATTCATCTTTATTATCATTTGTATTTTAACATATTTACATAGTTTGAGATGTTATCTTGTTTGGTGTAAATGCCGTATAATGGTTTTGCAAACGGCACAATTGTTGAAGACATTTGGCATAATTTTTTAGTCGGGCTCTGGCAACTAAACATGGCAACCCTTTTGACGGTAGTGTTTTTTGTAGCGTTAGTAGTTGGCATCACTGTTAACATCTGATAAACTGGAAAAATGGTACCACTTTTTCAAAACTCATAGAGAATTTTAAACGCGAAAGTACTAAAAATACCTTAAAATTTAACAAAATATTAAAAAATATAATTAAAAATACTACAAACCAGCAAAGGTGAAAGCTAAGTTTATAGAGGAGAACAATATGAATTAGGAAATATTAAATTTATCTTCTAAAGTTCTTCTAAATGATACAAAACTATTGGTAAAGACACAAATAAAAACTTCCTCCGGAAGGAAATTGTTTACATTAAATAAGTGAAATCTAAGTGAAGGCGCAGCAGAAACATTGTTTAACATGACGACGGAACCTCAGCAGTATTCCCTGCGGTGGAACAACTACTTCCATCAACTAACTTATGCTCTAGACAATCATCGAGTCAACGACGAATTCGTCGACGTTAGTCTTTTGTGTGATGGTCGGAAAATTAAAGCCCACAAAGTGGTATTATCGGCTTGCAGTTCTTATTTTAAAGAGATTTTCATAGAAAATCCTCACCCCCATCCGATGATTATATTTAAGTTTATCAAGTATGAAGATCTCAATTCGATAATTAAATTTATGTATCAGGTGAGTAATAATTCATAGTAAATTAATGGTTTTTAAATGAAATTTTGTTCCTAGGGTGAGGTTAATGTCCAACAAGAAGGCTTGCAATCATTTCTTCAAACGGCTGAACTACTGGCTGTGCATGGTCTCAACACCGATGACAAAGATAAAACAAAATCACCTACTGCCGTAATGAGTGACCTCAATCTCATTAAATCCATACCCAGCACTAGCACTGTACGTGCTGTTAATGTCGCCTCTTTGGCCACCCAAAATATTAATATACCCATGCCCGTTCAGGCCGTTAACAAAGCAACGGGTAATTTACAGCAGCAGCCGGATAAACAACAGACGCGCAGCCATCAAGATCAAATTAATGCACAACCCACGACGTCAACGGCAAACAAATTTACTGTATCTATTCCAACGTGCTCAAATGGATCGAAGAAACGGAAAGCCACATTTTCAGATGCAGATGATGATACTATCTATGCACCGGAAACCCTAGGCGAAAATACCTTAGTGGAATGTAAGTTTCAACTAAAATTCAAATTAATTTCAAATTTTGCTATAGGTCATTTTATAGATCGATTAATAATTTTTTTTCTTTTTGCAATTTGCGATTTTTCTTAAAGAAAGTTTTATCAAATTCATTTAAATTTTTCATGGGCAATATTGTCAAGATTAACAAAATTTTTTCAAAGTTTGTGAGTGTTTGGAGTGAAATTTCTTCAAGTTTTTTAGAGAAAATCCGCTCAAGTTTTCTATTCATATAATGCCGATACTCTTGTCTATTTTATTTTCTACAAATATTTTAAACAAAATCTTTTAGAATAAAAAATCAATTATACCTATGTAATCACGAAAAAATTACATGGACGTGGTATCACAAAACTACATTCGGTTTTGTCTCGGATCATCAACATGCCTAAGTTGATTTCCACTTGTTTTTAGTTTTACAGCAATAAATCCTAAGCACATCGAAATGTTTTATTGTAATATTGTAGCTTTTACTCTATTTCACAAAATTTTTCTAACATACGTTTTAAAAAAAGGACCTCCAGAATTTCTTAAGATGTTTTTAGGAAAAATTTGAGAAATGCCGACAGAGCCACAATGTTGTGGAAAATTCTATTCGAAAATTCTTGTCGGTTTACGATTTATTGTAGTAGACATCATTGGGCGAAATTTGCGAGAGGTTACTGCAGTATTTTCAAGAATCGAAAAGGAATCAGCGAAGGTGGGTCTTGCTGTTAATGAGGGCAAGACAAAATTGATGGTGTCAACGACTAGAAAAACCTCTCGACTTGGTTCGCACTTGAACGTTGACAACCGATTTAATTTTGAAGTGGTAGATGAATTTATCTACCTTAGATCCCCGGTGAATAAGGACAACAACGTCAGCCTGGAAATAAATAGGAGAATTGTGCTTGCAAGTAGATGCTATTTTGGGCTCAGCAAGCTGTTTCAGAACAAAGCCCTCTCTCGACAAAAGTCCAGCTGTACCAGACTCATTTTACCCGTCCTGACATATGGTTCCGAAACTTGGGTCCTATCGCAAGCCCATAAAAAAAGTGCACGACTTTGGGCAAAACCGGGAGACACCGATCTTTTGTTTTTGGTCTTTTACGATATCAAGTAGTGGTGTCCGTATATGGTTTTATTTTTTCGTGTTGCACTGTGTTATACTCTTATTTGGTACCAAGAAGGGCGGTAAACCGGTAATGACCATCAACGATAGTTGATGTTCATGCTCATGAATGACAAGTCTGTGGTTCGCTTTGTAAAAATTGTCAATTACGCCCTTTTAGAATTAAGGTAACGATATTTATCAGTAGATGTAAAGTGTAAAAACTTGCTAAAGGCCTTCAAGCAATTGTGATGATCAAAACCGAATGATGAATTGTGATGGTCATAACCGAATGTGGGCTTGTGATATCACGTGCATGTACTTTCGAAATCCTAAATTCAGCGAAACACTGTTATTAGCAAATACCATACCTTTACTTTAGAATTCGATGTTTTTGTTTCTAATTTTTTCCTACATAGCTGGTGGCATGACCTTAACAGAAACTATAAGAATGGACGTACCAGAATATATATTAGGTGAAACCAATGATCCCCTACCAGATACAGGTGCAGCACAGGGAATTAATCAAGACTCGGGAAGCAATACACAAAATATCACAGAAATTAAATCCGAATATGAGTTTTTGACAGAATCTGAAATTGAAGAGAAATATCAGCAAGTCGATAATGCAGAAATAACAATCGAAATGAGTAAGATAACGTGCATACATACAGTATGTTTGGTTTTTTAAACTCTTTAAGTTAATTTTTTATAGGACGCCTATTAAATCCATCATCTTCTACTGTTCAACCGCCTTTAGAAGAAACTTCAGGCTCTAATACCGAATTGACAGGAAATAAAGACATCTCTTCAGGTTAGTACCATCTTTTTTAACAGTTCTTATTTATGGGGGTTTTAAGTATAAATAGGTAAATATTATAAAATGTTTGGCTATCAATTTACGTAACTATATACGTCCGGTTAACACAAACATGATATTCTTAAATATTACGTACGGTGAATATAATGGTTAAACAATTAACCAGCACTTGTCTGCCGGCAGTGCATCGCTTCGAAAAATGAACGCAACAGACTGTCCAAGAAGTCTGGTAGATTTTCTTTGTAAGATAGAGTTCGAGTAATTTTAACCCTTTACAACCCAGTGTGACAAATCGGTAACAAACCCAAAAAAATGTCTCCAAATTAAGTAATAACAACGCTTTGTTGATTTAAATAATTCTAACACTATGGCAAAATACTAACTAAGATTTTCATTCACAATAAGCCTTTTCGACGGCGTCACTATTGACTTCAGCCGCTTCGAAGTTTCGTCAACGTACAATTTAAAAAACCCCCTGTTAAGCAAATTGAAAATTTCGTAAAATTATCTCAAAAGTAAAAATATTATAGGTAGGTGTATCATTTTGGTATTGTATTATTTGCAACATGTAAAAGTACTATTATTATAACAAAAATCAAATATTTATGTTTGTAACAATTCTGTTACATTAAGTCTGTTCGCGTTCTGGATAATTTGTACAAATTTGTACAAATTATTACTATTTCTTACTTGATAGTGTTCGTTTACACCAAAAAGCCAGTAACGAGTGAGCAAGAGAGAGATTATTTTGACAGAGAACTTGCAAGTTTTTACTGGAGAAATTTTGTGCCAGTAAGAATTTTCAAGTAATAACATATGTTTTAAAACATATGTTTTATGTAAACAAACAAAATTAGGACGTAGAAAGAATATAATATAATAAATTTATCATTGGAATTTTAGTTTTTAAAAGAAAATGTGATTTTTGAATGTTTTGTTATAAATCTTTAAGTATTTCTGTTGAAAAGAAAACAGTTTACAGTTTTGGTGATTTGTAACGTTTTGTTCGAATTGCATTTGTTGGTTCTTCCAATGTTTACATTGCATATCAGCTGTTTACATACAAAGTTCTTATTTCTTGCAAGTTTTTACTGGATGTCGTTCGCGTACTTTTTGTTATATTTTTTACTCAGAGAGCAAAATCATTGTTACTCTCCGAAAACTAGTTACTTGATAATTTTAACAAATTATTAAGTGGCAAGTAATACAAAGGAATGTGACAGGCTAATTGTATAGTTTTATGCCAGAATGGCGTCGCGAGTACTCTGTGAAAGTGAAATATACGACATACTTTGCCGATACGACAGTGAAGATGGTGTAGATGACGATGATAATAGCATTGCTGATCCCGACTTCCAACCAACGCCAGATCATGAAGAAAACATTGCAGATGCTCTAGATTCAGCCTTGGATATCGAAAGCAGTAGTCCTGATCCAGGTTCTTCATCCAATTCTAATCCAGGTTCTTCATCCAATCGTGATCCAGGTTCTTCATCTTCAGATCGTGCAATGGAAGTAGTAAAATTATCTTCGACAATACCAAAACAAAGAATTTCGCAGTTAAGATGGAAGAAAAAGAGCTTGGTAGTACACCAGCAACAATTACAGTTGACAGGAAACGCTGCACTACCACCAAACTTATTGGAGCTCGAAACGCCTATACAATTTTTTTTTAATTTTTTCCACAAAGCGCTGTTGAATTTTATAGCAGAGCAAACAAATCTCTACGCAACTAAGAGAAATCCAAATCAATTATTACATGTAACTGTTACCGATATCCAGCAAATTTATTGGAATAATATACATTATGTCGTTGATAAAACTACCAAGTGTAACTAGCCATCGGACCGCATCAATTACTACACCCATGCATGATACAAGAGATAATGCCAAGACAAAAATTTGAAAAAATTAGACAGTTCATTCATTACAATGACAGCTCTAATTTACCACCACGTGATGCTCCAAATGCTGATAAACTTTACAAAATAAGACCTGTAGTTGAAAAATTAAGTGAAACCTTAATGGCCAGTGTATAAGTGGGATAGTAGTAGTTAACCTCGCTTAGTGATGGAGACACTATCGAGTACTTAGCCATGAAAATGCTTCTCAAAATACCGTTCGGAACCGGTGTAAAACTGTAGGTCCCAGTAAGTGAGTATAAAACTAGAAAGCGCACATCTCACTGATTGTGAGAAGCTCTCCCCAATCCCTTCATGGGATGTTAAGGGACACCATTTATTTTTTTTAGTTAACTATAAGATTACTTAATCGTAATTGAAAGTTAATTTGAGGTTAACTTTGCATTTTGTTTTTCAGTGGTGAGTTAATGTAAGTCGCCATAAATACCAAAACATCAAAGAGAAAGAAACAAAATGGAATTATGTGAAATAAGAAATAGATGCATAAAATCGAAGTTATTTTAACAAAAATGTGTAAAAACTATAAAGGCGCAATCATTTAACGATCTAGACACAACGTGTGTGTACAAATACGCAAAACACAAGCATATATTTTATACAATCTAACATTTCTCATTTTGACAGTCAGTAATTTGATTGTCAAAATCATATGGTTCTGACTAAAAGTTAACCAACCAACATTGTGGGTTAAACCATTGTTAAACAACGACTGAGAAACACAATTCGATGTTTAACCAGAATTTAACTAAGAAACGAAGATCACCACTGACCGAAAAACTGGCCATTAGTGGAGTTCCAATGGATAAGCCATGGTACGATGAAGAATGTCACATTGCAACTGATGAAAAACACACTGCACGTATGGCAACGAAACAGTTACAACGCGTGCTGCGAGTGAGCGGTACAAGAAGCTGAGAAGGGAAGAAAACCAACTATTTAGGCGGAAAAAATGGTAGTGGGAGCAGAGAAAGAGTGAAAAACCGAAATGTGCAGGATGAATGGTGAATCCCGAAAGTTTTTCCAGTGGGTAAGAAGATTGAATAACGGGCATAATAATGGGCTGCCCTCCTGCAAGAACGAAAATTGGAATCTGGCGACTGAGAAGCAATGTGTGCTCAAAATGTGGAGTGACCACTTTTCAGCACTACTCCACTCAGATTCTTCCACTGAAGATCAGGAGGTAATGATAGTGGAAGATAGTGTAGATTGTACTGCTAGCTCACATGCATCAACTTATTTGCGGTATATGGCTGGGGGAATCTATGCCCGACGATTGGAGTCTCAGAGTATTATGTCCGGTATCAGTCTTTTATCTATCGCGTATAAGGTCTTGTCGAGCGTATTATGTGAAAGACTAAAGCCAATTATTGAAACCCTGATTGGACCTTATCAGTGTGGTTTTAGATCAGGCAAACCAAATAGTCACGCTACGCCAAATGCTGGAAAAGACCCAGGAGAAGCAAATCGATACATACCACCTTTTTGTCGATTACAAAGCTGCTTTCGATAGCCCCGCCCCCTACGGGGAAAACTGTACGAGACTATGTCTCAACTTGGTATTCCGACAAAACTGATCCGCCACTGTAGAATGACGCTGACCAACACCAAATCAGCAGTGAAAGTGGGGTACGACCTCACTGAACCATTCTGTACCAAACGAGGACTGAGACAAGGCGACACACTTTCGTGCAATCTCTCTCTCTTCAACATCTTAATGGAGATAATAATGAGAAAGGCTGCAGTAAATACGAACAAGACCATTAACACGAAAAGCCATCTGTTGCTGGCGTATGCTGACGACATAGACATCATTGGGCGAAATTTGCGAGAGGTTACTGCAGTATTTTCAAGAATCGAAAAGGAATCAGCGAAGGTGGGTCTTGCTGTTAATGAGGGCAACACAAAATTGATGGTGTCAACGACTAGAGAAACCTCTCGACTTGGTCCGCCCTTGAACGTGGACAACCGATTTAATTTTGAAGTGGTAGATGGATTTGTCCACCTTGGATCCGTCGTGAACAAGTACAACAAAGTCAGCCTGGAGATAGATAGGAGAATTGTGCTTGCAAATAGATGCTATTTTAGAATCAGCAAGCAGTTTAGAAGCAAAGCCCTCTCTCGCCGGACAAAAGTCCAGCTATATCAGACTCTCATTTCACCTGTCTTGACATATGGCTCCGAAACTTGGGTCATATCGCAAGCGGATGAAAAACACCTGGGAGTTTTCGAGAGAAAAATTCTCCGTAGAATATATGGTCCCGTTAGAGAAAACGGCGAGTACCGACGTCGATGGAACGCAGAGCTATATAATCTATATTCTGACGTGGACATAGGTAGACGAATCAAAGTGGGCCAATTGCGTTGGCTAGGCCATGATATCAGAATGGATGAAGATGAGCGAAAGGTTTTCGATAACGTACCCGATGGAAGCAGAAAAAACGGAAGAGTGGAGAAAAAAGACTAGGCAGAAGAATCCCTCCGTATCCTTGGTGTTACCAACTGGCGAGAAAAGGCGAAGGATAGAGCCAGTTGGAAGAGTATGTTGAAATTTGTTTGTTTAATTAATATGTGTAAGACGTCCGATCTCATGAGGTTGTAAAATAGTCAATAAAAGTAAAGGAGTTCCAATGGAAGAATATCTTTGCGCGTTGATATAGTAATAGTTTAAAAAGATATAATCCGCAGAAACCTCATAAATGGGGCTATAAGATATGTATATGTTCCAAGTGGAGTTTCAGGATTTGCCTATAAAATTGAACCTGAAACGAGCTGAAAATATTGTTTATAGCAATGAGCCAAATTTGGGGGCATCAGTAAACGTGGTAATGGGAATGTCCAGAATCGTTCCAAGACGTCAAAATTATAAAATATACTTTGACAATTATTTTACCTCATTGCCGTTGCTAAAGTATTTAGCTAAAGAGGGTACATTAAGTCTTGGAACGGTTCGACGCAATCGAATTCCTGATGGCAAAATGCCCACTGATAAGGAGGTGCAAAGAAAGGAAAGAGGATATTCTACTGAATATGTAGCTGATGTGAATGATATTGATATTTCGAATGTCATATGGAAAGACAACAAGGCTGTAATGCTCGTGTCAACTTTTGCTGGTAAATTGCCTAAGACCAATGTAAATTAAATAAAAAAATACATCGAAATTGATCGTCTTTTTGTTGTTGGGGAGTACAATCGGCACATGGCAGGCGTCGATTTAATAGATAGTATTATGGGAAGATACAAAATAGAGGTACGAAACAAAAGATGGCAAGTTCGGAGGTTCTACCATTTATTGGACCTCATAATGGCAAATTGTTGGCTACTATATCGTAGGTAAACAAATGTCTGTAGCAGATCTCCGACTTGAGATAGGAGAGACTCTATGCAACTTTGTATTAAAACGCAATGTACAGAAAAGGAGCTCTTTAGAAAATATTCTTCAAGCTAAAAAACATAAGGGCCCAGCACAACACGTTCCGCCTATGGCAGTACGGCAGAATCAAACAGGTCATTAGACGATTTGGGTAGAAAAAAGAATAAGGTGCAAGTTTCCCCAATGTACTGGCGTGTCACAAACTATTTGCGAAAAATGCGGTGTAGCGTTGTGTTATAACAAACAACATAATTGTTTTAAATTATTTCATACCATTTAAGATTATTTTTGAACGTTTCACTCAATAAGCGTGTTTTGGTTACATCGCTTGCTTATATATTCGCTTGTTTTGTATGAAGCATTTAGCGAAGACTTAGCGAGAAGTTAGCGACGAGAATCATTTTCGCCAAGTTTAAACAAATTTTTTTTTTGCCATCTTTTACCGTTTTCAACCCTTATTCATATTTTTTAATAAAATGACTTATCGCTAAATTGCCGTTTTCTTTGCAACTTAGCAAGCGACAGTCGCTTGCTTGTAACCAAAACACGACTAATGTAGCAGAAATGTCACAATCCCTAAAAACCTGAATAAAATAGAAAAAATAAATTTTTTTTTTCAAAATCCTGAAAAATATGTGTGTTTTTTTTAAAATAATGTAACGACAAGTTTCTTATGGTTGCTGGGCTGCAGCTCGCAGGGGAACAAACAACAGGGGAAGGATTCGCCACAGAAATTTATTTGTGTAGTGACAGAGAGGGAAACAACGTTATTTGCTTTAAAAATCGCTTTATTTAAACTTCAAGATATAACGGGACTTCATTCACTTATAACTAACATACGATATCTTAAGGGGACACTGAGCGTATAACTGTCGGGTACGAGGGGAGACGTAGGACGCACTCCTGAAGACGTGTCTACAGGCTCGAGACAAGACCAATTACTCCAGAAGACTCGAGACTCGTCAAAGAACCGAGGCTGAAAGCTATCGAAAGCACTTCCAAAGAAACACGACTGAGAAAGGCTGAAGACTCGAGAAACGGGCTGAAGACTGGCGAAAGCACTTCAGAGAGACAGGGCTGAAACCGGGGCTGAAGACTGGCGTAAGCACTTCAGACAAGACGGGGGAACCGCCGCTGAAGACTGGCGTAAGCACTTCAGGGGAAACACGGCTGAAGACTGGCGAAAGAGCTTCAGAAGACACACGGCTGTAGACGGGGCTGAAGACGAGGAAACCGAGGCTGAAGACTGGCGAAAGCGCTTCAGAAGACACGGGAGAGTGCCCGGCTGAAGACGAAGGAACCGAGGCTGAAGACTCGCGGAAGCACTTCAGAAAAATCACGGCTGAGCACGGGGCTTGAAGACTCGCGGAAGCACTTCAGAAAAACACTGCTGATTCTACTAGCACTGACTCTAATCACACATGGAGACTGACCGAAGCACTCCACAGTCAACAACATTATTTGAGGAGACTTATTAGCACTCCACCAACGAATCACCAAATACTCACCAATGTCTGCACACCCCTGCAAACCAACTACCAGAAATCTACCGTGGTATATATCTGGTATTCTACCAGGAAGCCTTATTTGAAAAATACACATGCTCGTGACAATTCTTCCCAATTAAAATTGTGTACATGTGAATACATGTGATTGTTCATCTTGTTTTCACGCATACTAGATTCCATAGCGCTTTCTCTGTTACTCTGCCGAGTTTTCACCTGGAAATAGACTGGAATTCTGGTAGAATCAAAGGTAGATATACCGATATTCTTCCATATTAAAAGCTGCTAGTAGTCATCTCGTTTTAGCTCATTCTCCTTTGCATAGCGCTGTCTTTGTTACTCTGTTTGAAATGGTGGTAGTAAACAAGGGTGATTATCCAATATTCTACCAGGTAGACTATCCAATATTCTACCAGGTGGACTATCCAATATTCTACCAGGGCCCTAACTATGTAACTCGATTCGAAAGAAACATTTAACGGAACCGAATTTTTGGTACCATGGATCTCGAATTCGAATGAGCGATATCCGAAAGTCGGATTCTAGTTTCGATTTACGGAACGATTGAACCATGTATCTCGATATTCGAACAGAAATGAACTCGATTTTTGAGATTCTTATTCGGTTGCTCTTGAGATAGCGGAAAGATATAAAATATTTGATTTTTATAAAAAATAGACAAATTTTATATTATTAATTAAGGAATTTTTATGCACAATAAGAAAAAGAATGATTTTTTGTAGCAAAAACTTATTTTAATGGGTAAATGTTTTTTAAAAAATTTGATTATTCAATGTTATATGGTATTTTTCAACTTATTGCCGTGCCCATGACCAAAGTATCGCTATACTTCGGAAAACAGCGACTCTAAGGAATTCGTGCACTAAATAAGACGACAAAAAATTTCCTATTACTAAACCATAGTATTAGTGTCTTTGTGCCACTGCCTCTTCCTTCGTTTATTAGAGCCTTCTTGAGATAGTCTGCATATACTTATAACGACAGTAATGCTTTTCACTCACTAAATGAATTTTGAATGTAGAGAATGTGGTTATGTCGTTGACTGCTGCCGAAGTCGCATTATTTTGTAAATGTTCAATGTATAATTAACCCTTCCAATGAAATAATTAACCCCAGGATCCCTAATTTACTTTATCTAGGATATTTCTAAAACTTATTTATGAACAATAACAAACCAAATATAATTTTGACATGAAATGTTGCCAACCAAAAAAAAACATTTTCCGAAAGCATTGGTAACACTTTTTGTTCAATCCGAAAGTTGAACATGGTACCATTTCAAATACGGATCGGAAAGAACTTTCGAATAGTTTTAATTTTCCAATCGAATTACATAGTAGGGGCCCAGGTGGACTATCTAATATTCTACCAGGTGGACTATCTAATATTCTACCAGGTGGACTATCTAATATTCTACCAGGTAGACTATCCAATATTCTACCATATTGAATTGTGCTGGTTTAGCAGCGTAATGAAATAATTCAAAAATAAAAATTTATTACATTTATTAGGTATTGTATGTTTTGTATGTACATATGTATATTGATAAGAATTAAATTAATTAAATATGTCTTTTTTTTCCATATAGTGTTTTTTGTTTAAGGCGGTTATGTGCCATTTCAATGAATTTTCGAATGCTTCTTTCGAAGTAGGCCCGTGTTTTGTTGGATGTTTCTACAGAAATTGCGTTATTCAATCAGATATCTTTCGAATAATTAGAAAACTAAGTTAATTACCAAATAGTATACTATTGAATAAATCAATTTTGTTTAAGGCTCGTCGCCCACACCGTCCATCCCAATTGAACTTTATTAGGCACTCGTCTGTTATTAATGCCCTAAAAACCACTTCCATTGTGGATTTGCGGCCTAATTTAAGGCAATGGAATTTCTGTAAAAAATATAATAATTTAAAAAAAATATAGAAAGTATTAGCGTAGATAATGCTATGCAAGGTATACAACTTAAGCTGAAATTACTAAATAGAAGTCAAATGAATAAGGGTAACCTCGCTCAGATCCATGAACGCAGCACAAAGATGTAGTAAAAAAAAATATTACAGTGGCTCAAAATTAAAATGGGACACCTATTAATATTCCTTATGTTCCCAATATTCTACTGAACTAACTAACTTAAGAAAACAAATTTATATAACGTTTTAATGCTAATGCGATGAGTTTTTTGAAAATATAAACAGAAGTCATTTTCATTAGTACAAAAAGTAAGAAACAAAAAAAAGTAAAGTAGTTCATAGTATTAGGGTCAAAGTAATAATGGGACACGAATTAAAAAATAAGTAAAAAAGGTATCATATTCAAAACTTCAATATTTTGTTGGGAGGCCCTTTTGTTGTATTACCGCTTTCAAACGTTGCGGCATCGATTCAACCAGCTTTCTGCAATAGTTAGGTCAGGGGTTCCCAATCTTTTTCAGTCCGCGGCGCACTTACAAGTTTAGTATTTTGTCACGACGCCCTAATTTAGTAAACTATTTGGAATAGATATAGTGACTATATAATTTTATAGTCGGAAGAAATACGTACCTACAATAATATTAGTTAGGTAGATACGCACATCCACAATATGAAATTGAGTTTGATTATATTTAAATTGAAACAGAGAACAACAAAAAAGACTTAAAAAATAATAAAATACGATAGTACCCAGTCAAATCAATGTGACGGGTGATATTGCTAATTTCCGCACAGTTTTTCAAAGCGGAGAATAAAACTTGAGACTGCTACTCTCATTTAATGCTCCACATTGGTCTTTGACCGATAGTTGCTCTTGTTTGCAGCTAAAAATTATCACATAAAAACGGAATGAAAACGTTTAAAGCCTTTGAAGTTAAATTTGGATACTCATTTTGTCGCAAGAGTTCAATGAGGCTCTCTTGCTCTTGTGTTGTGAATCCTGACGGAGCTTGTCCACGGAAAGGATCTTGGATCCACGCAAATTTTTCGACATCATCATATGCAAAGTACTTCGAAAACCATTCTGTGAGCTTCGAAAGGTGTTCCGTGAAAATGGCCATCAGGTCTTGTGAGACAACCAGTTCATTAGATACCGCATATTTATACAATTGCGGGAAGCAATCTTGACCGCTGCCTTCACTCATTTTTTTTATCCACAGCTTCAGTTTCTGACTAATTCCACAACTGATAGTTTCAGAATGTGTGTTTTTGCTTTGTAACTGGACTACTGACTTGGAAGTGAACGGACATTGCGAGCAAGCTGTCGCGGGTGGGTAAAGACGTGGGAGGGGTAGGGTATCAACGGGTTTCAAGCGCGTAGGTACTGTTCGGCGAGTGAACGACGGCGACGAGTACATAGTTAGTTATATGTATAAGTCGATGTTGCCAGAAGCTGCCAAAAAAATATGCTAAAAAAGTGCAATTTGTAAAAAAAATATGCTAAAACTAAAATGATGAAAAATTGCAGCATTGTCGGCTTTTTCTGCACTATTTTCGATAAAAGATCATAATTTCTTAGACAGTACATATTGTTTTTGAGTTTGATTTTGCTTATAAAAACTTATTTGTGGTTTCGGATAATGATAGAGAATCGACTAACGGCGCCCCTCTTTACTTTATACGGCGCACCAGGACGCCGCGGCGCACACTTTGGGAACCCCTGAGTTAGGTGATAGTTTTTCCCATTCTTCCTTAAGAGCAAGTGTAAGTGTGTTTTTGTTGTTAATGTGGTGATTTTTTAATTTTTGTTCCAACTAACTCCACACGTGCTCAATCGGGTTTAAATACGGCGATTGTGGTGGTGTTTCGAGTACATGTGGGCAATTCCGAACATAATAAGCCTTATGCTTTGGATCATTGTCCTGATACAAATAGTACTCGTTGGAAAGGCCTAATTTTCGGATGTTTCTGAAAGGTTACATCGCAAAATGTTTAGGTAGTACTTGTGCTCCATAATTCCTTCAATAATATGAAGATTCCCAGGACCAGCTGCCGAAATTGCACCCCATACCATTACTGACCCTGACCCGTGCTTCACAGTCGGTCGTAAATTTCTTTCGCGCAGCTCTTCGTTCGGCTTTCTCCATACGTATGACTGACTACCCATCTGACCGGAAAATATTAAATTTACTTCCATCAGTAAAAACCACTTTGCTCCAAAACGAAAAACTTTTTCCTCTGTGCTCTTTTGCAAATGATAGTCGTTTCTGCTTGTTGACTTTGCTGATATGAGGCTTCTTCCTAGCTACTCGACCGTTGTATTGATGCTTTCGTAAAATATTTCTTATGGTTTCGGGATTAGCATTTTTCCCCAAAAATATTTCTGCTTCAGCCGCCAGTTTAGGCGCGCTAAGATGTGGGCGTTTCTTTATGTGCTGTAAGAGCCAACGCTCGTCTGAATCCGAAAATATTTTTCGCTTGCTCGGTTTCCCAATGTTTTCAAAATTTTCTGAGTTTTTATATCTTTTAATAATATTAAACACTGTAGATTTTGGTCGGTTTACTATTTCCGCGATATCTCGCACAGATTTTCCAGACTTTGAGTGGGTAATTATTAATCTCCTCAGCTCTGGCGATGTTTGGGAACGACGTGGCGCCATGATGGATATTTATAACACATCTGACTGAAATATTCAATATAGAGTAGACTGGACCTATGTTGTATGGAGAAAATTAAAGTTTGTCGAAACCTGCGGGCCATGGGCTCATTTTGTTTATATTTATATCAAATATCACCGTGCAAATTTTGAGCGCGATCGATAAACCTTTACCACTCTCTCAAGAGCCTTAAAGTTACAAAAATAGTCTATTTTTGAAAAATTTTCCAATTTGGACCACCCAAACGGAAAAAGGATGCACCCTAATTTCCAGACTATATTTTTCCTGATGCAGGAATTCATTACGAACAAAATGACACCTCACAAGCTAAAATCGGAGTAAGACTCACGAAGTTATAAATGATTAAAAAAGGTCAATTTAATAAAATGGAGGAAATTTTCTCTTAACCCTTATTAAGGTCTGTTTGTTTCGATTAAAGGTAATTCCGCCGCATTTGTGCAATTAATTTTAGGAATTTTTGGAGGCGGCAAGCTATCGAGGCTTTCATCTTCGAAAATCTTGTTGTCAATTATTTGGTTAATTTTTTATATTTTTTGTTGTTAAGTTTTACTGGTATATTATAATTTATATTTGGAAAAAATTATTAAAACAATGATGAAGTATTGGTATTAAAAGATACATATTTGTTTTCATACGGAATGCAATAGAATTTATAGTTCTTCGAAAACTGACATTATATTGTTTTGTAATTCACTGCATAGTAAGATGCCTAACGCTTTCGATGAGAGTACTGGAGTATTAAAAAATTGCTCAAAACATTTGAAAAGTAGCCCAAAAAAACATTCTTCCCCGATTCTACTCCAATACCTACTACTTTTTTTCATTTTTGAAGTCCAGTTTAAATGTACCGTGCTCGTTAAAATTGGGATGAATTTTACTGGTGCATTTTCGTTCGTTTATTCTCAAAAATATTTGTTCAAGAATATGATTTGGCTTTCTAAACCCCCGGGGGGTCAGGGACCTTACAAAACGAATATAACATATTTCGCCAACCAGTTCGATCTTTTGCTTTATTTCTCCAGTTGGCAATATCAAGTGTACGCAAGGATTCGTCAACCTGATCCCTCCAGCGAAGTCTTGGTCTTCCTATTTTTCGTCTTCCTTCGAGTTCGGTTTAAAAAACCCTTCGTGCTGGTTCGTCTTCTTCCATTCTACGGACATGGCCTAGCCAGCGCAATCGCGTTATCTTGATCCGCTTAACTATGTCAATGACAGGATAAAGCTCATACAGCTCATGATTCATGCGTCGCCGATACTCGCCGTTGTGCACTATAGGGCCATAAATTTTTCGGAGAATTTTTCTCTCGAAGACTCCTACAGATGTTTCGTCTGCTTGCGATAGGACCCAGGATTCTGCGCCATAAAGCAAGACAGGTTGAATGAGAGTCTGGTACAGCTGGACTTTTGTTACTCGAGAGAGGGCTTTATCTCTAAAGTGCTTACTTAGCCCAAAATAACATCTATTCGCTAGCACAATTCTCCGCTTGATCTCAAGGCTGACGCTGTTGTTTTTGTTCACGGCAGATCCGAGGTATATAAATTCGTCCACTACCTCGAAGTTATAACGGTTATCAACGTTTACGCTTTGGTCTAATCGCGTGGAGGCCCTGTTCGTTGAAACCATTAATTTTGTCTTGTCCTCATTTACCGTCAGACCCACTTTTGCTGACTCCTTCTCAATTCTCGAAAAAACCGCAGTAACTTCTCTAATTGTGCGCCCAATGATATCTATATCATCAGCATACGCGAGCAGCATGTGACTTTT
Organism: Phaonia tiefii; assembly: GCA_963931995.1. Taxonomy (NCBI): domain Eukaryota; kingdom Metazoa; phylum Arthropoda; class Insecta; order Diptera; family Muscidae; genus Phaonia; species Phaonia tiefii. Next base: position 236,565,902 of record OZ008370.1, read on the forward strand.
GCTGCTGATGGTTTTATTCATGTTGACTGCAGCTTTTCTCAAAATGATCTCCATTAAGATGTTAAAGAGATCGCATGATAGGGTGTCGCCTTGCCTGAGGCCTCGCTTAGTTTCGAAAGGTTCGGTAAGATCCTTACCAACTTCCACTGCGGATTTGGTGTTCGTCAAGGTCATCCTGCAAAGGCGTATGAGTTTTGCAGGAATACCAAGCTCAGACATTGCTTCATAGAGTTTCTCCCGTATCGGACTATCGAAGGCCGCTTTATAATCGATAAATAGGTGATAGGTGTCGATTTGTTTTTCGTGTGTCTTCTCCAGGATTTGGCGTAGCGCGAAAATCTGGTCAGTTGTCGATTTTCCAGGCCTAAAACCACACTGGTATGGTCCAATCAGGTCAGCGATAATTGGTTTTAGTCTTTCCCACATTATACTTGATAGAACCTTATATGCTATGGATAAAAGGCTTATTCCACGGTAGTTAGCACAGATACTCAGGTCACCTTTCTTAAATATGGGACATAGTACACTGAGACTCCAATCGCCGGGCATGCATTCATCTAACCAAATTTTGCTAATGAGCTGATGCATGCACCTTATCAGCTCATCGCCGCCAGCCTTAAACAGCTCCGCCGGTAATCCATCGGCTCCTGCGGCTTTGTTGTTCTTAAGCCGGGCAATAGCTGTTCTGACCTCGTCTTGGTTAGGAGGGGGGCAATCGACGCCCTCGTCCATATTGTAATCGATTGTCCCATCGTCATTGGACATCTCAGGTACTAGTAGCGTGGAGAAATGCTCTCTCCATATTCCCAACATGCTCTGCACATCTGCGACGAGATTTCCGTCCTTGTCTTTACAGAAGGCGGGCCCTGAACCATGTCCATTAGTTCCGTTTTTAACTTTTTGGAAGAATTTTCGGGCTTCGTTCTTCCTTCTGTATGTCTCAATTTTCTCATTCTCGCGCTTTCTCCACTGCCGTTTCTTACGCCTAAAGAGACGGTTTATCTCCTTTCTTTTCTCCCTATACCGCTCAGTTGCAGCTCGCGTTGCAATTGACTGAAGCATTACCATACGTGCAGCGTTCTTTTCGTCATTTGCAATGCGACACTCTTCATCGTACCACGGTTTATTGCGAAGCGGTTTTTCGAAACCAAGTACGGTTGTTGCGGCAGTTTTTATAGAGTCGGAAATGGGTTTCCACTGCGCATCAGGATCGTCATCGGGAGGGGGTGGGTTCTGTGCCAAAAGTTGCGAGAGCTTCCTTGAGTAGGCTGTGGCTACCTCTGGTAATTGCAGCTTTCCGATGTCCAGCTTCCTCTGCGTTGTGCGAACCTTTGCTGCTAGTGATCAGGTAGTGATCAGAATCGATGTTAGCACCTCTGATCACTCGTACGTCCATTACACTGGATGAGTGCCTTCCATCAATTACCACGTGATCAATTTGGTTCTTAGTTCTTTGATCAGGGGATACCCAAGTAGCCTTGTGGATGTCTTTATGCTGGAATCTTGTACCACTAATGACCATGTTTTTTGCCGCGTCAAAGTCAATCGGTCTCATACCGTTGTCGGAACTGTCAGCATGTAGACTGAAATTGCCAATAGTTGGATGAACACACACACATTCCTCCTGCCTACTTTGGCATTAAAATCTCCTAGTACAATCTTAATGTCATGGCCAGAATATGTCTTTGGCATCATCATCTTTCTCTTCTGTCGGGGCATGTACACAAATTGGGGAAATATAAAAATATTTCGCTTTTATGCGGATTGTGGCTACACTCACAGAAAAATTCGGTTGAGACAGCCGAATTAGCCGTAACCGAATTAAGAGGTTGGTACAACCTCTCAGAGGTTGACACAACCTCATCAGAGGTTGACACAACCTCATCAGAGGTTGACACAACCTCATCAGAGGTTGACACAACCTCATCAGAGGTTGACACAACCTCATCAGAGTTTGACACAACCTCATCAGAGGTTGACACAACTTCATTAGCGGTTGACACAACATCATTAGAGGTTGACACAACCTCATTAGAGGTTGACACAACCTCATTAGAGGTTGACACAACCTCATTAGAGGTTGACACAACCTCATTAGAGGTTGACACAACCTCATTAGAGGTTGACACAACCTCATTAGAGGTTGACACAACCTCATTAGAGGTTGACACAACCTCATTAGAGGTTGTCACAGCCGAATTAGAGGTTGTTATAACCGAATTTAGATACTGTCATAAATGAATTATTAAAGTTTTTTTATTATTAAGTGATGATTTATTTTCTTGTATTTTAAATTAAAAAGCGAGAAAATAAAGTCATATATATGGGGTAATCTATATAAGTAGAATAATACATTTAATTTACATGCCTCTTCCAACCTTTATTGAAGTCCCGGCCATCATGGGACACCGCACTAATTCTGACGTGTTGTATCGGTTGCTCTAGGTCCAAAGCCGTTTTGTATCCAGGCTACCGCATATATATCTGCTGTAGATAGATATCTGCTTAAATAACAGCTGCAAAATAAGACAGTTTAATACAAAATATATTTTACTTACCTTTTTAAAATAATATTTGATTATACAATTTTAAACGTCAGATTTTAATTACATAGAATTATGTTGTGATAACCGAATTGAAAATGAATTCGGTTGTACCTATAGAATTCATGAGAAATCCTGTTACAGCAACCGAATTGACGCCAAATTCGGTCGTTGCAACCGAATTAAGGCTAGATTCGGTTATTGCGATCGAATTGAACCAAATTCGATAGTTACAACCGAATTGATGTCAAATTCTGTTACTACAACCGAATTGAGGTTGGTTAAGACCAGATTCGGTTACCCCAACCGAATTAGGTACCAATTTCGGTTGTTGCATCCGAATTAATTTGAAATTCGGTTGTTTCAACCGAAATTTTAAAAAATTTAGTTGACTGAGCGAATATAATTAGAAGATTCAGTTGTCACAACCGAATCAACTATGAAACGAGGTTGTTTCAACCGAATTTCGGTTGTGGAGACTAAATTCGGTCGAAACAACCTCAATCCGGTTGTGGCAACCTCAATTCGGTTGTGGCAACCTCAATTCGGTGGTAACAACCGAATTTACGGTTGCTACGACCTCTTTTCAAACAATTAGTTCTCTGAGTGTATACGTTCACTCACAGGATTGAACCTAGAGACTAGATGCCGCAGTCTTTTGCCAACTACAAACCTGCAACCAAATTCATGTTATTTTTCATGGCAACTCTAGTATATATCGCAGTTTCTTTGTCTTGTGCAGCCATGTCCAAGTGCATATCCGTAAATCGTGGTCCTTATAACGTTTGCGGGGGTCGCACAGTGCACCAAATACTCAATCTAGCGAGCAATTGGTCGAAAAATACAATGTATACAAAAACGAATTTATATGGTTTTTACGATTGCCACATTCCCACTGTGCTTAACGGTATACATTTGTTGTTGTTGTTGTTGTAGTACGAAATCAACATCGCTGTATGTAATAACTCAAGAAGAATTAGTGTGTATTCAAATTATGTATGAACGCGTTGATTGTTCGAAGTGTTTTTTTTAAACGATTAACAAAGATAAATAATAAAATAAAATTTTATTTATTAACTTCAAGGTATGTTTTAACACGTATTTAATTGTCTAGTAAGTTTGTGTTGTTGTTTGCTAAACAAAATATGGATCAAAAAGTGTGTCTACAGTGAAGGTAGTTTTCAAGTAATGATAGCTTTGGTTAAAGTGTTTAGTTGCTAATTCAACCGAATTCTATAGATATGTTTTATATGTTAGAAAGAATAACATCTTGGCTTTATAATAAATATAGAAATTGGTGCCACTATTTGCCGGTTTGTTTATTTTCAGCCGAAATGTCAATATTAAGATATGAATTGTTTAATGTTTGGATGAATGTGCAGGGGAAGGAAAACAAATCGGGAACAGTTATAAGCTATGTATTGAGTAAGATCAGAGTTAAAGAAGACATAAATGAAAAATGCAAAAAAGTAAAGCGGATTGTCCACAAATTTGTTCATGATCTTGGCGTTAAATGGCGAAATTCGAATAGGACCAGAAAATATTTCGAAGCTAAACATAAAAACTGGCTAGATGGCTCTATAGATTTTGCGATTCAGGACACTGATTCTGATGGTCCATCTACTTCTGCTGCTCATCTAGTGTAACTGGGGTAAGTGAAGTGTTAATAAAGAGACTAGAAATTATTTTAAAAGTATTATCCTGTGGATACACCGTAAATATTGAAGCCTTCCGCAAGTACTTGTCAGAGACAGCAAATCTGTATGTAGAACTTTACCCATGGTATTATATGCCGCCTAGTCTCCACAAAATCTTAATTCATGGCGCGGATATTATACAACAGTTTTCTCTACCGATTGGCATGATATCGGAAGCGGCCTTAGAGTCAAGAAATAAAGATTTCAGAAATGTGCGCGAATTTCATACGAGAAAGATTTCGCGGGAAAAAACGATGCAAGATTTATTTCAATCTTTAATAGTATCATCGGATCCTATAATATCATCAAATTTAAAAATCGAAACTCTGACCCTATATGTGCTGATGTTATTTCTTTACTTTCGGAACCAATACTGTCAGAAATCGGAGACGCTGATATGGAGGACTACAGCAGTGACGAAAGCACTGACTAATGTCAAAAAATAGTTATACTATAAATCCCATAATTTGTAAGTCATTAACTGGACATCGTTTTTTTTCTATATTTTTTATTATTGTTTTCGTATTATCTACTGTTAAAACTTTTTGAAATGTTTAGAGTTTTTTGAAATATTTAAACTCTAATTTAATATATAAATGAATACTTTTGAAGATTTTTTATTGAATTTTTACAAAATTGCAAATATGTGTGCCACGCCTCTTTTTTTTACCGCCCACGGTGTTAACGACAGAGTAGCTTAAGTCATTCTCATGCTGTATTGCAAATTTTATATTTGTAGGAGCTTTCAATTCGACTTAAAATGTATTACGCGCCAGATTGAGCATTTGGTCCACTGTGGGTCGTCAACAAATAGGGGTTGTTTATGTTTTCTTGTTCGTTTACGTATTTTCACTTCCATTATGAACGGTGGCGGGAGGCAAACCCAGCCCACCGTGTTTTTGCATTTTACCTACTGCCAGGATATTTGATTGCAGCCGCCCATTATGGATCAGACACTGACCAGGATGCGATATGTTGAACCTGGATTTTCTTCTTTTAGTTTCTATCCGCCGTTGGCCCGTATGTTTGGCTCATCCGCCTTCTAAGGACAAAAGAATATGCCCGATTGTTTGATGAGCTTCAGTGACATCAGTCACCTACTAAACCTGATTTGATGTTCATTTGTTTCGCCTTCTCACTCTAGCTAGCTAACGAAGGTTTCCGAAAAGCCATTGCCCAGGACATACTGCGTGGAAGTAGTGCGCTGCTTGGACTGCCCAATGAAGGAATCATTTCTGGCCACTCCCAAGTGAATGGCAATCAGAAACTTTCCACCTCCACGGACTGTCCCATGTCCAATGAGCTTTTTCATATATTGGATATAATTTTCAAATTTATATGCCGAAAAAAGGTGGTCACCAAATAATTGTGCAAAATCTTTCACAAATTCGCATAAAATTGCATGAGCAACTTCATTTTCTATCCCGTAAGTAGTTTTACAAGAAAGAAGGCGTATCCCAGTATGTAACAACAAAAAAATGTAATAAATGTCATCAGAAACAGCACCGTGCAGAACGAAATTGCATAAATTCTGTGGCCTTCCAATTCTGAAGGTCGTCTAAAGTGCGGCACACTCTTGTAAACTCAACTGGAACATGTTGTGACACAAATTGTAACTTTCGATTAATTTCTGTAATGTTTCCATGTTTTATTATAAGAAATAGCAATTTCTTCACCACACCTAAGTCCACTAAGTGCATTGCGTCTATTGGAAACGGTGACACCATACCTATATTGACCGATTCTATAATGACTTGATCTTTCTGATACGGCAAGCTATGGTGTAAAATATCCGATCTTAATGCGAACGATTCGTCAGTTCTTAGTTCACCAATTTCTTTTCCAAAGCAAACTCATACATACTTTCCTTTTTGGCAGCATTTAGGGCAACTATTTTTGCCAGTGTGTGATTGAACCCCGCTGACGAAAGCACGAGCTGGGGAATCACATGTAAACACGCGAATTTTAAACGTTTTTAAAATATTGTCGGGCCCAATTTTTATTCCCGCAGTCATTAAAATCCTAATTTCTTCAACAAAATCTTTTAAAAATTCGATTATTTTCTTCGGTTTTGTGGTGCCAGAGAAGCATGCTATTAAAAATGGACTTTCACTAGGAAGTCCAACCAATGCCCCTATTATTGGCCACAAAACTCTTTTGGAGCTTTTAAATAAGTTAACTCCATCTATGCCCACATCTATTTGTATTTCAGCAAGAGTCATTAAGTGTGGAAAAGATTTTGTTGAAAAATGATTTTGTATGCCAAAATTAACGAATTCACCGGATTCAATTGATTTTATCTGTAATTTAGTTCTTTCTGTGTTAAGCAATGTTCGCGCAGACTGGGGCAAACCCTCGACACCTATTCTATTAAGAGTTTTTAGAAGATCACTTACATAAGTGATTATGCCCTATATTGTTTCTTATTGCCCATAACTTAATTTCTTTCTGTGCCACAGACTTCTTATCTTCATTTTCATCCACTGTTTCTATTGCATTGACTAAACACAAATTGTCAGGCTCTGCATAAATTTTTTCAATATTTTCAGATATGCAGCTTTCATTGACTCGGCCAAACGAATTCAGATTTTTATATCTTTGCACTCTTTCTTGAAAATTTTTCTTTTCAATGCTTTTCAAATTTCTTAGTGTCCTTTCATTCATCATTGCTTTTTTAATTATTTAATTTTCATTACTTTACAACTTTAAACTGACGCTAACTGCACACAATTTTACACGCGGTTCAGACACCACTGCTGAAACTGAAGTGAGCAGTTTCGCAATATATTTGCATTTTTGTTGGAATATGCTTTGACCAACGGTAAATTTCCCAATTCAAACGTAAACAAGGAAGAGTAGCTGGTTGATCTTTCTACAATTCTACCGCAAATTAGTATTAATCAATGCAAACGTATGTGTTGGAGTGTGCGCGCAACATAATGTTTCCGCGTTCTCGAAAACAATAAGAGTGAGAAAGACGACAATATGTGGATAGGAAAATTTTGTGCACTAGGAAGAGTTTCTGGTAGATCTTCCAAATATTGTGCCAGAAATGCGGTTAGCATGTGTTAGTAGCGAAGAAAAATTGTTTTAATGTGTTTGGTGCTTTCGCATACTTTTTGGTAGACGTGGTTTGCAGGGACGTTCACTGCTCTAGACCATAGATGCCCAAGGTAGAAGTATTGGTGAGAGTGACGAAATAACACTGGAAGAAAACAATTTGCTATTCATTTTATTTAGTCGTCAACGAGATTGCGACGAAAGCACGTGTGTGGCCGGGTGTTGTCATTTGTTTTTCGGTTTCTTTGTTTAACAAAAGTGAAATGTAAAATTAATGAATGAACATATTTTAGTAATACTCTTGATGAATGTATTTATTTTAGTAATACTCTTGATGAATGTATTGATAGATATATATATATATCTATAATACATATGTACATATATAATTTATATATGCGGACATCTGGATAGTATGATATACATATTTCGAAATAAAAAGATTCTTCGAAGTGTTTATAAATTTTTCCTCAATTAATCATTGTTCAATTTGCAATTAAAAAGTAATGAAATCTTCTATGTTGATACTCTTATTGCAGCTACGCAATAAAAGTATATTTCTCAAACTAGAAGAATTCAGCTTATTGCGTTTTTTTGAGCAAATATAATTCAAATCTGAAAATATTTGTTCGCAAAGATACGTTGAGGGAAATAAAGATAAACACTTCAATGAAATCTTCTTTATTTCAGGATATATTTTTGACAAATGGCCCATCTGAAAATGGCCTTCCCTTTTTTACAATATTAAACTTATTAAGTTAGATAAACCCATTTTTAAATCCTCCTCCACCATATCTTCATCACTTTCTTTAGATTGATTTACCCATTCCTTCAACTTTTCAATAAAAATTTTCTTATAAATTTTAAATAGTTTTTCTTTTTCTTCCCCCTGCAAATAATTCATGTATTTGTGAACATCTTCAAAATGTTTTTTAAATTATATTTCTTAGTTTTTTTTAAATGTCTTATGACAAAGAAGACATTGCATGTCATCAAAAGCATTTTGTAACATAAAATACTTTTCGGCTGACATCATTAATATGTATATCGCAATAATTTCAATCTATGTATGTATGTATGGGTTCACTGAAAGCAGTCTCAATGACGATTAAAATGTAAAATAAGACACAGAAGTTCTGCAAGTGTAGTTTGTCTCTCCCACTCAACATGCTGATTTCCTATTGGTTGATTGACGATCAAACAAAAGAGCGTAAGTATACATACATACGTGTGAGTTTAATTTGCTGATATCAGCCACTACTGGGCATCTTTGCTCTAGACTCACTGATCCCGATGCGTAATTGTTCCCCCCTTAAATAGCCGGCAGAACATCCTCTGCTGCTTCCAGCCGGCGATGATATTTCTGTTGCGCTAGTGATCATCACCAGTGTCTCGCTGTGATAACGGGAACTTGTTAACTACATGTTCGCTTTAGTTATCACTCCAACTAATGTGTCTGGCTAGCATAACGGCATCTTGTTTACAATAAATTCTTGTAAACAACTTTGGTTTGTAAACACATCTGGTCGCGGTTAATAAGTGAAGTGACTTACAGTGGCCGACAAAAGTCAACATACGATCCTCATTCTTCCTGCCAGACGAGTACAAATACATTATGGAGAAAAGTAATGATGCAGTTTTCTTTGAAACCTTTTTTTAATAATATAATATCACAAAACAATTTTACTTGAATACAAGCTTAAATAATATTCACGAAAAACGAAAAAAAAGCATTGACAAAAGTCTACATACGGCCATACCTTATGATTTTGTGCGATGCTACTTGTTTAGAGAAGCCCCGTTGGCTGAATTTTAATATCCCGCAGTGGTCGCCCAAACAATTTAAACACCAGAGATGCCAACTTTACTTTAGGAGAAGTGGACAAAAATCTGAAAATTAAATCCCCAAATTGGGCCCAAGGGTTGGTAAATAAAATAAGATACTATAGTGCATTCACTATTAATTCAATGAACTTTGAATAATGATAGTTACCATAGCAGTACTCAATGCAAAAAACCATTAGACGCGAAAAAAAAGACGCAAATTCGCTTGGAATTTTCCCAACAGCATATCCAAAAAGGCACAGATTTCTGGAAACTAGTATTGATTACGGATAAGACTAAAAGTAATTAATTTGGAAATGACGGGAGAACCAAAGTTTGTAGTAAATTTACTACAGCAATGAATCCGAAAGACGTAGACCGTACTGTTAAACATGTTACGGGCAGCGTGTAGGTTTGGGGTGCCGCCGGTGTATCAGGATTTGGAAATCTGGTACTTATTAAGAGTAAAATGGATTATTGCCAATATAAATTAGCCTTAGGACAAATTTTTAAAGCATCGCACAGTGGTCGCTTCCATAGGACAAAAACAAAAAATTCAAAGTCAAAAATTTGTCAGCAAATGTGGCAACACTCTCTCAAATTAGAACAAAGTTTTACATCGTATAGTTGTTTTTGTTTTATTCATGCTGTACTCTATCAGAATTGGTTCAAAAGAGAGATCAAGTTAATAGTTGGTTGCTTGGAGTAACAACAGGTGAAAATAAAGTGCAGGTTTAAAAATATTAAAATCATAAAAAACAATTCTGTGTTGAAATAAATCAATATGAATATTGTTATAGAAGGTATTAACTTTATTTTAACGCAATTTTAAGGTCATTAGGACGTTGTGTTTTTTTGTTTTAAATAATATTTGTCCAGTGCCATTATTTGTGTTTACTCGTCTTAATAGTTAAATTTTAGGTAAAGTTTTAGTTGTGTTCCCCCCCGCGCCCTTCATTCGGGTTTTTTTCATACTAATTGTTAACAAATAAAGTTTCTCAACTGTTAATATCAGCCGCCACCAAGTGCCGCTCTTTGTGTTATCTCCCAAAGATCAAATCGGTCTCGTTGCTTTTGCGACAGCTTTCTAATGTGTAATTGTAATTTTTTTTTGTGGTGTTGTTGTTTTGTTTATTTTTTTTTTGTGTTTCAGTGTTGTTGTTATACATGTAATGAAATGTGTTTGCTGTTTTCTTTTTCGTGGCTTTTTAATATTTTTACTTTCCAAATTTCATTCAAGGCAAATCATATGTATGCGAATTTTCGCGCACATTCGTTTTTGATATTTGGTGCTTAGAAGTCGGTTCAAATGTTTATAAAGCTGGAAAAGTTTTTGATGTCTTGAAAAACCATATTGAAAATGAAGGCTACACATTTGATGCAAGCCAATTAGAAAAATGCCTGAATTACAATTGCAAAAAAATTTCGGAGTTATGGCAAAAATGCAAACGTACAAAATTAAAAGTTCTACAAAAATATTCCGATTGGCTTGCACAAAAAGAAACGATTTTACTAAACCCACAAGCATCTACGTCGAATCAAGATCGAGGACGTCCTAGAGTACGTTTCACAGAGTGTTCCAGCAGAACCAAGCGAAGACGAATAGCAGAACTAGCAGAAATTGATGTGTCTGCCGCTGATGATTTGCGTTTTGCTACACTACAAACACATTATTGCAAGCTCTGTCTTCAGGGTATAAAATTAATGTAGAAAAATTTAGAGAATATGCGCTGGATACCGCTAAGGACCTAACACAGAAGTATTCATGGTACTACCTTCCACCTACAGTCCACAAAATTTTAATTCACGCTCCTGATGTTATTGAACATGCACTGGTATCGATTGGAGAGCTCTCTGAAGAAGCAGCTGAGTCTAGGAACAAAGATATTAAAAAATTTCGACTCCACCACACGCGTTTCAACAAATACGGATTTGTTTAATCGACTACTTCTTACTTCGGATCCTTTTATAACGGGGCAGCGAAAATTACCATCCAAACACCAATCAATTTTATTAAAATCTGTTTTTGATCTGCTAGATTAATTTTTAAAACGGATTTCATTCAACATTTTTATATTTTTTTCATTATTGTTTATCATTAATATTTTATGAATGGTTAATTTTAATTTTTTTTTATAAATGTTATAAAAAAGTTTTTATGAATTAAAAACAAAAACAAAATGCGTAATTTTTTTCTCAATACTGGGGTATTAAATGGGTGGGGGTGGGTGGGGGAGTGTAATTTGGCGTCAACCACGCCCATATTGTCATAAAACCATTCTTACATCTTTATTAAGCCGTGAACAAAGTTTCACGCTGATATCTCTACTGGAAGTATTTTTGGCCGCCCACTTCATACAAGTCCGACCACTGTGCATCGGTCGGTATTTTATGTAGTCGTTATATTTGGATTTTCGCCGAAGATAACAAACCAAAACACACCGTTCATAACGTGGACGATTTTCTGATTTAATATGCCTCACGAAAATTGTACACTCCTCTTGAAATCCAAGACTTAAATATTATTGAGCACGTTTTGGAGCTTATTGAACGTAAAGTACGTAAAGTCAAACAAATTGGGACTACTAGTGCTCCAATACTGAATGAGAAGCTTCAAAACGAATGCTGAGTTGGAAAGTTTTGTTGTTTCAATACCCAGATGATTGCAAGCAGTTATAGATACCTGTGGTGTGCCAACCATATTATAGATTTAATAATCAGTATAATTTTTCATTCTTAAATTAAGTTGCTTATGTTAGTTTCGAAGCCGTATGTAGACTTTTGTCAACGCATTTTATCCGTTTTTCGTGAATAATTTTTGTGTGTATGTATATTGCAGTAAATACATTTTTTCGTGTTCTGTTAATAAAAATAGATTTTAAACAAAACTGCATCATTAGTTTGCCTCATAATATTTTCGGACTCAAGAGGTAGCAGAAATTGGGATCGTATGTAGACTTTTGTCGGCTACTGTATGTTCCTTTCGCGGGTAATAAGATGAAACGACTTAAGTTTATTAAATTTCATTTTAATCAAATTCATAATTCGTCCATAAAAATGTACACATGTATCAATTTCTTAAATGGTACCTACGCCAGCTTTGCGGTGTAGGCGAAAACGACCCATATGGAACTTTCATCGTCACAACAAGTAAACGATATTTCAAAATATTTTGGATTTTATGATCTTGAGTTATAAAGGGTTAAACAAACATCTTTTTGAGCAAAGCTCTGTTTTTTTTAAGTATTTTCTTTCTTCGTTTATTTATGTACATACTTATATACAAATTTCGTTATAATTTTAAGTTAACACAAGGCAGTTATAATAAAGGTAGGATTAGACTGCATGGCATAATATCATATACATACATGGCATATTTTCTGACAGGCATAGTTTTGAAGTCATGTGCATGGCGTGTGCCATGTATTGCCGTGCCAAAAACTACGATTTTGTCATGTAGTGTGATAGGGTCTACAGTTTTGAGTCCATGCGAAAGGATGACATATGGTAGTACATGGCAGCATGATTTCACATGGCAAGGCACAAAAAACGTAATTGGCATATTTACGCACTTGACACGGTGTTTATCAATGTGATGAATTTTTGTTGAAATATTCAGATGGTGGTAATGTGTATGTCAGTAATGAAGATGACACTTTATCGGTAACATCCCAGCAAACATATTGGCAAGCGTTTTATAAATTAAGATTGCAGCAAGCTTGCATAAATAAGAGTTTTGCGAATGTCGTTGACAACTTGCTTGCTAATGCAAGTGTTTTGCGAATGTTTTTGGTAATTTGCTTGCCAATGCAAGTGTTTTGCGAACGCCGTTGATAATTTGCTTGCAAATGCAAGTGTTTCATAAATTTAAGCAAAACGTGTCATTCTCAGCGTTAAAAATTGTGCTAATAAGTGGTGTTAATAAATTGTGTTAAATTGTTGTTAAAGTTGTTAAATTAAGTGCGTTTGATACTTTTAATTATCATTTGCTATTAAAAAAGGTAATTATCTACTTATTTAATGTCTGCAGCAAAAAAGAAGAAAAGTGTTGTGCGCAGCAGCACCGACATTTTTGAGCATCTATGGAACGGTGCGGCTGCAAGTTCTGTAAGTACCCAGAGTGAATTTGTGGAACAGGAGGTTGTGCCTGAAGCACAAAATAATTTAGATTCCTTGTTGCCAAACGAAGATTATATTTCTGAACACGAACATTATATAGTGCAACGTCGTCTGGTAAGATATTTATTTTTAACCTTTGTGTCTACAGCATACCCGGGTGTGTCATACACTTTGTATGTTTGCTTTCCTTAATTATATTGTTGATGGTTTCCCCAATAGGTTAATATAGTGAGAGTTTACAGCAGTTGGTTTTCCAACATCGGAAATCTTAGAATATCACTTGCCTAACTGTAATTTTCATATAGAAATTGTAACAATGTAAATTTTTACATTGTTATCAGATTTTGTTCGACATACGGTTGCATATTTGTGGAAAAGCGCTCGCGCAACACTAACATATTTTCTGCTACAGCTTCATAGCCGATCAGCGGTGACATCGACTCCCCACTTTCTACTTTTTCTAGTTTGTATACTGCAACCACGTCACGCAATTGAGAAAAAATTATTTCAAGATGTAAGCAGTAATAGTAATACAATATATAATGGCTGATGGCGAATTGTTGACTCCCCGGCAAATGCAAGCACTTTGCTTTGAAGACAGAGAACCGTACATTAATCGAAGATTGGAGGAACTTTTAGAAGCTGATAGTGAAGCTGATATAGTAATAACCGTTTATTGGCAGATGAATATGCTGATGGCGGATATATTAATATGTATAAATGTAGAAAATTTAGATGGAGAGGAATTACAGTACATATGATCTACAACTGATTCGAACAAAGATTTGGAAGTAGATCCAATATAATCTTCTGTACTTCTAGAGATGGTAGAATTTGGTCAGATCAAGCACCACAACGTCGCAGATTTTTGCCGCATAACATTTTGAGATGACCTAACACTGAAACAGCACGTACAATATAAGGTCTTACATACATTCATTCAAACTGCTGATGTCGGTAAAAATGTGTGATATAATATCTGGAACCAATAGAAAATCAACATAGTGGTACGAACAATAAATGACTTAAAAACTGGCGAAGTTTGGAATCAAGGTTTGGTGGGTATATGACGCTACTACTTTTTATCCATTCAAAGGACAAATTTATACTGGTATGGCACCTTCGGCAGAGTGAGAAAGTAACCAAGATGAACGTGTGGTCAAAGATTTGAGTTGCAATCTTTTCCGTGGAGGTGGGCGAAATATTGTATGTGACAACTATTTACAAGCTATAATTTAGCTTCTATTTTGATGTTACATTAAATTTTGTCAATATTGGGCACTGTCAACAAAATACATACGTACTTTTATACCAGCCGCATTTTCTAAACCAAGAGAAAAAAGAGCTATTGAATTTTGGATTTAGCTTGTGCTTCTTTCAACTTCCCATTATATCAACTGAAGGCTCCAAAAGAAAGTCAATAATGATACTGGATTACAACAGAAGCAAAGAAGGTGTTGACAATATCGACAAATGCCTTGGTGAATATTCAACGAAGAGAAGAAGATAGCCTTTGGCTTTTTGTATAACGCCATAGATGTGACTGTATTTGCGGCTTTCGTGATCTAAGTGGAAAATAATCAACACTTGAAGAAATCAAGTAGCCGAAGACAGTTGTTCAAACAACAGTCAAGTGGAAATTTAGCCTTGGCAGATATAAAATTTTCATACATTTTCTATACACACCTGGGTGTGTTGGCTGTAGATAAAAGGGGTAAATCGCAAAAACTACTTCCAAAATTTGGTAAAAACAATTTTTGTTACATTTTTTATTTCGGAATTTTAGAGACAACAGTATTTTAGGAGGCTACCCAAAATTTCAAGTCGATACGGCACATAGAATTCAAAATGTATCTGTTAGAAAATGGAAAACATACGCGGGTGTGTAGGTGTAGACACAAAGGTTAAAGGATACTTTTACTTTAACACCGCAATACTTTTCTCATATTTGTTTTATATTTTTTTCGGCAGCAATTCAATCATTAATCAGCGACGCATGTCAAAAGGCTGTTGAAAAGGTGGAAGAAAAAAATAAGCTAATATTGCTGCGCCTAACAGAAAATGTTGAGGGGATGCGCAAAGAAATCATTCAACTTAAAAAAGCGGTATCACATAATAACGCTACTATTATACCAAGCAAGCCGTTTGCTAATATTGAAGACTTCCTCAATTTTGAGAAAACTATACTGGAAGATAAAGATAAATTTTTCTTGTTGGTAAGAATTTATATTTGAAATGTCCGGTGACTGTATACTGATGTCGATTTTATTTCTATTTTAAGAAGGCAGATCTAAAAAGATTGTCAACATCCAATTCGAGAAAATTTGTTACGAAAGCGTGGCAGAAGATCATGACTGACAACGTTGCTGAGAGCTTTTCCTGGCGAGGAACTCCAGATAAGAAGTGCGTTAGGACCTTCACTGTCGCCACTGCCATTCGTCGTAAGTGAAATACGCTTAATTGGTTTCTAGTTACATTTTTATATTCATATTTAAATTCTATTGCAGAAACTTTCGCTGAAAATGGAGGCAAGGAAGAGGACTTTGTGTTTGCCTCTAAGTCATATTTCCAGTACGCAAAAAATCGTATTAAAATTAAAACAACAAAAAAAGTAAACTAAAATACTAAGTAATAATGATTTTTTAAAAGAAACAACAATGAAGTTCCTATTTTTATATTTTAATTTAATATTTTTCTTTAATTATTTTTCTTTAGGAAAAAAAATTTATTATTAAAAATGATTTTTTAAATGTATCAATAAAAAAAACATTCAAAACAAAGTAAATGTTTAAAACGCTTACTAATTTCATTAAAAATACGTGTTTTTTAAGCATTTAGAAAACGTGTGAACATGTTTTGCAATCGTCTTTTTAACGCTTATAAAGTTGGGTGCTTTTCGATTATAAACTCCTTGCATTGATGTCTTTTGTAAAGGTCACAGCAGCGTTTTATCAGTGTGTTGTGCTTACATTTGAACGCTTATTTTTATATGTAAATGCTGGCTAGCATTTGAATGTTTGTTTCACGATCACGATTGTTTCGCGACTGGATTTCCAATCGTCACCGCGATTGTCGGAGCAGAATTATATTTTTCTCTGCTTTTAAGACTTTGTGCTCACGATTTGTTTTTGTGTTTACTTTGTGTCACAGTCTTACATGTAGTTTTCTTATTGTTGTCTTACTTCTGCCCGCATACTCCACCGAACTCGTGTTTTGCAAGGAGAATTTAATTATGTCTCTCTGAAATTCTAACGGGTTTTCCAATATCTACTCAGCAGAAAGAGAAAAAGAAAAGAAAAGACTTTTTTGCTTCTTTTCATTTGAGTATTTAAGAAGCAAACAAGCGTCAGAAGTGGAGTGCAGCACAAGTGTTTTTTGTAAGAAAAAAAATTGTAAAAATAAAATAAAAAGTGGTTTTTTAGGTGGTGAAATAAAATAAATACAATATATAAATTAAAAACAAAATATATTTATAATGCTATCGACAAAAGCTTTAAGGTTGAAAAGCAAACGCGAAGCAAAAAAATTTAATGGATTCTGCTTATAATGAACGGGATGCAGCTCTTCCAAAAAAAAGCGAAAGTGGGGATAACATTTGAGTCTGATGTTGTCGCAGTTGCACGTGAGAAAGACAGCTGCATAACTAATGAAACAGAACAAGTCATAGATCCCCCTGGGACATTATTTGATCGTCATAATTTTCAAGTGGAAGAAGTGAATTGGTCGAATAATGAAAGTATAAAAGAAAAAATTATAGTTTGGGCAATAAAACATGGGTTAACTACTACATATGTTCACTACGGCCTTAAAGACGCATTAATGGACTTTTTTCGTAAAATGTAACATATGTTCGTAACATATGTTCGTAAAATTGATTATAAGGAAGACATTATATATCTTGATTTTAACATTGATGGCTTGCCATTGAGTAAAAGTTCTAATCTGCAAGCCAATCCTGGGTTCTGTATCAAATTATTGCGAGGTCTTTTTAACTGGAGTTTATGAGGGGCGTTCTAAGCCGAAAAGTGCAAATGAATTTGTGTTGGAACTAAATGAGCTAGTTGAAAATGAGTTTCAATTCAAAGGAAAATCACATGCAGTTAGGGTTAGATGCTTCATAATGGATACACCTGCGAGGGCATATATACTAGGTAAAAAAGGCCATAGTGGGTATTTCTCCTGTACTCGATGTGAGCAAAAGGGAGAGAATATAAAAAATCGTTTAGTTTTCCCTTTTGATCTTAGCTGCACCTCACGAACAAACGAAAGGTTTAGAAATCGTGCTCAGCCAAAGCATCATAATGTCATGACTCCAGTTGCTGTAGAAAATATTCAAATAGACATGGTGCACCAATTTACTTTAGATTACATGCATGTTGTATGCTTGGGAGTAATGAAAACTTTATTAAAATCTTGGGTTAAGGTAAAAGGTGAAAACTATTCAATGACTTCCTGGCATATAAACAAGATTTCCGAAAATTTAAATATCTTGCGCAGCTCCATTCCATACGAATTTTGCGGAAAACCACGGCCTTTGAGTGAGCTTGACAGATGGAAGGCCACAGAACTTCGAAAATTTTTGCTGTACACTGGCCCTTTTGTATTAAAAGATATTTTATCTGTTGAAAGATACCATCATTTTTTGAAACTATCAGTAGCCATACGAATTTTGCTAGATGATAAAGATTGTAAAGTAAACAATATATTTGCGCGGAATCTGTTAGCAAATTTCGTAAAAGATGTGCCTGTTTTGTATGACATAAGCTTTTTAACGTGCAATTTCCACAATTTATTGCATTTACATGAAGACGCCAAAGAGTTTGGATCTTTAGAATCCATAAGTGCATTCAAATTTGAAAACCACTTACAAAAATTAAAAAAAAAACGTTAAAAAGTTTAATAATGTAGCTGCACAACTATACAAAAGACAAGTGGAGATAAGCAATGCTATAAAGCCTACCTCATTAAAAGCAGATTCCTGTTTCGTTTTGGAGAAATATGAAAGAGGAAGTTACACAAATATTAAAACAAAAACTTTTTTACTTTCCTTGCTCGCGCCCGACTACTTTTAGAAATGCGAGCTTACAAACAGCAAATGACCAGGCTAACAGAGGAAGTTGTAACATTAAGAAATGAGGTGCGCCAATTAAAAATTAGTTCCTCCACCGATATGAACACCAACCTAGTGCCGCCTTTGCCGTTAAAAACTCTACAACAGCTTAGAGATTTGCACAATAGAACAAAAGAGAACGAGGATATTATTGCCCAATTGGTATGTTTATTTATCTTCATCTATCTACATCTACCTATATCTATCTTTTTATATCTTTTTACAGAAATATGTTATTAGTAAAGTGGGAGGAGACTGCTGCAACTCGTTCATTAGAAACGCGTTTAAAAAGCTGCTAAGCGATGAAGTGGCTACAACATTAAGCTGGCGTGGAACTAACGAAAAGCCCAGCATTCAAGAGTTCTCTATTAAAGAAATTATAACCAGTAAGTATTTCTAATCACGTGTTCTTACAGCATTCTAATTTTCTTTCTTTTCAAAGATATGTGTCATTTAAAGTTCCCAAAATCGGATGACTCTTCAATAAATAAAGCAATCCAGCAACACTTTGTTCATGCTGCAGACCGGCTTAGGAAAGTAGACCGAACAAAAACTATTAAATAAGTACAAAATTTTAATTTATAATAGTTTATTTTCATTTAACGAATTGAATTTTTTTCAATATATTTTTATTTATCAAATTAAATTTTTAATAAAAAAGCATGTTCTATGAAAGAAACAAATAATAATAAGCATTTTTGTATAAATTTACCATCGTCTTGGCAATCGCCTACGATTGGATTTTGCTCATCGTCGACGATTGGAAAGTAAGAGTCGCCGTCTTGACACAGTTACTTCAGTTGCTCTGAACGTGCGCGATTGGAATACGACATTGCGCACGATTACTTTAATCGTCGGCTCCGATCGTGAAAGAGTCGTACACGATTGAAAATGCTAGCTGGGGGGATACGTATGCAGTATGTACTTATATGTATTAGTTTGAGTGGTTTAGTGATTGATGTATTAGTACACATAATAGGAACATTCCCAGCTAGCATTTTCAATCGTGCACGACACTTTCACGATCGGAGCCGACGATTAAAGTAATCGTGCTCGATGTCGTATTCCAATCGCGCACGTTCAGAGCAACTGAAGTAACTGTGTCAAGACGGCGACTCTTACTTTCCAATCGTCGACGATGAGCAAAATCCAATCGTCGACGATGAGCAAAATCCAATCGCAGGCGATTGCCAAGACGATGGTAAATTTATACAAAAATGCTTAATATTATTTGTTTCTTTCATAGAACAAAACACTTGTGCTGCACTACACTTCTGACGCTTCTTTGCTTCTTAAATACTCAAATGAAAAGAAGCAAAAAAGTTTTTTCTTTTTCTTTTTTTGCTGAGCAGATATTGGAAAACCCGTTAGAATTTCAGAGAGGTGGAGTATGCGGGAAGAAGTTAGACAACAATAAGAAAACTACATGTAAGACTGTGACACAAAGTAAACACAAAAACAAATCGTGAGCACAAAGTCTTAAAAGCAGAGAAAAATATAATTCTGCTCCGACAATCGTGGTGACGATTGGAAATCCAGTCGCGAAACAATCGTGATCGTGTAACTAACATTCATATGCTAGCTGGGTTGTCTTTAGAAATGTTAGCTGTAGACTAACGCTACGTCAGGAATAGAATTGGCAACAAGACTTGAAATAATAAATCAAGAAGTACAGTCTTCTATAAACCTTTGAATATAACAATCGTGTTTTCTATAGCGAGTATTATTGTTTCTCGGCGCGCCACTTTCAACAATTTTCTTATATCCAATTCTACTTGTTGAAGTTAATACGTTTTCGTGATCGACTGTACATTGAAAGATGTGTTATTCAAACAGTATTGTGAGTTCTGTTTTCAATAAATTTTTCATAAATGGTTGATTCAGATATATGTATGTATTTGCCGATGAAGAAGATATTGAGCCGCAAACAAAAGTTAAAAAGCGTGCACCCCAAAAAGTTACGGGCAACTGGACTGATGAAAAAGTTTTCAAATTAATTTCAATTGTCGAGCAGCGCCCAGCTGCTAAATAAATATGTACTATTAATTTGAAACTTTAGATATGGCAAGAGGTAGCGGCTGAGCTCGGCGATGATAATTGGCATGGGTGCAAAATAAAGTGGCAAAGTATCCGTGTCACCTACAAAGTAAACTTGGCAAAGTCCCAAAAAACCAAACGAGGTCAAGCCACTTCTGAAACAGTGAAAGTTCACTGCAAGTTTTTTGACGTGATGCGGTTCATCGGCTTCAGCGACAATGTCAATTCGACTGGCTCGACATCAAATTTAGTTCTGGCAAGACATCAATTAAATGAATATGAAGTAAATTTGAGAAGGCGTCACAGAAAAAATATTTGTAAATATTTTGAGAACGAAGAAATTGAATCTGGCGCACTCGAGGTCGAGCTGGAACATGAAACGCCCAGCACATCATCTGCTGCAACATCGAAACACCGAAAGAGCACCCCTATCCGTGAGTTGAGTCACCACTGGTCATGCCGGCTAAAGGAACTGCAACAACAAGACAAATTGCCAAGCGTGCTTTGAGTTTGATGGCCCCTACTGATGATTGCAGTGCTTTTGGCGATTACATCGCCGCAGAATTGCGCCAACTTGCACGGCATGATGCACTGACCCTAAATAGACGTCTAACGCGAGTTCTTCGTCTTGCTTGAGTTCTGCGATGAACGGGCGGTGAGTTTCATTGCGTCGTTTCAGTGCTTCGATTAAATTAATATTTGTATTTATGCACATAATGAGCCACAACAGCAGCAGCACGTTCAAATATTAAATGAAAACGGAAATATAATTACCGACGCAGTAACCATCGATCAACTGTTGCAGGAGATAATTGAGGTGGAATGAAATAAAAATGTTAATTAACCATATGTATTTCGTTCAATAAAATGAAATAAATAACAACATTTTCAATTCAAAAGCGTATACTGCCACTCCCACCTCTCCTTTGAAATATTGGGCGAATTCTCTCTGGATCTCTCTAGCATTTAGTGAGGTAGAGTCTGTGGGTTCCAATGGGATCATTCCTTCATGCACTGGTTCGAGGCACCATTCGTCTGGAATTAGTTTCTCGTTGACATCATAGCGATCTAACGGTGCGTTTACATGGGATAGTTTGAGACAAGATAGTTGAATATGTATTAGTTGTCACAAAGACAAAAATTGTTTGTGTGACGTACGCGTGCAGCCAGTTATAAAGACAGTACAGTTTTAAGCAACCGCCGACAATATCGTTGCGTTAAATTTCCTGCTCTAATTTTTTTATTTCTTCGCTCTTTTGTCATTGTGTTTTGTCTTACTTCTCCAAATTACAATGGAACTGATGTACTCTGCAAAATTAGACATGTATTCATGTTTATATGTTTGCATTGTCAAACAATATTTCAATCAAAATTATCAACATTTTCAAATACAAATATATTTTCCAATTTGTAAAGTCGTTTGCGATGTTTTGCTTTTTTCTCAAATTACTACGAAACGTCACCGATATGGCCGATGGCTGAACTAGTACAGGATTTGTTGTAATTGTGTGAACCAACAACAGGCATTTAGTTTTTGTTTCATGACTCTAATCGTCAACACAGATCCATATGAACGAACACAGTAAACAAAAAGTACAACAAAAAATACACTGAATTTAACAGATGGAGTCATAAGAAAGTAAAATCTGTTGTTCTATTGCGCCACCCTTTACTAGTTCTTATGTCAAATCTCTTGCCGAATCAGAGACAGTTGCGAGGCAAGTGAGAGAAGTGTAAATGGTAGTAAAAATGTGTGAATGTATTGCTACTGTGGGAGCAAAACTGTCCCGTGTAAACGCCAGGTAAGCTCAAAGCAACAACACTTTCATATGCACAGCAACAAGAACGCATGCTTTGTTGGTACACATTGGTGCCAGGCGCTCTCATCGTAAATTTTGTTGCTATATTTTGAATGATTTCGATGAGTACGAAGCACTTGAAGAAATCATTTTGTGTTGTGAGTTTCAAGTGGATAGATTATTTTGTAGAATGAATGATTTAAATTTAATAATTAGTTGTAGTTTTTTTTAACGTCCATAATTAATTATTTTTGGTTTTTTTTTATATTCGCTACACATACATTTTGTGTCCATAATGAATTATTTTTTGTTTTATTTTATATTCGCTACACACACATTTTGTGTCCATAATGAATTATGTTTGTATTTTTTTATATTCGCTATACATAAATTTTGTGAAAATTAAATTGAATTTTTTTTACCAGTGTACGTAATGAAATATTTTTGTTTTTCCTTGTGAAATAGCTGCTGGACTTGTTTGTTTAAAAAACAAACGATCTGCAGGACGACCGTCATCTGCTCAAAATGACAGTAGACCAATATCACCACAGCCTGGCATATCCGGTGTTGGGAAAAGAGCTGTTCATCAAGTTGCTGATGTACGGTTCGATGGTGTCGATCATTTTCCCATTTGGGTGGATAGAAAAGAAAAAAAGAGGTGTAAACATTGTAAGAAATCTGACACACAAGTAGTTTGTTCCAAATGCCATCTGCATTTATGCGGTCAGATTGATAAAAATTGTTTCTGGGACTATCATCATCGAAAATAATATGTATTACAACTTTTTTTGCTTCCATTTCTCAATAAACATGTCTTCTAGATAAAGTTTACCTGTAATGTTTTTTTACACCGAATCCGGCAAGACCGTCTAAAGACGGTCTTCACTATTTCTCACCTGACGTCCGTTTACCTTTAGATTTTGCCATGAAAATTAAAACTTAAGCTTCTTTTGACTACATCTACATAAAAAAAATTATTGGCCTCATGCGATCATTTTTACGGTCTTGCCTGTTAGAGGGTTAATAAAGTGTATACGCATTGGTGTTTGCGCTTTCATACGAAGGTTTAGGGCACACCTGGTTTAGATACATAAATGTTTTGGAAATATATACTATTTTTTGCGTTTTTTGACTTATTAAAGTTTTTGTAAAAGAACTCCAGTTGCTAAAAATCTATGTGAAAAAAAAACAAACAAAAATCACATTGTTTTTTTATTATCTTTTGTCTTTATATTCCGTTTGGTAGTTGTTATTGTAGCTACTGAGTGTGCAGTTTGTTAGAGACGCGCACTCACGGAAAAAAAATAATTCCGGTTTATTCACAACGAATAGAATTTTTCACATATTTTCATGCTATAATGACATCACAAGTTTGATTTTAACTTACGAGCGAGAAATTATCTCGTAAATAATTAATATTTATTTTGTTGTGTGCTTGTAAATTATTCGGCACAAGGAAAAACGAATAGTATTTTGCAAATATTAAACGACTTAAAATTTTACTAATTTCAGGAACAAGTCCCAAAACAATTTTTATTTCTCGCCATGAGTTACATAATTTTATGAAGAATTCAGAACCTAAATCACTTCAAGATCAATTTAATGTTCTGAAATGGGAAGTAATCACACGCGTTGGCCCTTCAGATATGGTAGATTTCACCAAAAGATTTAATAATTTTTGCACAGACTATAAGATTCGGTGGCAAAAATCTCATAGAAAGAATGAAGTTTTTTTAAAAAAAAACAAGAATTGGCTTGATGCTTCAATTTCCTTTAATGCACCACCAGCAGCACCAACACAAAAAAGAGGTCGGCATGATCTCTCATTTGATGAGTGTACAGAAAGAACTAAAGGAAAGAAATGTAAAGATATAAGAGATAATACTCCATTGTCTATTTTGACGCACGCTACACAAATGAGCTTAAGAGCTGCTGAAAAAACAGATGCGTCGAAAATAGTTAAGGAAATAATATCATCTCAAAAATCATCATCTAATAAAACAGGTATCACCACAGCAATTAAGTTCGGAGGAAGCTCTTTCCGTCTTGGTAGAAGCGAAGCTAACTCGACACCAATATAATCTAATTAGAAAAGCAGCGCCTGAGAAATTTCCACCGTATACAAAATTATTTTAATGAAATGAAGTAAATAAAAAAAAACCTTACAATTATATTTTTCAATAAAATATTTTTTCCTGTAATGGTTGTTTGTTTTATTTTTATACTATGGCTTTAGTTTATGAATATTGATAAATAAGAAATAATAATATTTTCTAATGTGACGTGTTTTAAATTTGTTGAATTATGGAATTTGAAGAAAAAAATCTGATTTTAATTTAAAATGTTGGTAATATAAATACCAGAGCTGTAAAGTACTAAGTACAATTTGTACTTAGTACAGCTCAAGTACAAGTAAAAGTACATCTAAAAAGGATTTGAAAGTTAAGTACATTTCCAAGTACATGAGGAATTGGAATTGAAACTAAAAGTCTCAAGTACACAGGTACTTGTACTTGAAAGTACTAATTCCTCAAGTACTTTTCAATTACCTCAAGTACTTGTTAAGTACAAGGAATTGACGGAATTGGAAGGAATTAAGAGGAATTGGTGCAATTCGGAAAGGTATTGAAATAATTTTTAAATAAGGGGTAGGAATTGGAAGTACCCCTGTGCAAAGTAATGGAATATTAAGAGTATTATTTAAAAATTAATCCCGGTTTCAAATACAATTTAGTCAATATGCAATAACTTCAGTTATTAGAGACCAATTAGAAGAAAAAATAGGAGTACTGTGTGCAAAGAAAAGTCCAAAAACTTGTTGTGGTACTTCCAATTCCTACTCCTTATTTCAATATTATTTCAATACCTTTCCACATTGCACCAATTCCTTCCAAAATTACAAATGCAACACAGTTCGAAAATTTAATAAAAGAACTGGAGAAAACTCCAAGCCTTGCGAATATAAAGATCACAAAACTTATTTGATATCTGGTAGGTTAAATATATCTGACCTTTGCCTTATACATTTTCTTTGTATACGAAGGCATTCTTCATCACTAGAACTTGAACTTAGACCAAGAAAAAAATAAAGGGTAGGGGTGATTGCCTCCCAACGGCGCTGTAAAATTCAACTTTTTGGAAAATACTTTATCACACCAATTTTTGTTTACAAAAATTATTTATATTAAGGTTTGTTAAGAGCATATCATGCATATTTATATTAATTTAGAAAGATTCACTGCACAAATTCCATAATGCACCCAAAAATTAAACATTTTTAGCGCCGTAGATTTCCGCCTTGCCAACTCCAAGTTCTGTTGTAAACTCAAAAAATAAATTATAAATATGATTAAAAATTTAATTGATTCAATTAATTTTTAATTGTATCTTTTGAAAAAATGCAATTATAGTTTTAATTGAAATTTATAGGCCAATATTTTTTCTGTGTACAACTGGTTAGTGTCTGCCTATATGCCCTATGACAAGTGTACAACTGGTTAGTGTCTGCCTATTTGCGCTATGAAGATACTGGACTGCGGCCATGACTTCTGATCAGGACGCTAATCGGCGAATTAGAGACTTTGTTTGTGTATACGACAATGTGCACCAGACAATCTGATGGAGCAAATATATTCAAAAATTAAAATGTTCGAGCGTTTGATCGTTTTTCTTTTTTTTCTCTTTTTTAAATAAATTTATTCTCCGATATTTCGCTACCCTTTGGGTACCATCGCGATGCATCGTCAGGAAGATAAACACAATTATTAATTAAAAACGAACATTTTAATTTTTGAATAAATACGAAAGGTCAAAAAATTCACTTTTTCGATGAAGTAAAAATATATATATTTTTAAAGTGAAGGGATATTTTTAGACTATGTTCTGTCCACTAGCCTTTATGTTTGCAAACAGGGCTATGAGCCCACCTTTATTATAATAGATAGACAATAGATCCTTTATGTCACCTTTGCATCACAGGACTCCTTTCAGTTGATGAAAAGATGGGAGGTGTCGAGTGAGCATTCGTTTTACAAATATAGAAAACATACTGGACAAAGTACAAACTAAGTTTGAACAGTATTATAAAAAACATTCCTCTCTCCGAACCAGCTAATACTGCCTAAGTTGACGGTCTTACCGATGATCTCTCTTTAACTTGATTCCGCATGTGCCGCAGGTTCTTACCAGGGTAAGAAGAAACCTCCGTGGTGGAACAGGAATCTGTAAATCCTGAGAAAATCTTTCAGAAAGCTTTTTATTAGTCCAAATTCGGAGGACGGAGTGAGACTGGAATGTGTATTAAATGGAATATGTAAAAATAAAATTAGAAAGATTTAAGGTCTTCGAAGAGGAGGTCTTGGACTCATTTCTTCGAAGCCATTGAAATTTCGCCCGAGACGTATGAGACAAAGTCATATTGACGAATCTCACTTCTGTAGACTATGTGAAGGAACAAACCGGGCGATGGACGACATTAAGGGATGAATCGGAAGACCTCCTTCTTAACATACACTTTCCAAGAAACTGTTACTCAGACATAAGGTCGGGCTCACCGAACAACCACATCATCTTGCAGATTGCGGGAAATATGGTGACCAAATAATCACGACACCGGGCAATATGAAGTTTTAAGACCTATAAATTACCTGGCTTCTGAAACTTTATATGAGCTGCATCAAACTATCCTATATTTCCGTCAATTTCTCAGCTGTCCGCATGTCAGCACCCTCACAATAAACGCAAATCTCTGCATCTCTGCACGCTTTAGTAAGTTTCATAGATAATTCACTCGCATTTATCGATATAGATATTGCGTTTGACAACGTCTTTCCGGAGCCGATAAAATCAACTCTATCGGCACTTTGTGTTGACCAGGGAATCATTAATTCGATATATGGATTGCTGACGCGAAGGCGCAGGCCCCCCCCCCCCCCGAAGACGAGGGTCCCTGTGTCACACGACTTTAATTAGAAGTGTGAATAACGGGACCCCCCAAGCGGGAGTCTTATCTTCCCTTCTCTGAAATTTAGTACTGCAGAGTACTGCTAGAGTTGGAAGGATTAGGTTACACAGTCGTTGCATTTACTTACGACCTGGGAAGTGTCTCTGGCAGATAAATACCCTTCCATATACCGAGATGTGCTTCAGGACTTTGGCTGGGACGAAACGGCCAGGGGTATAAACATCTACTCTTACAATCTGTGTTCTTGACCTCAAGAACTGCCGCGCATCTCTAAATGAGATGACCATGCAGTTCCATATTCACCTTATATGGGTGCCAGGGCATAGAAACATTCCAGGGGACCATAGAGTGTAGAGTTGTGTAGTTCACGAACGAACTAGTTCAATTGAACGAATCACTCTTGTGAACTAGATGAACTAGTTCACACTGTTCTGCTCTTCAATTGTGCAGTTACCTTCTCCATTTTCTAGTTCAGCAGTGTCACTCAATTTGCACAAAGGTGCCTAATGTTGCAATCTTTGTGGAATGGACATATTGCCGGCTTCTACACAATAACTACAGCGCAATCACCACTTTTATTCCAAAATATTTCAGAAACGGAATAACCCAATCGTTAATTCGATCTTAACAGGGCGGTTTGGTATAAACAAATATCACAGTGCCCAAAATACTTTAAAAATCTGCAAAACTCAGATCATTTTCACGATTACATATTCGCTCTGATTGAACTAAAACTACAAGTTAAACTGAAACTCATATGAACTGTTAAGCTGAAATGATACAATGAACTAGTGAACTAAATGAATGAACTAGTTCATTCTGTTGAACTGAACTAAAAAGAGCGCTCACTCGAATGAACTAAAATTCCCAACTCTAATAGAGTGGTTGAGCTGGTGAGATTTGGGACTACTTGACTTATTCCACTGGATATGGAGCATGTGGCTATGCGCCTTTCTGCATGCAAGCTTAAGCTTAAACACAAAGCTCTCAGGCATGCGAATTAAAGATGGTCTGGTTGCACAAAATGCAGGATCACCAGGCAAGTATGACCATGTTGTAACCTGGATCGTACACTAAACATGATATCCATTCCTAGACAAGATATTTCTATGATAGTAGCAGTGATCACTGGGAGGCTGATTTGCGTCTAGACTTGGAATCCAAGCACATGATTTCTACAGAAGTTATCGGGATCAAGAAGTCATATGCTACTGCTACTTTTTTATAAGTAGGCGACAATATCTGAGATCTTTCTTCATGTTGAATCTTATTAAGCAAACGTTAACTTTCAGCAAAAGTGAATTTCAATGTCAGCTTACGTTGAAATAAACAGAAATCGTCTAATCGCAAAACACGTAAATTGTTTAACAATTGAAATATTTGTGGTCTTCATGAAAGCTCGAAAGAACCTCGTAAACTCGAAAACATCGTAAACTTGCACAGCAAACGCCAAAACAAACAAATTTCCCATACAAAGCGACTTGCTCAAAAGTGGAAAGTTTTCGAGGCAAATTTGCTGCGCAAACGTAGGATGGAGAAACGTGTAAACTTTTGACATTTCGTTGTCACCTGACTAGGATGGATAAATAAGGTGATAGCACTAGAACAGTAGAAAAAGTACACATACATAATACATGCAATTGCTACTGCTACCACCTTATGTATCCATCTTGGTCAGCTGATATGGTTTAGAGCACAACTACGCTGAGCAACTTTACCTGGAGCCTCATGCAACGGTGCGAGGGAAACTTGCGCTGAGCAAAAGTTCTCGGCTTTCACGTTTGCATGAATGCCGCTATTATCTTTTTTATCCCTTTAAGTGTACATTATTTGATCTTTCAGTTGTTATGTTTTTTTAATACTTGTTCTGTTCAAGATATAATTTGAAGACGGTACACTCGAACGCCAATCTCATGGCAATTGTTGTTTCTTTTTTGAAACAACAACATCTATGCAATGGCTTTCGATGAAAGCATGCATAGGAAGGAAATGTTGTGAACATTGTTGGTTATGGCAAAGTATTTGTTGTGGTTGTTTTCGCACAAGTAGGAGTGTTGAGACAATTCTCACTAAGTTGAGTTTTGATTATACCTATAATGTGTGATGATATACCTAACTACTTGTGGCGAAGGGAGCTGATGATATGCCTTGGTGGGCATTGAAATAGCTATATTATATATATACCATCCACCATAATGATCAATTTCACACTTGTTAATATTTCTAGGTTAGGTTAGGTTTAGGACACATGACAACAAGAGAGAGTATAAGTATACAACTTATTGTCACTACACTCGGAGGTCGGTTGACCCATTGTGATTGTCCATATACATATATGAAGAGGAGATAGAGAAGGAGAGAAGAGAGGGCTGATAGTGAAATTTGTAAGAGATAGATAGACGTAGGACAGACAGAAGAACCACTCAATGTTCCCAGTGTATATATACATACATCACCTGATAAGCCCTGATAAATACATACAATACCTTCCGAGATGAGGATCCATATGTGCAGGTCATGGTTTACCATTCCAGATTCCCAGTGGGGTAGAAATAACCAATAGACAAATCATCAGATGATGGTATCGCCTGCCTGGATCCATGGCAGTCCCCGCGAGAATTCCATCAAATCATCAATGACCACATCGCGCAAAAAGGCCCGTCCCTCAGCCTGAAAGCAACCAAAACAACGGCGACGTCGTCTACGCTGCAAGGATGGGCACTGACATAGAAGGTGCTCAGTGGTTTCCACCTCTTCTTCATCACCACAAGCACGGCAGTAATCAGCTCCGTTCACAGTCCAGTTGGGAGTGAAGCCTCCGGCATCACAGTGACCCGTTATTACCCCAGTATTGAGTCGCAAGTCAGTCTTGTCTAGTTGAAGAAGGGACTTAGTTCTCTTTGAATCCACTGCTGGCCATATATCCTCGAAAATCTGCGATCTACTCTGGCCCGCCAGGCAGCGTTGATCTCGTCCAGTGACCAGCGATCGATCAAGCCATACAAGTAACAGATCGGTGGATTTGCAGAGGCAGTCAATCTCAAATCAGAAGAAGTGCATCCTGCTCTAGCAAGACCGTCTGCTTCAACATTTCCTGCGACATCACTATGTCCCGGAACCCAGCAGAGTCTTAACTTGCCGGACACTATACTATTCAAGATTCGCTTGCAATCCCTAACCAATTTGAATTTACACATGTGTGACCTGATCGCACTGAGGGCTGGCTTACTATCAGCTCAGATAACGAATTCACCCGCTGGATACAAGCATGAATCCATTATCTCAGTTGCAGCTCTCATAATCGCCACGACACTACAATTCGCACCCAAGCTCATCGAGAGCCGGAGTTGAAGGTTCTCACTGAATACCCCAGCTCCTGTGCCCGATTCCATTTTTGAGCCATCTGTAAAGATCAGATGACCAGAGAGTGAGGGAGGTATACCTCCCACCCAATCACTCCTATCTGGCATCATGATTTCCGTGCATTGTCCAAAGTCTACATTTGGCAGCATGTAGTCAGTGGCCGGACTCAAACATTCGTCCGGGTGATTCTCAATCAACTCCTGAAGAATGTTGGCATGTCCCTCAGGGACATAGAAAAAGTACTTTTTAATAGTTATTGATCTTGAACCGAACACTTATTAAAAAACATACATACATACATTAGGGTGACAATCGTTTGTATGAAAAAAAATGTTTGTTTGAATTTTGCGGGGTGCGGGTCGGATTATTGTGACACTAGGTCTAAAAATTTGAGCCAAATTGGACAACGCTTTCGGGACGCGCATCGAGGTCAAAGGTCAGATATATGCAAATTTTACTATTTATATGAAATAAATTTGTGAAACTCATTAACTTTCTACATTATTTTGCAAAAAATATGTAGATTTATTTATTTTAATAGAAAGTAAAATAATTTTTCTTCGAAATTAACCCTAAAAAGTAAAACAATTTTTTGGAAATTATCCCTAGTATGTCCTTTGGCTCAAAGTGACCCAGAAACTATATTATCGCTAAATTCTTTAATATTCTTCATTATTTGGTGTAAATTGATAGATGCCTTTATTTAAATATATGAATTGGTAACTGAAAAAAAAATTTAAATTAACCCTAGACATATTTTGATATGAAAAATTTATAATTTTTTTTTTTATATTTTAAAAATATATGACTTGTAAAAACTAAAAAAAATTATATAAAATAATTTATAATTTTGTAGAGATTGTAGATTAGTATTTTTCGAATACTGCTGCCTATAGCTTTTTACCACATGTAATATACAAAAACAAACAACGATAACAAAAAGAAATTTAACACACAAGTAATAAACGAAGATACTTTCATTAAATGTTGTTTCTGTTACTCATCTTTTGTAATTATGCCATGGTATTCTTGAATCAATTTAATGCCTCTTTCGGCACTATCGTTGACAACACTTAAGTTTTGAACAATATTTTTTCCTTTTACGTACTCCTCCAAAAAATTCCAAGAATGCGGGTCTTTGTTGAAAAAGTCCGTGGGAATTGCAAATCTCTTGAAAACTTTTTTTGTAGTTTTTGAAAATAAATCTTGTAAAATATCAAAATTATCTCTGAATATAAACGTTTTTAAATTTTCCTTCTTTATTACAAGCTTTTTTGATATTTCATCAACATCAACATTTTCAGATGTGTCTATAGACAATAAGCATGTTTTGGTTACACCGCTTGCTTATATATTCGCTTGTTTTGTATGAAGCACTTAGCGAAGACTTGGCGAGAACTTAGCGACGCGATTCATTTTCGCTAAGTTTTAGAAAAAAAAAATATTGACATCTTTTACTGTTTTTAACCATTTTTCAAATTTTTTAATAAAATGACTTCTCGCTAAAATGCCGTTTTCTTTGCAACTTAGCAAGCGATAATCGCTTGCTTGTAACCAAAACACGACTAATGCCATCTTAGTCACTAATTTGCCTTTTGTTACATCATCTATTCTATCGTCAAATAAACAAAAGCCCACACATTCCTCGTTTAAATAATACAGATGATTTAATATTTTTGAAATGGCTTTGTCGGCAATATTTTGAATAATTGCTTTGTAGTTTTATAATTTTCTCAAAAACATAATATAATTTAAAGCAGCTATGTCAGC
Organism: Phaonia tiefii; assembly: GCA_963931995.1. NCBI lineage: Eukaryota > Metazoa > Arthropoda > Insecta > Diptera > Muscidae > Phaonia > Phaonia tiefii. Next base: position 236,598,187 of record OZ008370.1, read on the forward strand.
TTTATTCGAATCAAACCAAAAAATTGAATAACAGTTTACAATAAAACCAGCCACTTTTATCAAAACATTGATTTATAAATCGGTAATATCAGAAAACTGATGGCGAAAAATTACTATTTTCAAACAGTATCCAGCGTAGTGTAATGCACTAGGTTTTGTGAATTTTATTCCTCAAGGAGGACTGCCACCAAGAAATATAATTACAAGTTCCAAAAATTCTATGTAATCGTTTCTGGGGAACGCTTCATTTATTTTATTATTAGCGAATGTTAAAACTTCAGCAACATTATCGCCTAGAATTTCAATAACTCTTGGATGAGCTATTCCTGGTATGTAATTCTCGGTATTTATTACTGGACACTGTTTTTTGAATTTTTTAAATATCGTTATGTCTGGTCCGGTAGATACTCTAACATTGGCTCTTTAAAAACTGCTGCTAACACAATTTCAAAAATATGGTGTCTGCAGCCTAAAAATAGAATTTCCTTTCCAATTGCTCTCTCCAAACGCGTACATGCACCTTTGAAACGACCAGTGTTGGATGATGTCGTATCAAAAACAAATGCTTCCGTTTTTGTCAAAATATTTTCATCTTCCAATGCGTAATAAGCAATTATAGCCAAGCGATCTTCTACTTTTCCTGTAGCTATCGATAAGAGTTTAGTATCCCAATGTATTGTCAAAGGCTGATCATTTGCAGTAAACTTTTGTATAATTTTTTCACTTTGATTTTTTCTTAAGCGCGCTCTTTGCTCACTTATGGAGGATCGATTTAAAATGTAATTAGATACTGCTACCAACAAATGTACTGCATCTCTCTGGCTTACTTTCAATTTGTCCAAAACTGGAGCTAGCCTTGGTGTTAAAATATTTTGTTCTTGGGTACAGGAAGTTCTACGAATACCTTTTAAATCTGATGAACTTAGAACATATTCTTCTTCTGGTGTTGCAACTTCTTCGGATTCAGAGACTTCCATTATACTGCAAGCTAAAATAAACGCAATTCTTCTTGTTTTTTTCGTTTTATTTTTCTTTCTTCCTTTCCCTTTAAGTTAACGTTTATGTATCCACCACTGTAGGTATACCACCCACCCAATCACTTCCATATAGCATCATTATCGCTGGGCACTACTAGGATGGTTTTAGTGAATAGGGCAACAATTTTTTTGTAAATTTTTTATGTGCTCACGTCTTGTATTATTCCATTTACAGCCCTATTCTGGCAGCGTTACAAAAGTCACCACGGTTACTGTTTGACAGCAATGTGACAATTGTCACAAATCGGAATTCTGACACATTTTTTTGGTGAATAAAGTAACAAAAACTGTTACCTGCCAAAGAGGTGATACAAAAACATTTTATAAATTCTACAAGTAAACAATAAAACTGTATACGGGAAAAATTAATAATATATTTTGTACCAAAACGACAAGAGGGCATAATTAAATGGAGGAAGGACTTTTGTTACTTTGTGCTACGGAAATGGAGCAGAAAGAAGAAATAACTTGCTTTTGTGTTAGAAAGATGGAAAACGCGCGAAATGTATTACAAAATTTTTAACGGAAATATCTCCGGCCTTTGAAGGGATATTGGTGAGTAATATACCTTTAAAAAAGGCTAAGGTCTCGTTTAATATCGGAACCTGCCAAAAAAATAAATATAATAGGGCACTTTTAAAAAAAAAAAATAAATTTTTAGCAGAAAAGTGAAGTTAAAAAGTGTTTTTTTAATTCACTCCCCAATGGGTAAATAAAAATTTATATGTTTATGCACTGATTTATAGAGCTTAGAAATACCTTTGTAATGATACCCATTTCAACTAGATCGGATTATAAATACCAGAGATACAAACGATTATATACTCAAGATTTAAAGGCCTATATCTCAAGAAGTTGGACCGACCGCGGGGGGAAAAACATATTTTTGAACTCAGCGCAGAAGCTTTTGTTGGTGGTGGAATTGTAATGTAGATCAGAGAGTTGGCGCTAAAGTACACTTCTTCTATTAGGCGCGGATGCGCAGGTGGGTTCGTTCCGCTTAGCATCTCTGGATGTTCATTGAGGAAGGCAATATAGGATTCCAGCTGTGTCTTTGCGGTGCGCTCAAATTCCCTAAATTATTAATTCAATAAAATATAAATATATTAAATACTTACTTTTCCTTTTCTTACCGCGTTAATTTTGTGTAGAATCCATATGTTTTTGTCTTGGTGTCCCTGCTTTTGACAACCTCTTATTGTGTGGTGAATTATTTGTTACGAGGCGAATTTTTCGTTGTCACCGTGTTGCCAGAATACCAGATACAAACAATGGTGACAACTTTGTAACAATTTTGTGGTTACAATTTGATTGTTACCACATACACAGAATTGGGGTGTTAGTTTAAGAATACAATTGCAAAAGTTTTAGCTCAATCGGACTATGCTTTCCCGTGCCGAAAGAGCCCTGAAATTTCAAAAAAATTTTATTTTCGGCCCATATATTTGGGTCCGTTGTCACAAAATCAGTTTTATCTTTAAAATATTCGAAAAAATCCAGACTTTGATAAGAAACAAACTTCTCAAGAGAAACATTTTGAAATAGTTCTACAGCCTCGTTTTCAGAAACATGCAGCCTCATTACTCTTGCAGACCGTTCGTCTTCTGCTATATTCTTGTATGATAAAATCTTTTGTGGCATTTTGTTTTTATGTCAGTAGAAATATTATTGTCAAATAAGCTAAAGCAAATTTGTTCCGGGTTAAGATACCACAGCTGAAGTACATATTTTCTCAGTACCTTTTCTGATATGTCGATATGTCTGTATTTAATGGCGCACTGAACAAATTCTATATAATTATTACGAGCTGTAAGAGCGTTTGAAGCTTGAAACCACATTTTCACATATAAAGGGTTTTTCAACAGAGACGCTACAAAAGTAAATCGATAGGGACAGCAAACGACGCCATATTTTTTCCCGGTCTTTCGACATTTCTCTTCAGTAAGGTTTGCCATTTCATCATGGAAAGATATACGAGCCAACAACGAGTCGAAATTATTAACATTTTCTACCGAAATTTGGAGAGAGTGGCCTCAACTTTAAGAGCGCTACGTCCAATTTATGGTCTTCAGCGATGAGGCTCATTTCTGGCTGAATGGCTACGTCAATAAGCAAAATATGCGTTATTGGTCAGACAGCAATCCACACGTAATCCATGAGTCATCATTGCATCCCGAAAATATTACGGTTTGGTGCGGTTTATGGGCCGGCGGCGTCATTGGGCCGTACTTCTTCCGTGATGATCAAGACCGGCACATTACTGTGAATGCGAATCGCTACCGTTCAATGATAACCGAATATTTTTGGCCCCAATTGGATAATATGGACTTGGAGGACATGTGGTTCCAACAGGACGGCGCCACAAGCCACACAACGAATGCCACAATCAATTTATTGGAAACAAAGTTTGGTGAACGTGTTATCTCACGAAATGGCACAGTCGATTGGCCGCCTCGGTCGTGCGATTTGACGCCGTTAGATTATTTTGTGGGGCTACGTCAAGTCTATGCCAACAAGCCAGCGACGATTGATGAACTTGGTACGAATATCGAACGTGAAATTGCAGCAGTATCGGCCGATTTATGCTTGAAAACCGTCGAAAATTGGGTTGCCATGCAAAAGAAATCGAGTTCCATACATAATGGCATCGAACGTACTTTCACAGGAATAAAGAATTTCATTGGTATCTAAAACCGGTTTTGTTTTATTTAAAAAAAATTGTGTAGCGCTCTTATTGAAAACCCCGTTATATAAAAATTGTATTATTAATTACTAAACAAAGAGGAGAAAAACAGTTGCAAAATGGCTAGTCTATGTGGACTGTAGAAGGGAGTACCCCCTTTGAGCTATATTAGTGGCTGTCCCCTTCGAGCTGTATAAGTGGCTAGCCCCTTTGAGCTATATAAGTGTCAAATCCATATAAACTAGCCACGGGGCTATTACTTGTGCACTATCTAAAGTACTAGGTCATCGGTGATGCAGAAGGGGGACAATAAACCCCAGCCTAGGCCATGCCCATGTTAAATTCGCCAGTTAAACGCATTGCGAGTGGATAAAAGCAGAACTAGCTCTGTACCTCAGGGGCTAGGTATTTAGCTAGCTCCATTCCCTGGCGGGTAATTGTTGATTAACCCAATGTGTTACACGTTTGATTTGGTGAATTGTGACGTGCAAGGCTCTAAATCCAAATTGTTCGTTTGGGATTACAGCCTCATAAACAAAATTTCATAATTTTTTCGAAAATTGTGCTTTAGTTGCTTAGTAGGCTTATAGGTCGGCAACTGCCCTGCAAACAATTCGGTAGTCGACTATGAAAATAACGCACTTCTAGTTAACTTTTATGACCTAACTATAAGCTAACTAAAATGTAATGCAGAAATGATCAAAATCTAACCGAGCATATTCTGTGCAATAAGTTTGTTTTTTGGAATATTTATTTTTTTCTGTTTAACGGGAATTTAACCCGAATGACCCTACGTAAATTATTTTTCAAATTTCGAAAAGATTTTTCAGAACTATACCCATTATGGCTTAAGTGAAAAAACTGCATCATTTGATTTTAGACCCTGTGCACAGTATCCTCGGAATGTCCTGTTGCCATATAGCAATGCCAGGCAGACTAGGGCACAGGTTTACAAGTACATATATACGTTTATTTTTTGTCGTTGATAACATTTTCCAAAGCACAAAATAAGAAGAGTTTTCAATACATTTCTGATAAAAAATATATATAAACGAAATAAAGGTAGAGAAATTCATTGCAGAATACTTTTTATTTATGGCTGTACATGGAATGGCTTTTGGAATTACTAGGAGATTGGTTTCATCATAGCGGAGAGAATTTTGTACTGAAGTTTTTCCTTGCAGTGACGTTTTGTGAAACACTTTTGCTCGATTCCGTAGTGTTAACAGTAGTAAATTGCCACTTCCCGCTTGAATTCAACAAGTGTTTTATTTTGACTAGTGCGTCGGAAGAGCAGCCAGCTATTCTGAATATTCGAATCAATAAGCCACGTAAAAATACAATGCCACCATTTCTTGCCTCGAAACCCCATACGACTTCCCGAAATATTTTGATCAAATCGATCAACACCGGCCATATATTTATTGTACTCGGTAACAACGGAAGGACGAGGAATAATCACTTTTGTGTGGACTTGCTTGCTGTACCGAGATGCTGATGTTTTTGGTTCTGATCCAAAACAAGTTGATGCAAGACGTACCACTGAGTTATCCACCTATTTCGTCAAGTGGATAGCAGTCACTTTTTATTTTTACACTTTCGTCAAAAAGCCTCGTGTTTTTTTGCGTAAATCATTTTTATGCGGAATCGGGCAACTCTTAGGTATTCTATTTTCTCGAATTGTTCCAGTGGCGTGGTAACCTCGGCTTCTCAGATAAGAAAGCAGCGGAATTCCAGTAAAAACGTTGTCGAACAAAAAATTCAAATGGAAGACTTTGTACGTCTTCTTCAAAATCGTCTATCATGCTCAGTAGTGGCGCTGCACAAATGCCAAATCTTTCCTCGTATTTAGGATCTGACCAGGGATTTTTTCCTTGATATATTTCAAAGTTGATCATGTAGCCACTCGGTGTGCATAATGACCAGGCTTTGTATCCAAAACGGATTGGCTTTCCCTTTATAAACTGCATGCAACCATGGCGGCCGAAGTATGCAAGCATGCTCTCGTCATATGAGAGATTTTGTTCGGGGTGAAAGTTTTCCAACATATTTGCCTGGCATTGGTCTGTTAGTGGACGTAATTTCCATAGCTTGTCAGTTCCGACGACACTATCTGCTGGCTTACACACTGATGACTCGAAATGAAGCATGTAGTTTACCTCTTCGACGAGGTTTCTTCGCAAAGCCTTGTACACCATGTCGTTACGCAGATCATCGTCGGTACTCCACACATTTCTAAAAGAACCAGTTGGATTATAGCCAGTAACAATCAAAATTCCAATGAAAACGCGCAGTTCTAAAAAAACAAATCCATTATAAACATAAAAAACGATGAAGAAGTCCAAGTCCATACCTCTAACAGTGAGTTTTTCATAGAGTTTCTGATGATGAAGTAGCATACAAATTTGAACATTTACATACGGGCTCAAGCAAATCGTCGTTAAAAATTTTTTCAAAAAGCTCGTAAGGTCTTAGATTGACGCAGTCTTCATAATCAGTTTCAAGGAAAACAGGCAGCATTGACATTGAATTGCCTTTTCTCCATGTGAATTTGCTCTCACTGTTCGCTGCGGGAATTGGAAGATCAGGTTTTGATGGGTGCACCCGATATATGAGCTTGGCAAAGAATCGTTCGTGTTTGAAGAATGAGTATCATAATTGAAATAGTGAAAATCACGTTACAAAATTAATTTCATAAATATACAAATGTTCGGCACCCTGTATAACAAAATTAAATTAGATCGGCAGAAACTACGCGTCAAGACCTTTAAAATAAGGTATAGCTTTTTAAAATCCACCGTCGCGTTTTGAACCTACACCCGTTTCAATATAGCCACCTCGACACATTTTTCATGTTTTTAAACATTTTAAAAAGCATATAACTCCTTCAAAACAATTCCTTTTTTTTCTGACAACCACAAATTAAACAGTGATAATAGTAGTGCAATATTGCCAAGTTTCAAAAAAATCGGAATCATCGATGTACATTTTTTCAGAAAATCGTCCGGTTTGACATGGAATGAATGATGTGCACACGCACAAACAAAACAAGTAAAAGTGTTAAATTCGGCTGTGCCGAATCTTTGATACCCTCCACCTTAGTGTTAACCAGCAAAATATTAAATTTTAAAATGGACCTTTTTTAAGAAAGTGTACTTTTTAAAAAAAAAAAATAAGTTACTTGTTCACAAATGCTCACAATGCTCAAATGCTCACATTGAAAATGTACTTAAGAAAATGTACTTTGAAATGTACTTTGAAATGTACTTAATGTACTTTGAAATGTACTTTGAAATCTACTTAAGAAATGTACTTAAGAAATGTACTTAAGAAATGTACTTAAGAAGAAATTTACTTAAGAAATGTACTTAAGAAGAAATGTACTTAAGAAAGAAATGTACTTAAGAAATGTACTTAATGAAATGTACTTAAGAAATGTACTTTGAAATGTACTTAATGTACTAAATGTACTTTGAAATGTACTTAAGAAATGTACTTTTTTTTAAGAAAATGTACTTTAAAAAAAAAAATAAAAATAAGTTACTTGTTCACAAGTAAAATAAAAAAAATACAGCAGACAGTTGTCCGAGGCCTTCGGCCACGGACTGTCCCTGCAGGCTGTGTCAGAGACACGGCCATTAAGTTTAACGTAGAATACGCCATCCGATAAGACAGAAAACATATATAACAATAAATTCATTTGCTTATATATTTTATGATTTATTGTTATATATATTTTCTGTCTTATCGGATGGCGTATTCTACGTTAAACTTAATGGCCGTGTCTCTGACACAGCCTGCAGGGACAGTCCGTGGCCGAAGGCCTCGGACAACTGTCTGCTGTAATTTTTATATTTACCAACGGCATTTGATTCAAGTCCGTTTAAAAAAAAACATTATGTTCAATTTTTTTAAACTTAATTTAATTTATGTATTTTAATTAATATTTTTATTGAAATAAGTTCTGCGAATGTTGAGAGGGCCGCCCTAATATTAAAAAAGGTTTACCTTATCGAGTCTTCGCATTAGCATTCGAGCGTTGTGTGAAAGCTTTACGCTTTACAATTCAAAATTAATGTTACAACAGCTTTATTGAAGCTTTCGCAAAAAAGCTTTATTACGTTAGCTTACTGTTTGTTTCACTTTTTACTAGATACATGTTGCCAAGCAACATTAGCTTGCTGTTCGTTTCACTTTTTACTAGATACATGTTCCTAAGCAATGTTGAGCAACCAAAAACACTCAACCAAACACCACACATATGTTTGAGTGTATGTGTATGTGTTTAAACAATTTTCATTTGAGAAATTAAAATACTAGAAATATATCAACCAATATGAAATGTATATCAAACGAAAGATAACATCTTCATTTACCTACAAAAAAAATTTTAAAAAAATTCATCTAGCCGTTTCCTCAAATTCAATGAAATAAAGATTACAACAATAAAAACCTGACATGACTCCTCATACCGTAATGTAAGACGTATTCTACGTCAAAAGCATTTTTTGAAGAACTGTTAAAACAAAAAAAAAAAACAAGCTGCAAAGCATTTTTTAAAAATAAAAAAGCATTTTTTTAAGAACTGTAAAAAAAAAAACAAGCTGGGACGAGAGTTGAACCAACAACCCTCAGACTCCAACGCGCAACCCTTTACCCATCAGGCCACAGCGACCTTAGGTGAAGTGTGACAAAATTCATATAAATGTATGAAAGTACATCTAAACATTCTAAAGTACTTACCTATTATAAAGCACAACAAAGATTTTCAACATGGAAATTCACCACACGGCAAAAGGAGTAGTTTAGTATAAAACTACAAAAATTAATGTGAAAATTTTATGAGTTTTTTTACGTTTCCAATCATAACATTTTTTCCAATGGACCAATTTCGCTGATTTTCAATACCAATTACTCTCGGTGGAAGCACAATCGATTCCTAATTTGGCATGAGATTTGCGGTAACAGTATTTTATTTGTGTACATGTTATGATCGTGGAAAAACATGTCCATCAGCGTTGTCATATGGCAACCATAGGGTGATTCGGGTTAACTGTTAACAGTTACAATTGTTTGTTTCTTTTGTTTTGCTATTTGCAATTTTGTTTTATGTATGTACATATTTGTCATTTTTGTGTGGATTGTAAAGTGAAAAGTTGTGTTTAGTCTCGTGCGTGCAGTTAGGTGTGTTTAAAGTGTGCAATTTAAGTAAAATAATAAAAATAAAAAATTAGATTTAAAAAAAAACTATTGTGACTGCATTTAAATTCAAATTATTTGATCCTTATTTGATTAAGAAGGCTTTTTAAAAAGGAAAAAGAAGTGTTTTCCAATAGACTAATTTCACATAATTTAGCTGAATCAGAAGCCACCTGCTCCTCTGCTAATCTGCAGTGTTCAAATGAAAGTGATATTGAAAATATTAGTATTAGCAATACTTTCGAAGAACAATGTGCAACAACAACAAAAAATATTAAAAGAAAAAATCGGTGATTGGTACTTTAAATATAGGGCACTTGGGCTAAGATTTGTTTTCAGACACATATAGTGAAATTTTATGGCGATAATTTTTGGTTGCCCGAACTTAACGCCCACGGACGAAATGCCCAAATTTGTTTTTGGGCGTTATGGCCGCCATAGAGTCGGACATTACGCCTAAATTTGTTTTGGGTGTTTCGACCGCTCCCAACCAGAAGAAGAAACAATATTAGTCAAGATTTACAAAAATTAATATTTATTCAATAAATTCAGGGGGATGCAATATATGTGTCAATATTTTCAAAAACCTATTATTACATTTATAGGAAAAGCTATTAGAATACAATTATTAAATAAAATTCTCCTCGACATGGCCTACAATTTGCCTGCAGAAGGGACATAACGTAAGGGTTTTATTTTGTATGGGTCTTTTGAATATCATCGAAACATTGACGATATAGTTTTGCATTTTTGCATGGTTTCCCCGCCCAAAAACTGTAGCAACTTCTGTGGTCGGAGATACCAAAACCGTTAAGAGTGTCTAAGACTATCAACAAGGAATGGTAGCTGCACTGGGGGAAGAACCAATTTATTAGGACATGTACGGTGGTGACTTGGCTTTGCAATTCGTTGGCCATCAGATATTCCACTTTAAGTAACGTGTTGTATTCTTAATATTTTTGTTGTAAATTATTTTTTCTTTTGATACGAAATTTTAAATTTTTATTGTCATATTTTTTGACTTTTTTTTGGGAACAAAAAAAAATCCCATTTATTGCTTTCAACGACATCTACAAAATTACCCATTACACTAAAATTTTCCCAACACTTGTGCTTCATCTATTTGTTTACTTTATCTATGGCTCAAACTACAATATGTAATAACTAGGCTCCACCTAGAAAATATCCCATTAAACCAGAAATATGTTAGTCTGAACACAAACCAAAAGGAGGAGTGTTAAAGTGCTGCCAAATATAATTCCATGCTGAAGGTTGTGTTTCATGGATTTGCCAGTCTTGCACTTTGGCATTTCTAAGTTTATGTTTTATTGGGTTCAAAACTACAATATGTCTTGTTTATAAAACAAATTTCACATAATATACTATCTATCGGTAGTGGGAGTTTCTGTTTCCGAACCTGATGAATCACTGCTGTTGTTGTTTAAGATTATGTAATGGTAAGTATACACCTAATCTTTGTGTTCAAAGCTTTGAGTTTATATTTTTCAAATCATAAATAGCATTAAGTTGGGACAAGGGGAGTTGTAGGCGAAAATATGTTACAAAAAAACGCGCGTTATGTTTGGGCGTTATGACCGGTCGCCGTTTTTAAATGCATCAATGAAATCTTGAGGCGATTTTGGTATTGCTGCTGCCTTAATTCTAGGTAAATTCCTCTGCATTTGTGAAATTAGTCAACTAGTAGATTTTACGGCATTCGGAGTTAAAAACTGCCCGTACTTGAAGGGTTGGTTTGGAAACGTCGGTTTTTATACATTCCTTCAGTTGGAATTCATTCATTTGTAGTTTCTGATCGGGATGGGCCGAACTTAGTTCATCTCCAATACGTTTATGGCGTATTTCATTGTTTACGATCTTCAAAATAACTGTACTTTTACTATTTTAGAAGTTATCATCGTCCAAATATGTAGAATACTTAATAAAAAGAAATTTGGCCGTTATGTCCGTTGTAAGGCGGTCATAAACCCCAAAAAATTTCGGTTGTACGTCCGGTTTAATTTTGGGCTATATGTCCGTTTTGAGAGCGGTCGCAACGCCCAAAAAAAATTAGGGCGTTATGACCTCCTTAGACACGGAAAAAAAGTTGGGTGTTATGTCCGTGGGCGTTAAGTCCGGGCACCTAATTTTTGTAGAACATTTTGACCACGCCCCCCGTCATTTTAGAGCAGTTTTTTTGCGAGTTTTTAAAAAAAGAGTAAAAAATATGGTTATACGTGACAGCTAGAGGATTAATTTGTTCCACAAAAATGTTTATCTGAATCTTTTCTATAAAACTTCTGAACATACTTTGTACCTCAGAAGTAAGGAACAGACAATTTTGCATACCGATATGTTGCAGGAAAGTTCCCAGGGGCGGAAACTTTGACCCGCCCTAAAAAAAAAAATCTGATCAGATCTGGCAAAACGCCGATACACGTATATTTTTTTTTTTAGATTTTTCTACCAGAATGCGTTGACAGAACCCCACCATTTTTTTTGGTGTCGCACAGTGTAATTAATAAAATTAATAAATAATAATAATAGTAATAATTATATAATAATAATAAACTTAGCATCAATAATAATAACCTAAAACATAGTTGCCACTTCCACATATTAAGTGTTGCACTCTAGATTTACAATCAATACCTCCATGTAAGTAATAACAAAAAATTAACATAAATTTATTTAATAAATTATGACTTTGCAGATAACATGGAAACAAGTCCCTGCGAAAGTTGTTCCAAACTCAAAGAACTTTTTGAGGAAAGATTTAAAGAGATGAACAGTAAGAAACTCGAATTGTATAAAAATTACCAAAGCTTCAATTAATTAATATGGATTTAATTTTCAGATACTATACAAAACCTACGAGGTAACTAATATTTTGATTTCACAGTACAACACGAAAAAATATAGCCATTTACGGACACCACTACGTGATAAAAGACCAAAAAAAAAAGACTCCTGTCTCCCAGTTTTGCTCAAAGTCCTCCAGGTTTTTTATGGCCCCCAAAGAAGTGGAGCCTCGGTGTAATTTTTGCAAAAAAGTGATCATTTTCTCAAGCTCATATCTTGTAAACCGTTCGGAATTTTGATTTACTCTCTGAGGCAAGGTTGTAGCTCTTGTCATAAAGAACAAAAATTGTAAATATATAAAATCAAAATAAAATCAAATCAAAATTGCCCAAAAAGCGTTTTGTTTTTAATTTTCCGCTTTTACGCACAAATTTACTTTATGAAAAATGCACCAATTTTCTTTGGCCTGGTAGGGCTTACAGCGCTGATTAAAACCCGAAAGATTTTTTAAGGAGGCCGATCCAACTTCTTGAGATATAGGCCTTTATAGCTTGAGTATATAATCGCTTATATCTCACCCATTTCTTATCCATTTCACACTCATTGGGGAAAATTAAAAATCACTTTTTTAATAAAAATCTGGTTTTCTCAAAAAAACAGCCATAGTAAGTTTATTTCTTCCTAGACTCAGTAAAAGACAACACTTCAAGCTTTTTTTTAAGGTATAATACTCCGCATTAACCCTTCTAAGACCGGAGATAGTGAGGTTTTTCTAACAAAAGTACTTTCTGGTAGACAAAATTTCGCTTAAAAACAATTGAAGTGTAAGAAAATAAGCGATGTCTTGAAAAAAATGTTGATTTCCAAACCTTTAAACGTAAATAATTGTCAGTGAGGAGGCCGAGTGTGTGAGTGCACTGTACCTTCACTGATAGTAAGTGGATTCTAATAAAAATTCTCAAGCTGCTGGATGAGTTCCCAAACTATCAAACAACTACCTGGAAGCAAACATCTGCATTGAATTCACATAAAAACAACCCAAAATATTAAAAAATACCTGGAAACACATTGGAGTTCGTGTCATAAAGATGAAATTGTGAACATATAAAATCAAAAAAACTTCTATCAAAAAACTACCTGGAAGCAAACATCTGCATTGAATTCACAAGGGACGCAGCACACTATATAAAAGCGACACGACGCTCACATCGAGGCATTACACAGCGCGACGTCAACGAGAGCTCAGCGGTGAAAGTTATAAAGTGAAAGTGAAAGTAAAAAAGTGAAAGTGCTACAGCATAATTCGCACACAACATTGGCAACTGACTATCTAAGGGCTACCTAAACGGTGTTAAGAATCATTCCTAGGAAGTTCATATGTTCTAGAAAGTTGTTTATTGAGATCTTAGGATCATTCTTGTAGTTGATTCTTTCCTTGAATTTTGAACGGTTTGCTACCTATGGACCTGAACAGAGGAAATAGGGTTAAAAAAATTTAATTTTTTAAAGTTTTTTGCTATTTTGACTTTGAAGTTTTTTTTTGATTTTATATGTTTACAATTTTTGTTCTTTATGACAAGAGCGACAACTTTGCCTCAGAGAGTAAATCAAAATTCCGAACGGTTTGCAAGATATGAGCTTGAGCTTTTTTGCAAAAATGACACCGAGGCCCCACTTCTTTGGGGGCCAATAAAAAAACCTGGAGGACTTTAGGCAAAACTGGGAGACAGGGGTCTTTTTTTTTGCTCTTTTATCACGTAGTGGTGTCCATATATGGTTATTTTGCCATGACTTAAAAAATTACACACTGTGTAAATTCACGTGAAATTGACAATAATTTCACACTACAATTCACCATGTTTATACAAGGTGTTTCAAAAGAAGTCATCCGATGTTGTTTGGCTCTCATTTTTTTTCCAAAATGAAAAACTTTGATTCTGTTTTTTGATTATGTTTATTTGAGCCTTTAGAATTTCATTGGTTAAGTTGAGAAGATGGTATCGGTTAAATGGGTGCCGTCACAATTGATTACCATACGGGCTCGTTTATGGCATTTTTGTTCATAATGGTTTGAAAATCATAATGAGCGATGAGGCTCATTTCCACCTTAGCGGGTACGTGAACAAGCAAAACTATCGCTTCTGGGGGCACCGAAAATCCACGACTGATGACCGAGGAGCCATTACACCCGCTCAAAGTGACTGTATGGTGCGCTGTTCACGCTGGAGGAGTCATCAGGCCATTTTTTTCGAGAACGCCGCTGGTCAAACGACAACAGTGGACGGTGCGCGATATAGGGCCATGTTAACCGAGTTTTTTTTCCGCAATTCGACGAATTATGACTGGAGGATATGTGGTTCCAACAGGACGGAGCAACGGCACACACTGCGCGAGCCACAACCGATATTCTGAAGGCGGCGTTCCCGGGTCGCCTCATTTCTCGTTTTGGCGATTTGCACTGGCCCGCAAGATCGCCCGATTTAAACGTTCCAGACTTTTTTGTGGGGTTTTTTGAAGTCCTGTGTTTACCCGTGAACAAGCCCGAGACCCTGGAAGCCCTCAAGGTCAACATTCGACACGAGTGCGAGAATCTGTCGCCCAAAGTTCTCGCTGAAGCGATAAAAATGCCATAAAACCAGCCCGTATGGTAGTCAATTGTGACGGCGCCCATTTAACCGATATCATCTTCTCAACTTAACCAATAAAATTCTAAAGGTTCAAAAAAACAGAATCGAAGTTTTTCATTTAGAAAAAAATGAGAGCCAAACAACATCGGATGACTTCTTTTGAAACACCTTGTACATTACCGTAAGTAATTGCAGAAATTATTGTCAAACAAAATGATACCATAATGAAGGCCTTGGCTGAGCAGAAAGTGTCGACAGAAAGGATTCTTCACCAAGAAGTCACCAACAACAATGTTCGCACTGTTTTCCCCATACAAAATATTGGTGAATTGAATGAGCTCAACAACACGATTAGTGAGGACAATCGTGAACTTTACGTAAGTTTTCAAAATCGTATTGCACCAATTTAATACCTCGCTAATATGCATTAGTATATGTATTTATAATTTTATTTTCTACTAATTTAAACAATTTAATATTTTGTACAGATTAATATGATGAAGTCACTGTTAAAAGGACGGCTGCCAAAAACATTAACAGAGGTGATTTCAATGAGTGTATGCATGGACGTAAATATAGATGGAGTCCATGGCAAGAAGAGACTTAAAGACTTCAAAGCATTTTTCCAAGTTTTAACAGGTAATCCCCAAATTGAAAACATACATATATATTTCCTATAACATACCACAATTATATTTTAAACAGATGCATGTGGTTCCCTTGGATCTAATGAAGTGGAAAAAGACATTAGAAATGCTCTCAAAATTATAAAAAAACGACACATCCATGCAGAATGTATTAAAAATAAAAACAAATCTTAATATTTTTTTTGCTTATATTGTAAATCTTAAAGGATTGATTGAAGTTATTGAATTTTGTAATTTGAAAAGATTTAATTTTGTAATTTAAAGAGATTTAATATATGTATGTAACTTTCTTGTACTCTCACTAAACTTCTGCTTGTTTTTTACTGATTATCGAGTTCCATAACACGCATTTAATAATTCCATAGAAGAAGGAAATAAAAAGCTAAAATTTTTTGTAAATTATGCAAATAACAGGATAATTAAACTGGTAACGAATTTGTCGCATAATTTAAGAAAGCATACCCTAAGCTAATTAACTAATAACACAGGCCTGCAAATTGACACTTTTTGATTTTTTTTCGTATGTATTTTGGTGCGCTGAGTCCAAATATGCCCTCAGTTTTTCTCCAGCACGTAGGGATTTTCCGCAAAATGAAAATGAAAGTTATACAAAACCCGCAGTACATATTGGTAAAAATGGATTTTGAAATTAAAAAAAACTATACATTACTAGTGGTTTATTTACATTTTTAAATTCAATTTGATAAAAATAATATGTATACAGGGTGATTCTGGAACTTCCGGACAAATTTCTCCAGCGTATTCCTTGGCTCATTTCATTAAGAAAAGTTCACTAGGACCATGTCCGAAAATGCAAGGGTGCGAAATGGCAGCGGGTTCAAAATTTTCGGATTGGCGGTCGGAGGGTAGTAGGGTAAAGTTGCTAACTTCTGAGCCAGTGGTAGGATTTTTTTGTTTTTGGGCTTGTTGGAAAGGTCCTTAAGAGGCCTAAGAAGTAGAAAAAAGTCAAATCGCCAAGATACAAAGCTTTCGGAAAAAAATGGAAAAAAAATTCACGTAACCTCAATTTGCTCAGGCAGATGGCTGGTAACTTATATTTTTTTTTTCTGTTGAAAGATAGCCATACCTCTTACCTTTCCAAAATGACCTAAACGAAGCCCGGAGGTCTTACCGTTCCAAAGTTATGACCATTTTACTGAAATGCAACAATGTTTGTTTTTGTTTTAGGAAGCGAAATAACAGCACACATTTATTTGTTTTGGTAAATTAACACGTTTAAGATTTTATTTTATTGAAATTTTCGGAAATGGTCATAACTTTGGAACGGTAAGGCCTCTGGGCTTCGTTTAGGTCATTTTGGAAAGGTAAGAGCTTGATGTGAAGTGGGGGTAAAAGAATTTTTTACAAAAACAACGTTTTTCGGCATATTCATAAAATAGGAATAGGAAATCCGCAGAAAAATGCATTTTGCGGAAAATGCTTACGTGCTGGAAAAAAACTGATGGCATTTGTGAACTCAGCGCACCAAAATACATAAGAATCACCCATTATTTTAAAGAAAAAAATTTGGTTTCAGACCTGTGTAATTGAGTTAAATAACGTCAACTGAAAGCCAACTAAAATGTAATTACTTTATAGCTAGCTATAAGTTATATAACTTTTAGCTAACTAACTTTAAGTTAGTTGAAAAGTCATGCAGTGTTGGACAATTGACTACCGCCTAGGACATCGCAATGTTAAACTAGTCAATGTCAAACTAGTCAGTTCATTAAAAGTAATCCAAGCATCAACCACATCTAGTTACGAAATAGTCAGATTAAAGTGCGTTAAAAGTTAGTTGCGTTGCCGGCAGGGATGGTATAAATGGGGAATGAAAACAGAATGGAAACATCAAAATTTTTAGATAATTTTGTTTAACGACTTTTAGCGACTAAATGCTTGAGAAAATTTTACTTTTGAACAACCAAGTTAAGTAAAAAAAAAAACATAAACGCCGCACCAAACGGTGCATTTTTCTGGATGTAATGGAGTCTGGAGGGTCTTTTGTGGATTGGTCTCACTCCATATACGGCAATTTTGCTTATTAACAAACCCGTTAAGGCAAAAATGAGCCTCATCGCTGAACACAATTTGGCGATAAAACAACGGGCCAGTTGCGCGAATCGACGACTGATTTTCAAAGTAAATTTGGATAATTTGGCAGCGTTGTTCAAGCGTGAGTCTTTGTTAGTTTTTTGTGTTATTTTTTACAATTTGAAGTTCTATCGCGCTTGAAAAAACACCCTTTATATAATTCTACTGCATGTGTGTTTGTGACTGAACTCCTCCAAAACTTCTGGACCGATTTGAATAAATTTTTTTGTATGCGTTTGGGTGGTGCCCTGGGTGGTTTAGATTTACTATTCGGTCCAATTGGACAAAGGGGCGTGGTACCTCCCAGACAAACCACAAATTAAAAATCCATTATTTCTGCTCGCTTGAAATGTTATGCAGGACAACGTCTGCCGGGTCAGCTAGTTTTTCTATAAAATCACAGTACACATTGTGATGAATAAAAATCAATCGTTCATTTTGTTTTAAATGTTAAAAAGTTTTGTTCTAATTAGTTTAAATCAGGGACCGTAGCAGTTATAAGTGATATCAAAAAAGTTATTTTATGTAAGTTATTTTGTGAGTTTAAGAAAAAAATCCATCTAAAACAGATATTTTTCAACGAAAAATAAAATGTCGGATGAAACTCTTAAAAAGAGAGTTTTATTTTTCCGTCATAAAATAAAACTCTTTTGAGGAGTTTTATTTTTCCATCTAAAATAAAACTCATTTGAGGAGTTTTATTTTTCCGTCATAAAATAAAACTCATTTGATTAGTTTTATTTTTCCGTCTAAAATAAAACTAATTTGAGGAGTTTAATTTTTCCGTCATAAAATAAAACTCTTTTGAGGAGTTTTATTTTTCCGTCTAAAATAAAACTCTTGATGGCGTACGTTCTCCCACATACAAACTTGCTTATCAGTATACAAGTAGAAAGAATAGACTCTGGCAACGCTGATGATACCCTGCAAACATTTTGAAAGAGTTTAAAAGATTGTTCGTCTGTGCGATTTGCCTGCAACTCTTCTCCGCAATTATTTGACGATTCTTTCTCCATTGGTCGTCTGGTAATCTTGTGCGCGATTTGCTTGTCACTCTTCTTGACAAGTTTTTGGCAATTATTGTGCATTGTTCGAGGTTTACTAGCCAGTCCATCCCGCACGCGATTAACTTGCAATTGTAAACAACTTTTTTGTCTGTCCATTGTAGGAACGATGAATACATAATTCCCGGAAATAACTACATATGTTCCTATTTGCAAAAAACACTCGTCTAACAATTCCGTATGCAATGAATGCACGATCGTGAGCGGTACAAAGTCGTCGAAAAATTAGTTTAGCAGGGAATAAAAAAACAGGCTCATTGTTTCTTTTTGGTGAAAAAACGAAAATTGTCATTGAAGTTATAAAAGTTGAAGTGAGTAGATCGGCTTATCAAAAATAAAATAAAAATACTTATAAAGTTTTAATAATGTTGTCTGACAAAGCTTTAAGATTTAAAAGCAAAATAGAAGCCTCAAGAATAATAAGTGGCATATTTAATGTCACTGTTAGTCCAGGCAATGTTCCTAATCGGAGTGCTGTTGAAAATAGGAAAAGTTTAATAAATGAGGGAGATAATATATCACAAAAAAAATGAAGTGGAAATTAGTAACAGTGAAGAAAATGTTGAACATCAATACGTGTTTAACGAAAATGATTTTGAAAGTTATTGCAATTTAGATTGGGAAAGTGTAAATAGAAGTAAATGAAAATATTTATAGAACGTCTAATCTAGACAAGTTAAAAGAAAATTTGAGTTGGTGGTCTGTAAAAAAAATGGCATCAGTAACATACATAGCTGTAAACGAGTTATTGGGTATTTTGCGCGATTTTAACATAAATGTTTAACTAATTCTGTGGTGTTTGGGTAAAGGGGTATATGTCAATTTTTTGAAATGTTCAAAATTGGAAATACAAAATTTGAGAAGATCTCACAAATAGCAGGTTAATTAAGACCAGATTTGGCTGAAACTGGTAGTTGGTAAAATATGTCTCAAACATGGGTACATGCATGTTTTTGTGATATTAAAGTTTATTCGCCCCAAATTTTAAATTTGCAAATTGTGCCCCTGACATGTACCCCTTTTACCAAACAAGAACTGACTTGTACCTACCTGACCAGATTTTTAGGAACACATTTTAGTTAAAAAAAATGAATCTTCTCGAAGATAAACACAAGAGATATTTATTTTTTAAACGGTGATAATAATAAAATAATAGTAAGAATATTAACATTAGAAGATACAATATTATTGTAAAAAAGGAAGTTTTTACATGAAAACATCAGTCTTGTTGCTCCTCCTCATCCTCGTCATCCAAATCAGGCAAACTATCACGTACATTGTCCGATGGCAAATTTTTATAATAGTCCCTAAAAATTGCTGGGATCAAATTCATCAGGTCCAAAAGGTCTTTTTTTTTTTTTGCTGCAGATATTTTAAGTGGAGAGGAATAGCTCAATGGTATCTGGAGACTTTTATTACCTTGTCCCCTTTTCAGTATTCCTACACAATAAAATGGCACGTCCAAGTCCAAAGTATTCTTGTACTGTACCATTGGATTGCCCTTTAAATTGAGTAACCATTTTACATTTTTCCAAACAAACTTTTCTCCATCTTTGTTCTTGTTTTGGAGTTGTAAACTTTGTCTTTTATAAAGGTTTTCATAATCCCAAAAATCAGATTGCTCCATTTGATTAACAATAAAAGATCTTTTTTTGCCAGTTGACCGAACTAGTTGCATCCAGTCGTGTGGGTGATAGACTGAAATTTTGCTGTTCTTCTTTTTAGTCTCTATTTGTGCATGGGCTGTGTCCCATTCCATCCTCGTGTGACCGGGTACCAAAAATTTGTGTTCTATTGTTTTTAAAGTAGAGTGATTTTTTAGAACAGAGACACACATTGCCATGAGAAACCTATTTTTGTTTTGACCTGCACAGGAATCGGAATACATTATCACCCGAGATATGTTAGGGGGCAGTGATTTCAAGTGTTTAGAAATGCAAGATGCTATCTGATTGCCACCTCTTCCGCCTTCAGGTTCAGCCCACATATAGTAATGCGCCTGATTGCCATTACAGTCGAATATAGTAAGGTCGTATGTCCATAAGTCTTTTATAAAATACCACCCCACTTTGTAAATTTGGTGTCGGTAGACATTGTTGCAAATCAAACGTTAAAGTAACAACCGCACCATTACTTTCTTTACTGAACTTCTTATCAAAATCCTTTGCATCATAAGCATTTTGTGGCAATTTGTGATGCTCAGCCAAGTTTTTTTTTCGTGAATTTGTTTTTCTTCTGCTCCAATACTTGACTTAATTTTTTGTGTTATGAGATCACATCTATAACATGCGTCAAGACTTGGATGTTTTATTCCCAAATTTTGCTCATGGAATATCTTTTCGTATACTGTTCTGCTAACAGGGGTCTCTGTAGTACTGACATATTCTTCATACAACATAGCCAAAGTGTAATAATGCGGAAGATACTTTTTACTAGTATGTCTCGTACTATAATGGCTTTCATACGACGGAATCGACAAAATGTGATTTTTTGCATGTTCCCTTACCTCTCCTGACAGCTTATTATGGGGTGCATGACGATCTCTTGTGTCCTCTGCAGTCATGCCAGATAATTTCGTTTTTTTTTATTGCATTTGTAATAAATTTGTTTGTCTCATCGAAAGTCTTCATAAAGCAAGAATTGCATGTTCTTTGCAGCTCACCATTAATTCGAAAATGGTAATAATAGGTGAAATGGCGAGGTTTGCTTGCTTTACTGGAATCTCTCTTCCTTTATGTTATTTTTTTCATTAGGTTTGATATGCAACCAACCCGCTTGGCATGATCTCCCAAACTCCAGTATTGAGTAAAAATATCGTGCAGGTCATTTGTTAAAAACCGTTCATTACATTTCATCCTACATGGCAATAAACTTTTGAGTAGCCTGCTTCTAACCGTTTTTCCTTTCTCAGTTAAATATGTCTCCCCTGCATTTCTTTTGTCTTTCCTCAAACTTCTAGTCTTACGAAATCTGCCTTTAATAGATTTTCTTTTAGTTGTTGGTTCTTTCGTCACATTTGGTTCTACGTTACAGTTTTCTGAAGTCTCAAGTGCTGCTGCAACATAAAAAACTGTAGGTAGGTATTAGGAAAATATTACCTCTGACAACTAACGTTAAGCACAATGATGAGTTTTGCATTCAAAAATTGTATGATATAGACGCTTGAGTTACCTGAGTCGGTTTTTCTTGATCGTTTCCTTTTCATCAGTTGAACCAAAAAGTAAGCGGTTCAATAATTTTTACGTTTTCAAATTTTTCTTGATTACTTTAACGTATATCAGAGACTGGGTTTTTAAAATTGTTTCCAGTTTTGTAATTAAAAAATGTAAAATTAAAAAAATTATTTTCGCTAATTGCTCAAATCCTGATTTGAAACCCGTTCACCAACTTTTTGGAACAAGATTTTTAATATTTTTTTTTTGGAATAAATAAACTGCTCAGAGCCACATCTGCGGTTAATAATATTATTATTGTTAAACCTAAAACTATTATAAAACCTTAATTATAATTTATTTTCTTTTATTTAAAAGCAGAAGACCAAATAAAATTCAAAAAAAAAATAGAAATAATAACCTGCCCTTTACCACCTTCTTGACATGTATCCTTTTACACGCATCAGCTGACTCTAGTCATGGCGGGCAAAGAGGTTCAACTCGACTTGTACTCTTCTACCCAAACCGAACTCCTATGTTTCTCAGTTGTCTCCCTTTACACTTCCTGTTTTTTCAAGGACGACATAAGATTCTGACTTATTTATCTTTACCCCAATATAGAGACCACCTATCTAAACCCAGTTCTGACTTATACCCATTTTCCAAAAAATTGACATATACCCCTTTACCCAAACACCACAGAATTATCAAAGTCCCAATGGATTTAACTACACTCAATTAACGAGCGTAAAGGATGGTAAGTTTTTCTGCAAAATTATTGTGTACTATACATTGGGGCATGTCTCTTTTCGGGATGTAGTGTGAAAAAAGTTTTTATATTTTATATTTTTCATTTTCATTCATATATTTTTAGTACATAGTACAGAAAATGACTCAATCGTTTCCGAAGTTCGTGCATTGAAGGAAGAAATGATTCGAAGGGATGAAGAAAACAAAAAAATAAATATTGAAAGAGATGAAAGTTATAAACTCCTAATAACAAAGTTAACTGAGGATGTCGTTACTCTTAAAAACGAAGTGCGCCAACTGAAACGAAATATGTTATTTTGTCAAGCCGATGAACAAGATGTTTCAAAGCAACTGCCATTTTCATGCGCCAAGAAACTAAAACAATTCGACGAAGAATTGAAAATGAATACTGATGTTGCTGCAGAATTGGTAAGTAGTCGATAACTTTTGAGTATATTAAATATGTATAAAAAATTTAGCTCAAAATATTTTGTTTTCACTTTATTTTCAGAAACGAATGATTCTTAGAGTTGGGGGACACGATTTCCCGACCTTCGTAAGAACGGCTATTAAGCGGATCATAACCGACGAATTGGCTATGCAATTTTCGTGGAGGGGAACAAAAGAAAAAACAAGTATTCAATCGTTTTTCTTCATTTCAATAATAAGAGGTAATTATTTTATAAATCTTTCATGGACAAACATTATATGCATTTTTGTATGTTTAAATAGATATGGCTCATCAAAAATTTTCGAATGTTGACGATGGAAAAATAAGCAATATATTGCAACAACATATTGTGCATGCAAAAGACCGCATAGAAAAACGGAAGAAGGCTAATTAATAATATTAATAATTAATAATATAATATACATATGTATGTACTGAATTATATAACACCGTAGTCGTTCGTGAGCTAAATTTATTGTGGTTTCATTTTCATAGTCAGTGTATTTTTGTAGTAATAGCCAATTCGCTTACAACTCTTTTTCGCAATTCCCTTACAACTCTTCTTCACAATTCCCTTACAACTCTTCTTCGCAATTCGCGTGCAACTCTTCTCCGCAATTCGTTTACAACGCTTCCACGCAACTCGTCTAGAACTACTTAGGCCAGGTTACTCTCCGAAGAGTGTCAAGCGATGATCGCCGCAATTGAATTGTCCTTTCAGAAGAGTGTCAGGTTACTCTTCCGCAATCGAAAATGTTTGCAGGGTAAAAGCATCAGCATACAGAAAAGATAATTCAATTCTTTTGTTCTCTTAACTTCAGTGTGTTCCTGCAACCCAGGTAAGCGTGGAAAGAGCTTTCTCTGCTCTCAAATTGGTACTGAGCGACCTGCGTTCAAATCTTTCCGCTGAAAATTTGGAAAAAATTATGTTCGTTAAATTAAACAAATAAATTACTACACACATTACATCAGATAGACTCAATAAAAATAGAGACTGGAAAAAAGAACAAAATGAGTTTTATTTTAGACGGAAAAAATAAAACTCCTCCAAAGAAAAAATAAAACTCCTCCAAAGAGTTTTATTTTAAACTCCTCAAAAGAGTTTTATTTTAGACGGGAAAATAAAACTCTCTTTTTAAGAGTTTCTTCCGAACTTTTATTTTTACGTTGAAAAATAACTCTTAACTGTGGAGCTGAGATCGTTGTTTCAACATAACCATAGATTCTGAAAGAGCACTTCAATACGAATTTATTGGTATATGACAGTATAGGTCTCTCTTTACTCTAACATGGAGATTTTTTGAGTTTAAATTTTCTGGATAACTGTTATTTTCGGTCCCTGGTTTAAATATTTAATTGGAAAGTGAGCACTCATTTATTGGAGTGACTGTAGTTTGCATTTTTGATACAGAAAATGTTATTTACTTTTGCTTTCACAACAATATTTGATTGTGAAACAATTTCACAAAATGTCTAGTGAAAATAACGTCAAGAACACCATTTTTGTCAAAAATGTGCACTTTCACAAAAATTCGGAATGCAGAACATGGGCGACTATATATGTTAG
This sequence comes from Phaonia tiefii, assembly GCA_963931995.1. Lineage (NCBI taxonomy): Eukaryota > Metazoa > Arthropoda > Insecta > Diptera > Muscidae > Phaonia > Phaonia tiefii. The sequence goes on from OZ008370.1 coordinate 236,622,257, forward strand.
TGATAATAGAAAAGTATTATTTCAAGAATCTACCAAAAACGACAATCTTTAAATGAAATAGAAAAAATTTTCTTTAAATGAATGGCCAGTAGATAAAAATAAGCTACCAAATGACATGAAATGTTTATGGAAAATACGAAATAATATATTTGTGGAATATGGGTTGTTGTTTTTCGATGATAGACTTTATGTTCCCAACAATTTACAAAATATGATTTTGGATCAATTACATAGATCTCACTTGGGAGTAGAACAAACAAAATTAAGAGCACGACAACTTCTATATTGGCCTAATATGAATCAGGGTATAGAATCCATGATAGAAAAGTGTAATGTATAGCCAAAAGTTTCGTTCGGCAACAGCCACGGATCTAAGGGGGGGCAACCGGGTTCACTTGCCCCGGGCGGCGGTTTGATGGGGCGTCAAATCCTTGAGACAAGAATTCGAAATATCGAACAAGTGAAGCCAGGTTTTGAATTGCTTGCTTCAAATTAGCAGAAGCACACAAATTTTTGCTTCGCTTAAAGATTTTTCCAAAGACCATGAAGTAATAGACAACCAATATATGTGCGCGCTTTGGCAACCCTCGTGATAGAGAAGTGTCATGATACTCAAATGCATTTCTCTATCGCGTCATAACATGATAATTTCATACTTTTTACATACTTTAAATGAAATCATCGATATAATGGCAAACAAAGTTCGAAATACCATTTTTAATGAGATCAAGGATGCCAGCTATTTCACAATCATGTTTGACTGCACTACAGATATATCTCACACAGAGCAAATGAGCCAGGTGATTCGATACATCAAAATAACAGAAACTGGTTTTGCAATAAAGGAAAGTTTTATTGATTTTATTGAAGTTGACGGAAAGACTGGAGAATATATCACACCGTGCATTCTATAAAAACTGGAAGCTGATGGTTTAGATGTGCAAAAATGTCGTGGACAATCCTACGACAACGGAGCCAATATTGTCGGCATATACAAAGGAGTCCAATCCAGAGTTATGCAAATGAACGAGCTGGCAGAATTTGTACCGTATCTAGCGCACTCTTTAAATCTTGTTGGCGTGCATGCAGCTTCAACATGCCCACAAGCAGTTAGCCTATTGGGGCTTGTACAACAACTTTATTGTGTCTTTGTCGGATCCACCACGCGGTGGAAAATAATGCAAAAGTGTACAAAAAAAAACTTAAAAGGAAGTAGTCAAACCAGATGGTCGGCTAAACATAAAGCTGTTACTGTTCTATTAAATTATTTACCGGAAGTTGTCAAAGCTGTGGAAGAAATTGAAGAATCCTTTCTAGCCGCAGATTCTAAGTATGAAGCTGGTCATTTGCTACATGCGGTAATGGATTTTAAATTTATCCTCAACTTGACAATTTGGGATAATATTCTTCGAGAGATTAATTGAGTGAACGTTGAAATACAAAACGAGGGTATTATCATTTCGCGTTCTGTGGCGATAATGCAAGACCTTGTTAAGATCTTGCAAGAATTAAGAGAAAAACCGGTAGAATATTGGATCAAAGAAGCTATACCTGTATCAGAAAAGTTGGAAATTGAGCCGGTTCTTAAAAACAAACGAATTTCCAAAAAGAAAAAGCAACACGACGAAATCTGTGAAGACGAAATAAGAACGCTAGATACGACTAGTATATTTTTCAAAAATATAAAAGTAGTGTTTGACAAAATTTTAACAGAAATTGAGACAAGCGTAGAGAGTGCAAAGAGTCTACATGAAAAATTCGCCTTCCTCAGTGGCCACGCCTTTTTAAATATGTCGACAGAAGATCTGCAAAAAAAATGGAGCCGATCTAGCTTTAAAATACATATTCAAAAGACTTGAATGCAGTTGGTTTTTGCCAGGAACTTGCCGTATTTAAAGAGCTAGTACATGAAATTAATGAAAAATGAAAAAGTGCCTTCGACCATGTTACAACATCTGTACAAGGATGACTTGCCAGAAGCGTTTCCCAATGTTAGTATAGCTTTAAGAATTTATTGCACATTATCAATAACATCTGCAAGCTGTGAGCGAAGCTTCAGCAAACTGAAAATAATTAAAACTTATCTATGTTCAACAATGAGTCAGGAGCGTCTATCTGGCCTCGCGATCCTAACCATTGAAAACAAAACTGCCTATGCGACGGAGTTTAAGGAGCTTATAGACTCTTTCGCAGAAAAGAAAGCACGACGTGTAAAGTTGTAGTCTTTCCTGGATATATACTTTTTCTGTGTTTCTGTTTTATGTCACAAATGAAAGTTATTAGCTAATAGAAAATAAAAAGTTTAAATTTATTAAGGATTACTATTTTCACACATGGTCACATAAAATGTTACTAATTTGTCAGTTTTAACAGTTTTTCCCAAACACTGAAGGGAGGGGGCGCCATTATCAAGTTTTTGCCCCGGTTCGAAAAAATCGTAGATCCGGGGCTGTTCGGCAAACATAAAAAAACCTTTAATAAACTACGCCATACCTAGCGGTTCTTATGAAAAAATTGCAATGGATGTAATGAAGGTTTTAGGAAAAGAGTATTTGGTTATAGGCGACTATTTTCGAAATATTTAAATATATTTTTCCTCTTGCAAAGAAACCCGCATTTGCATTAATTCAAAAGTTTTTAATACCTTTTTCAATTTGTGGATACCCACGGGAAATAATTGCAGATAATGTTCCATTTGGATCATTTGAATTCAAAACTTGGGCAAACTCATTAGATATTAAGACAGCAACGGTTAGTCCACGATATCCAAAATCTAATGGATTTGCAGTGAGAATGGTCCAAAGTGCTAAAAAGTTGAATCGTAAATGTAAAGAAGATAATTCCAACATATGACAAGCGTTATTAGAGTACAGGAATACGTCAATTAAAATTTCAGGATTTTCCCCAGCTGCAATAGGACAAAAATAAAATAGTCAAAGTCAACAAATTTGTCACCAAATGTGGCATCACTATCTCATATAAAAACAACCTTTTAAAAGGTATAGTTTTTGTTTTATTCCAATCGTCGTACTCTTGAAGAATTGATTCAAAAGAGAGATCATGTTAGTAGTTGGTTTTTGCAGTGTGAACAGGTGAAAATAAAGTGCAACTTTAAAGAAATTAAAATCATATAAAAGAGTTATGTGTTGAAATAAATCAAAATAAATATTGAAGTAAAAGGTATCGGTTGGTTAAAAAGGCTGCAAGGCAGCACGCTGTCTAGCACACTTAGGCTAAAGAAGCCCATTGTGATACCTGCAGTTTCCTCTATAGCAACTATTGACTAGTCGTCTAGCCAATTTGCCCTTTCAATGAATTTGTCTATAAGACCTACAGGAATATCCTGTAGGGCTACGGTGCTAACTAAATGTGTTCCGAATATCCTACTAGTCCTGCCAGAGCAGGGCAATCCAAGAGAAGGTGCTTCGTCGTTTCCTCGTCCTCTTCCATGCAGCATCTAAAGAGAGTGGAGTTTCTATGTCCCAATCTTAGGGCGTGTTTTCCTACAAGACAATGTCCCGTAGGTGTTCCTATCATTGTGGATAACCTGCCTCTCGGCAAGTTAAGTAGTTGCCTTGTCCTCTTCCTGTCCACATGTGCCCAGAGGACCCTGGCTTGTTTGCAAGTTGAAGTAAGTCTCCACTTGTCGGCCCACTACCTGATCTGCAAACGGCTTACTAACACCTTTTTTTGCCGGAAGAACCTGTGCCGTAGTACCCTGTCTAGCTAACGCATCCGCAACGCAATTGCCTGGAATGTCGCTGTGTCCCTGTACCCAGATGAGCCTGATGTCAAAATACTTCGCCATCACCCTAAGTGATGAGTGGCATTCTTTCACAGTCAGGGACGTAGCAAACATGGCTTCCAGGGATTTTATGGCAGCCGGGCTGTCTGTGTAGATACATATTCTCTGGAGGGTTGTGTCACTACTTTTTAGTAGTTCAGCAACCTAAAGTATGGCGGTAAATTCCGCCTGAAATACACTACAGTTATCAGGCAGCTGGAAATAGATATTTACATTTAGGCCCGGTGAATGGACCTCATAGCCTACTTGCTCGTCCAACTATGATCCATCCGTGAAAAATCTGATACTATTGGTGTCCCCTTCCAGTGACTTTTCCCAGGTATTCCTGTTCGGAATAGAAGTCCTTAGATTTGTCGCTGGTAGCAGGTAGGGGATACAGTAGTCAGTTTTTTTGGGAATAAAGTTGATCCAGTGTAGTAATTCAGTGTGTCCAGAATAGAATGCCCCGATATCATGACGCCACAATCTCTGATTCTCCCTAGGGCTGCCGATTAGGCCATGATATCAGGAGTACAGATGTTCAGGATATCACTAAGTGCAGTACCTGACGTCGCGACCATTGCCCCACTAACGCTAATCAGTGGTGATCTTTGAATTTTCATCAAGGAATTCAGAATATATTTCTTTTGGAGGGACCTCCACTAAACTACGATGCCATAGAGAAGTATTGGTCTGACTATTGCCGTATAAAACCACATGGTGATCTTAGGAGACAGTCCCCAGCACTGTCCTATCGCCCCTTTACAGACAGACAGTTTTCTGTCGAGAATTATTCCCAGATACTTGACCTTTTCCGTCAACTGTAATTGTTAATACCTTTATTTTAAAATAATTTTAATGTCATTAGCATGTTGTGCATTTTTTATAAAATCAATATTTTCCCAGTGCCATTGTTAGTGTTCACTCACTCGTCTATATAGTTCAATTTTAGCTAAAGTTTCCTTATTCATGGGTTTTTAATATTTTTACTTTCTAAATTTCATTCAAGGCACATCTTATATATGCGAACTTTCCCGCATATAACGGGTCCGCCAAATAACTTTTTTTTTGAAAATTCTATAAAAAACACTACTGAATATTTTCTCAAATTTCTTTTTGTATTTGAAAGTACAATCCTTCCGGTTAATAATGGAAAATAATTTCATTCAAATGGCCTCGGCTGGCCATGCAGTAGCCTACGCGATCGGTCCAATTTTTAAGCACATTATCGATTGTGTGCAGCTGTATTTCACCAATGGCTTCACGAATATTGTCATTTAAAGCGTCAATTGTCTCTGGCTTGTCGGCGTAACACTTATCTTTGAGGGCACCCCACAAATAATAGTCCAACGGTGTCAAATCGCAGCTCCGAGGTGGCCAAACGACATCAGCTCTGCAGCTGATAATGCGATCTTCAAAAACAGGGCGCAAAACATCGAGTGTAGCTTCGGCTGTGTGGCACGTAGCGCCGTCCTGTTGAAACCAAATGTTTCCAATATCCTCCTCTTCAATTTTTGTGAACAAAAATTCGTTCAACATGGCCCGATAACGATCGCCATTGACTGTAACGGCCACTCCTTGCTCATTTTCGAAGAAAAATGGCCCAATTATGCCTCTGGACCAAAATCCGCACCAAACAGTGACTCGTTTTGGGTGCATCGGCTTTTCAATGTATGCGTGCGGGTTTTCTGTGCCCCAAATGCGACAATTTTGCTTGTTTACATACCCGCCAAGATCAAAATGAGCTTCATCTGAAAAGATGATTTTTTGGATTTGGAAAAGATTTGATTTTTCGGTATCTGCAACATTACCATGATTTTCAAAGTAATGTCGCAATATTTCCCAGCTTTGTTCAAGCGTATACACAACCATATTCGTTCAGCGGAAGGATAAAACTAATTATCTGTCAAATCAGACATGAGCTAAGTGTTACCATTCACGAAATAAGCACTAGTTGAAAAAAAAAAACGCTAGATTAGAAAGCGGTTCAAATGCTGAAAAAGCTAGAAAAGTATATGGTGTCGTGAAAAACAATATTGAAAGTGAGGGTTAAGTCAATTAGAAAAATGCCTTAATTACAATTGCAAAAAAATTTCCGAGTTATGGCAAAAATGCAAGCGCATAAAATTAAAAATTCTGAAAATATATTCTGATTGGCTTGCCCAAAAAGATTTGATTTTACTAAACCCACAAGCATCTGGGTCGAATCAAGATCGAGGACGCCCTTAAGTAAGTTTCTTTATTCTTCTTTATTCAGTCTATGGATGACAACAATCCTTACAGACTAGCTTAAAATTACCAAAAATATTCATCTAGAGATCTTATAAATGATATTATCGGAAGAGAAAAATCTACGCCATTAAAGGTATTTATATAATTTAGCTCCCTTAATGACCTCAAAATAGGTTCATTCATTGAATAGTTCCTCCTGTGAAGTGGTACATTAAACATTTCATTACAACGCAAATATCGAGTGGGTATATTGAATCCAATCAACGAAAGTAGAGAGGGGCAATCAATAAGTCCACAAATGAGCTTGTAAATAAAAATAACAGAAATCCTTTTCCTGCGATTAACTAGAGAGTTCAGATGAATAAGTTTACACCTAGCTTCATATGAAGGTATAGGTTCACTAAAATGAAGAGAATAAAGAGCAAATTTAAAAAATTTTTTTTGAATCCTTTCAATTCTGTCAATATTAACTTTATAATAAGGATTCCACACAATAGCAGCGTACTCAAGTTTAGATCGAACAAACGTAGTAAATAGTAACGTACGTGTATAAGGATCATTGAAATCACTACTATTGCGCTTAATAAATGCAAGCTTTTGGCATTATATAATGAATGTGCAGAGTGTTCCAGCAGAACGGTGCAGCGAAAATTATCATGCAAGCACAAATCAATTTTATTAAAATCTGTTTTTGATTTGCAAGATTAATTTTGAAATCGATTGTCATTCAACATTTTTATAATTTTTTATATTTTTTTATTATTATTTTATAAATGGTTAATTTTCATCTTTTGTAAAAAATCTTATGAAAAACTTGTTATGAATTAAAAATAAATTGCGTACAATTTTTTTTTCTCAATTTTTTGCTTACATGGGGCGGAATTGGGTGGTAGGGGATGGGTATGGAAGTATCAACCACGCCCATTTTGTCATTAAATAATTCTAACATCTTTATAAACCGTGACCAATGTTTCACGTTGATATCTCTACTGGAAGTATTTTTGGCCCCCTACTCCATAGAAGTCCGACCACAGCTGTGAGAAAATTATTCCCGTCTTAGCTAAAAACAACAATATGAACAAGAAATACCACTATAAAAATAGTAAAAAAAAATTAATTTATAAAGGGGGAAAAGGTGTGGGTCAAACAGGATAAACCTTGGTTGCCTGCTGTAATCTTGGCGAAATATGAAACTCCAAGATCGTATATAATAGAAAACAATGGGAAACTTAGTTTCTAAAACCTCGAATCTAATTTCTATATATTGAATGAGAAATAAATTGATTTGTAATTATTACATTATAAACTGAATTGTCACTAAACTTTAACATGTTAATAATAATATTAAAATATTGAATTTTTTTTTTGCTTTACCATTTTATGTACTATGAATTAAATTACTGTATAACAATTATGAGACACCCAATCGTTAAATATTACCATCAAACTATAACTACTATGGAACTAAGATAAGATTGTAAATCCAGAATCAATAAAGAACATTCTAAAGCAACGAGTCACACTTATTACAGTGTGCGTATGTTTGTATTAAATACAATACAATTTCGGGAGGTTGATGTTTTTAAAACGTAAAAAGTTTTGTAAAGAACAACAGGGTGTTTCAAAAGTGACCACCCTATTGGAAGATGCTCATATTTTTGCAAATGGCCGCCAATGTCAAATCTGTTTTGACATTTGTGGACTAGACAGATGTAGAATACAAGTAAACAAGCCATGGAGCAATACTCTCCCCAAGAACGCGGAATAATCGTGTCTATTTTTTTGCGTTACAATTCGTATGTGATGTTGGCGCAGCGCGAATACCGTCGCCGATTCCCCCGGCCGTCCGACTGCGCAAACACTGCGCCGTTTGGCTACTAACCTTGAAGAGTATGGGACCACACGAGACGTTGCCAGGAGTGGCCGGCCCCGGAGCGCCCGTTCTGCCGAGAATATCGCCGCTGATTCCGAGGATGTCGCCGCTGTTTCCGAGGATGTCGAGCCGGTCGTCCCTATGGCGAATTTTGGTCAAAGACCTGCGCATGTTCCCATACAAAGTCCAGTCCGTGCATCAGCTGCTGCCTGTCGACCGCCAAACGCGTGTAACCTACGCCCAAGCCATCCTCAATCTCGTGGACGATATATCCACCACAATCATAATGAGCGATGAGGCTCATTTCCACCTCAGCGGCTACGTGAACAAGCAAAACTATCGCTTCTGGGGCACCGAAAAGCCACGAGTGATGCACGAGGAGCCATTACACCCGCTCAAAGTGACTGCATGGTACCCTGTTCACGCTGGAGGAGTCATCGGGCCATTTTTTTCGAGAACGCCGCTAGTCAAACGACAACAGTGGACGGTGCGCGCTATAGGGCCGTGTTAACCGAGTTTTTTCTGCCGCAATTCGACGAATTAGGACTGGGGGACATGTGGTTCCAACAGGACGGAGCAACGGCACACACTGCGCGAGCCACAACCGATATTCTGAAGGCGGCGTTCCCGGGTCGCCTCATCTCTCGTTTTGGCGATTTGCACTGGCCGGCAAGATCGCCCGATTTAACCGTTCCAGACTGCGAGAATCTGTCGCCCGAGGTTATCGCTGAAGTTATGAAAAATGCCATAAAACGAGACCGTATTTTAATCAATTGTGACGGCGCCCATTTAACCGATATCATCTTCTCAATTTAACCAATAAAATTCTAAAGGTTCAAATAAACATAATAAAAAAACAGAATCGAAGTTTTTCATTTAGAAAAAAAAATGAGAGCCAAACAACATCGGATGACTTCTTTTAAACACCTTGTATATGTTAAAATAATAAACATATGTTAAAATAATAAATTAGATGCAAAATCGATTAAAACATCTTGTAATGGTACCTTTTCTCCAATATTACCAACGAATTTAAACGGTTCTGAGATATTGATGAACGAATACAATTTTTTATTAGTATAAATTTCGAAAAGTTTCGATTTTGTGGCGTTTGATATCATCAGACCTCGATGTATATATTTGCGCTGCTTAGTAGGAAAAGTTTTTATGTGTTCTTTAGTTGTTTCTCACTCTTGTTTTGTTGCTTTTGCCGCTTTTTACGTTTTTCCAAACCACCTAATTGTTTTTTTCTTTACCGGTTTCTCCAACATTTTGTGCCTGAAAGAAAAGGTAAATAACACTATGCAACAAAATTAAGGTTTTTGCTTTGGTGGTGGACGATTCTGCGCCAAATGATCACACTAAGTGAGTATAGTCAAACCCCAAAAATGTAGACCGTGACAAGTTTGCATTTTCTTATCCGACACTGTCCGAGATAAATTTAAAAATCGAGTATACATTTTGAATTGAGCGAATTTTTGTGATAACATATCTTCTCTATTTCAAAGTTTAAAGGGTCCTTTTCGTCCTTTGTTCAAAAAGTACCAAACATGTTCACTACAATGACCAGCTACGGATTCAGAATGTTTTACGAATTTATTCTACATAAAATTTCATTATGGGTCGTCATAGAACAACATTCTCTATCTTTATTTTCAGACGTTCTTTTTTTCCTCTTTTGAAACAAGGTCAAGAAAACTGCCCCAAAATAACCGGCAAAGTATATAAATGTTCTACCAATTTACTCTGGAATAGATTTTACTAGAGGATTTCGCAGACGAGAATCCTTCATCTTGAATTTTGAAATGTCCTTTTAGCCTTTTTTTAAAAATTTGAATCTTGAAATCTTAAAATTTAAATCTCAAAATGGTTTATTTTGAACACACTATGTTCTACAAATATATTGTCAAACAAATAAGTATATATTGCTCAAGAAGTTTCTCTTTATTGGTTATATGTCCTTAAATCCTTTTCAAAAAATTCCAAAAAATTCCACTAAAAGTAAAAACAAAAATGGCATAAAACCCTTGATGTCCTTGTATTTATGAAAAAATTAAATTTTTGAAAAGTGGAACATAACAAACAAACATCTCGTTCGAAAAGCAAAAATATTGATGCCACCACTTCATATTACACTTGGAGCGGTAACAAATTGCATAATAAATGTTGCTAAAAGAGAAGAAGTACTTGATTGCCTGAAAACTATTTTCAAACGGATCAGCGTAAATAAAATATTGTTTGTGTACCAACGCATAGTGATAACCAACGCGTAGTTGAAACCTTCTGAAAACAAAAACGTGAGAGACAATAAATAAAGGAGAAGCAAAGAGTTGCAGATTCTCATTTCTTGAAAAAAAAAAATAACGCATTCAATGCAAGTAACTGTAAAAAGAGCCGTTTTAAATCTTAATTTTTTTTTATTAATTATTTATAAATGTGGCTTTGCATCACTAAAATAAATTATAAAAAATAATACAAATACATTGAATTCGAAGAATAATTCGTTTCTAAATATTATGTTTGGGAGGAAATATGCACGTGTCACGTAAAAGCATACCTGTTTGCCAGTAAACATGCTACTGTTTGCATTTAAATACAAGTGATTTGGGACCTGCAAACATATGAATGTTTGGAGTGTGTTCCAATCATATACATAGTTCCTGCAGAATATGTTTGGGAGAATATGTTACAGAGGTCTTTTTTTTGCAGCGTGTATTTTAAGGAGTTTAGTATATCTTACAGGGTATCGAAGCAATTGAATATCGCTGGAAAAAGTGCATCGAGGTAAAAGAAGATTATGTTGAAAAATAAAGAAAATTGTTCCCAACTTTTTTGTTAGGTCGGCTAGTTTTGGAACCGTCCTCGTATGTTGATAAGTAGAGTTAGTAATTATAGAGTGTTAAATTAAAGAAAAGGAAAAAAATTAAATCCATGAAATTAAGTGATTATATTTCATTCAGCTAAAGTAAAATGCCGTACAAATTAAAACACAATGTTCGTAAAGGATCAAAAGAAATTGTTGATTTGCTTTTGAATGTTAAAATCATAAGAAATTCGGTTCTAGTGAATTTGAAGAAAGCTCTAGCCAGAAAAAAGATTTCAGTGAAGTTGTAGCCAGGGCCCCTACTAAGTAACTCGTTTCGAATGCTAAAACTATTCGCAAGTTGTTTTCGATTCGTATTTGAAATGGTACCATGTAAAATTTACGGATCGAACAAAGTGTGACCACACGTTGGTTGGCACTACTTTCGAATACAAATTTTAATTGAGGTGGCAACACTATTTGTCAAATTTTATAAATCCAACAAATGGATTCTGTTGCGTTGTGGTTTACGATACAAGTGAAATGAACTTGAGGAACAGAGAAATCTGCGAGATGGAATATGGACCTCATCGCTGTCGGACAAATTCTTATTGAATATATTTTATTTGTTTTGCAAATAAAAATTAACATGTCTTAGTTTTGTAAAGAATTTCAGACTTTCCAAGGAAGCTTTCAACTACGTACTGGAAAGCATGTGAATGTGTTACCTCAGTCCACGCGTCCAACTGCAGTAACACCAGAAATGAAGTTGGCCACATAATAATTCAAATTCCATGTACAAGGTGGATATCAATGCCAAATTGGTCAAGATAGGTTCGCTGGACTGGCACAGCAAATGGTGTCCAATTGTATCGCCGAAATTTGTGATGCTATTGAACAGGTGTTGTGTCCAAGGCACATCAATTTCAATATGACTGAAGATGAGAAAATCTCTTCAAAAAGGTATTTTTATTCAAAGTATTGAATACCTGGGGTTATTGGTGCCGTTAATATATAAAGTTATCTGTCAAGCTGTCATATGTGATGCACTGGCAGGGTCATTAGTTATGGGAATAAAGTCACACCGGCTGTTATTGTTGCTACAAATTTAATCAAAGGATTATATGAACCACCGTATGGTGTTTAAGTATGAAGAAATCACATTACGAACTGATGAGCATTTTAGGAAACGTTTGAATTCAAATCATTATAACGTCATCTAAAATGCCCAAAGACGTAACCCTCATTTTCAAAATTTTACAGGAGAAGCAAAAACCCTTATAAAATCCAAAGTAGTTCAGTTTTAAAGGCGTTCATTCCACAGCTTACCTTAGGAACTTGGAAGTCTACTATTTTGCACATATATATTTTAGCGTGGAGTATTATATTCAATCAAAAAAACAGTTTCTATTTTTCGAGGGTTACGCCTTTGGGCATTTCAGGTGACGATAAAATAAATAAGAACAAGGCCATAGAAAACTTGTCAATAGACCTAATAAGATTGTTTCCGATGGAGTATATGCATGTGGTTTGTTTGGGTGCTATCGAAACTATAATGACTGCCTGGATAATAAAAAGAAATACAACATTTCCGCTCCAAAAGAATAAAACTTACAAATTAAACCGATGTGTTCTATGTTCAATTAATCGAATAGTCGATGTTTAATATTTAGATATATCGATATTTTTAGGAAAGTCTCTTTCTTATACTACGTTTATATGCGCTTCTTATTTGCAAATTAAACTATTTGCAAATACTTAACTCACTGTTTATACGCAGATATCTTTCAGAAATATACATTCGTGATGCCATTTAGAAAAGTATAGCCATATGGTAACACTAATGGTGAAAAAATTATACAAGTTGGCATCGTTGTGCCAGCTGAATCTTGTGAAACACATACATATGTATAAGAATACTGTATCAAAATATACATATATGGGAAATGGAAGATGAGGCTCCTGCCCAAAACGAATCTTCAGACTCAGATTCCTCACTTTCAGGTGCTGTATAATCATCTTTGTTCAAGATGCACAACAAAAATATTCAAACTGCTACGTCAAAATCAATAAGTCATGGTGTAACATCCAAAAACTCTGGAAATGCTATTCCAGATGAGTTCTGCCTTTATTTGAGAGCTCCACCAGAACGGATACAACAGAATCCAATTTTAAACTGGAAACTTATGGCAGAAACATTTCCAGTACTTTCGTCTGTGGCCCTCAAGTATGTGTCTAGCATTGCAACGTCGGTGTCTTCGGAGAGACTATTTTCGGAAGGCGGCCAAATTTTAAGAGATCAGAGAAGTAGGCTGACAGCCGATATTGCAAATAAATTATTGTTTTTAAAAGACGTTCCCGATAGGTTTTGGTAAAACATATACAAATTATAATAAAAACAAAAATAACATCCATTTTTATTCTTTTGCTTTTTTTATTTATAACACTGTGCGACACCAAAAATATGATGGGGTTCTGTCAACGGATTCTAGTAGAAAGGTCTAAACAATGATCGCCATAAAATTTCACTATATGTGTCCGAACACTCCAAAACACAAATCTTAGTCCAAGTGGTAGATAAAAGATGAAATAGTACAAAATTCATTATATCCCTTCATGGGATGTAATGGGAAAATATTTATTTATTTTTAAATTCTTTATATTAACTTCACCTGTCTTCGCAGGCAAACTAATGGCGACGACAAAAATGAACTGTCAAAATATGGGCGGGATTGTACAAAGGGGCGTGGTATCTCCCATACAAATCACAAATAAAAAATCCATTATTTCTGCTCCTGTTAACGGTATTTGAACAAAATTGGGTAGGTTGGTTAGGTTTACATATTCTAAGATCTGCTGCAAATATGGGCGGGATTGGACAAAGGGGTGTGGTCATATATAAAGAATTTATAGTCAAAAACTATGTTTTTTACCGTTTGGTGTTTTTTATCCACTATGTCGGAAGACTGTAATATAAATTTTAAAATTAATAGTTCTTTCCGACCAATTAAACAGACAAAAATTTGTTTAATATCTTAACGTTTCGACTATATTTGTTAGTCCTCTTCAGAAGAATGAAAAAATAATAATAATAAACAAAAACGTCAAAATTTAAAATTAAAAAAATTGTCAAAAAGAAAATTCAAATGAATAATTTGGTGAGGAATATGTGATTAAATAAATAATATTTTCAACTTTGTGTTTGGATGTGTGAGGCTATGTTTTATTTATTATAAAGTATTTTGTCGTATATCTTATTTAATTTTTCAGTGTCGATTTGTCTATTCAATGTATTATTTATTGACTTAATATGCAACATCTCAGATATATTTCTCCTGTTCCAATGAGTATCCCTATCTAAAATTTGGCAGCTATCCCATTCCATATCATGTCCTGTATTAGTCCTGTGTTCTGAAATCACATTGTATTTGTTTCTCGATTGTCTGATGTTATTTCGATGTTCTTTAACCCTTATCTCAAGTGCTCTATATGTTTGTCCAATATAAGATTTGTCACAATCATTACAGTTAATCTTATATATAACACCGTGGTTACGTGTTTTTGGAAGTTTGTCTTTACCTTTCTTTACAATTATGTTGAGCTTATTGCTCATTTTTATCACTCCTGCTGATAAAGGCAACGTAACTGTTGCTCTTGAACTTAATGATTATATTCAAAAAGTTGAATTACTTCTATCAGACGAGGATACCTATAAAATATGTAAAAGTAACCCATTACAAAAAGTTATCAACCAACTTAAGGACATTTGCAATAGGTGGAAAACTAAAAAGTACATTTCATATCAATGTTTCAAACGAATATTTTTGACGTCTGCTAACCTTGCAAGGGCTTATGCTCTACCAAATATAGTCGAAACGTTAAGATATTAAACAAATTTTTGTCTGTTTAATTGGTCGGAAAGAACTATTAATTTCAAAACACACAGACGTTAATATAAAAAATTCAATAAATTTTAAAAATATATTCCAAAACTCGCAAAGCTTAACTACACTCCAAACAGAGTTAAATACTTCGGGTTGAGAAAGTTAAAATGTAATACAAGTACTACAGCCTGTGACGTTAGAAGGTAAATATTCAATGATATATATTAACATTAGGGTGGCAATGAAATGTATGGTGCAATTATTTTTGTCGAATTTTAACAAATACCAAGCGGATTCTTATGCCGGTTGGTCTAAAACTAACGTGGTGAAAATTTTAGCCCAATCAGATAACTCTAAGGTGGTTCCGACTTGTGGTCAAAGTTTTGGGGTTTTTGTATTTTGGGGTGTAAATTTGTATACACTGGAAAATTTTCATTTCTCAGTTCATTTGAATAAAAAATTTCACATTGATTTAGTTTCAACTGATTATAAAGTGCTAAAAATTTGACTAAAATCCCATCACTCTACGGGTTCAAACTCTTAATTTGAAAAAATTTTAAATTTTTATAAAAAATTTATATTTGGGTATTTCGGTTTTTTGCCAAAAGTTGTATCTAAATGACAAAATTATTCAACTCGGATAGCAATGCCTTCTAGTAGAAGTCTATACGCTTACAATAAGGTATAACACGGTATAATCACTCAACCGTTTCAGGATGATATAGTGCGGCAAAGTAGGCCATCTCGAGGAAAAATTGCCAAGATGAACTTATAAGGGTGCCAAATCATAAAAATTTCAAAAGATGAGCTAAAAACATATGTTATGTGCTCAAACCGATTCTATTAAATCGGATGTGACAATTGGTTACAATAACTGGTTTTAGAAACCGATTTAAAAATCCGGGTTTAACACTCGCAATTAAAAATCTGTTAATAAATCCCGTTTATAAATCTGTTAATAAATCCTGTTTATAAATCTGTTAATAAAACTGTTATTAAATCGGGATTTGATTATTGCAACCGGCCTTTTATTCCAGTATTTGGAACCGGGTGAATTGAAAATATAAGTTATGTGGTCAAACCGGCTTAAAAACCCAGGCTTGAGGCACGTAGTTGTAGAAACCTGTTTACTTTTTAGCTCTTACTATTCGCAGTTTAATCGAGCGATCAATAAATGAAACTAAAAAAAAGCAGCTTTTACATTTGTTAGTTTGTATTTTCATCAAAATTAAAATTGTTTCCAAATTTTGGCAAATTTTTTCAAATTAAGAGTTTGAACCCCTAGAGTGTTGGGATTTTATTCAAACAAATTTTTTAACACTTTATACTCTGGCCAAACTAAACCAATGTGCAATTTTTTATTGAAATGAACTGAGAAATGAAAATTTTCTAGTGTATTCAAATTTACACCCAAAATACCAAAACCCGAAAACTTTGACCACAAGTCGGACCGGCTTCGAGTAATCCGATTGGGTTCAAATTTTCACCACGTTAGTTAGTATTTATTGGTATTCACCAAAAATCTTCAGTTGATTTTTCATTGCCACCCTAATATACATGTTATGAAATTTTTACCACTTTATAATGTTTTTTTGTATTTATTTTTAGGGATGATGGCAAACTTTTCACGGGCTATCGAACCCATGTTCATAGGGCTAACGAATGGGGTGACTTCATTGCGGCAAGAGATAAAAGACCTGGGCAATGAACTTAAAGATCTGAAGAAGAAGAAATCAGTTAAATTAGTGATGCCTGAAAATCCCTATACAGACATTGACCATTTTTTAAATTTCGAAAAACAATTGCAAGAAGACAAGGAGTTTTTGAATTCGTTTGTAAGTTAAATAGAAAAACCACTACATCATAAGTTAAAGTGACTAACAATAAGCGTAGCAAATAACCTTGTATTCTTTCGTTTTTTTAAATTTATTTTCAAAGGGAAAAGAACTGCTATCGGTATCAAAGACTCCGAATTTCACCAAAAACTGTTGGCGAAAATTATTAGTTGACGAACTGGCGGAAAAGCTATGCTGGAAAGGGACGGAGGAGAAAAAGAGTGTGCGCAGCCTGAGTGCAGCAACGGCCATAAGAAGTAAGTTATTTCAAAAATTGTATTCAATAAAATTTTAATTTCCTTTGAAATTTTCTAGATGCTGCAATTTCTATTGGATTGGCCGAGGATGATTATGTTAAAAGCACCAAATCATTCTTCCAATTTGCCAAAACTAGGCAAGAGTGCAAAAAAAAATATTATATGACAAAGTCAAAACAAATTAATTCCTAACTTACGGTTATAATATACATATATAATTAATATAATAATAAATAAAACTTAAATACGTAAAAAATAATTGAAAAAAAAAACCAACCCATATAAAACATAGTTTTTGACAATAAATTCTTTATATATGAAATAATGGATTTTTAATTTGTGATTTGTATGGGAGCTACCAAACTTTTAAAGTTATCTAGGTTTTTTTTTTTTTTTTTTTTAAAGTGGTCCTTAATAACGGGGTTTTCAATAAGAGCGCTACAAAAGTTTTTTTAAATAAAACAAAACCGGTTTTAGATACCAATGAAATTCTTTATTCCTGTGAAAGTACGTTCGATGCCATTATGTATGGAACTCGATTTCTTTTGCATGGCCACCACGGGCACGCTTACAGAAGTCCAGACACTGAACACAATTTTCGACGGTTTTCAAGCATAAATCGGCCGATACTGCTGTAATTTCACGTTCGATATTCGTACGAAGATCATCAGTCGTCGCTGGCTTGTTGGCATAGACCAGAGACTTGACGTAGCCACACAGTCAAATCGCACGACCGAGGCGGCCAATCGACTGGGCCATTTCGTGAGATAACACGTTCACCAAACTTGGTTTCCAATAAATTCATTGTGGCATTCGCTGTGTGGCTTGTGGCGCCGTCCTGTTGGAACCACATGTCCTCCAAGTCCATATTATCAAATTGGGGCCAAAAATATTCGGTTATCATTGAACGGTAGCGATTCGCATTCACAGTAATGTGCCGGTCTTGATCATCACGGAAGAAGTACGGCCCAATGACGCCGCCGTCCCATAAACCGCACCAAACCGTAATTTTTTCGGGATGCAATGATGACTCATGGATTACGTGTGGATTGCTGTCTGACCAATAACGCATATTTTTTTGCTTATTGAAGCCATTCAGCCAGAAATGAGCCTCATCGCTGAAGATGATTTTCCGATGAAAATCCGAATCATTTTCAAGTTGTTGCTCAGCCCAATTCACGAACATACGACGCTTTTGGTGGTCAAGCGGCGTCAGTTCTTGCGTCAATTTGATCTTGTAAGGATGTAGGCCAAGATCTTTTCTCAAAATTCGCCACAACGACGTCACAGAGATGCCCAACGCTTGAGAACGACGTGTGAGAGACACATTTGGGCTTTCTTGAACTGAAGCCTCAGCGGCAGCAATATTCGGGCACTTCTTTGTCTCACTGGCACGGGAACATTTTGTACTGTGCCTGTGGATTCAAATTTTTCCACTAGACGCGCAATTGTTGATCTGGTAGGACGATTATGACGACCATAAATTGGACATCGCGCTCTTAAAGTTGAGGCCACTGACTCCAAATTTCGGTAATAAATTTTAATAATTTCGACTCGTTGGCTCGTATATCTTTCCTTGATGAAATGGCAAACCTTACTCAAGAGAAATGTCAAAAGAGCGGGGAAAAATATGGCGTCGTTTGGTGTCCCTATCGATTTACTTTTGTAGCGTCTCTGTTGAAAAACCCGTTATAATAACTTTTCACACCAATAATTTTTTTGTCGTGGGATCTGATCATTAAGAAGAGAATTGTTTAGTTGTATGAACAAAAAGCACCAGAAAAAATATAAAATAAAAAATTTTTCTCCATAACCTCATTTTTTTTTGATGAAATCTGTTATCTTCAAAAAATCCAAAAAAATTTTCGAAATTCTTTTACATCACAAACTTTAATAATGCGCTACAAGGGGTGCAATTTTTTGTTTGTGAAACGCCCTAATGCATACAGACAGGTGAAGTTAATATAAAGAATTTAAAAAGAAAAACTTATTCATAACAGCTGGCATATGCTAACTTTAGCCAGCCGTTATGAACAAGGCGCGTACTGATAATATGGAACAATTTGCACAAATTGTTACTGAATTGTTACTGAATGTTTACACCAAAATGGCAGTAACGAGCGAGCAAGAGAGAGATTATTTTGACAGTTCGATGATAGAGAACTTACAAGTTTTTCTTGCAGAAATTTTTGCCATTAAGAATTTGCAAGAAATAACATGTGTTTTGAAACATATATTTTGTGTAGACAAACAAAATTGGTAAATATGAAGAACATAAAATAAAAATAAATGGTTTTCGGTTACATCCCATGTAAGGATTAGGGAAAGCATTTCACAATCAATGAGCTGTGCGCGTTCTAGTTATACACTCACTGATTGGGACGTACAGTATTACACCGGTTCCGAACGGTATTTTAAGAAGCTTTTTCATGGTTAAATACTCGATTGTGTCGCCGTCACTAAGCGAGGTGACCGCCGTCAAAAGAAATTTTTTAAGGTGGTCAGAGCAGGGTTCGAATCCACGTTCTCATGCATAAGAGCCACGTACACTACCATTGCACCACCGACGGCCACACACACTTTTAAATAACCATTCCGAATAGTTGGCCTTCAAATAAGTTATTCCCTTGACCCCAGACGGTTTCTGTTCGTCGAATCGACGAAGCTCATTTACTCTTTATCTCATAACTTTTTTATGTGTTTCCAAATTACATTCTTTTTGTCAACAATGTTAGTTGATGACGGAAGTTTTCAGTGAACGGACGTGTACGATGCTGGATACTCATTTTTTTAAGTTGAAATTCACAGTTGTGTAGTCGTCGCAACGACGAAGAGTAACATTAGTGTGACTTTTTGTGTTTATAGGGTAATGAATTTGCCGTTTTATTCTTATTTCCTATTATTATTAGTTTTTACTTTTGTAAACAGCTACGTCATCATATTTACTCACAATTTGTTCCTTAAAGGTCAAAACCCCAAAAATCAGCGACAGCACCTGAAAGATCCTCATGAATCTCTCGTGGCTCCCTATTTGAAAGGCAGACTCGAGACACCTACTTTGCAGACCTCAATTAAAGAAAAAATTCAAAAAAATTTTCATAAAGGACCAAACAAGCGTAAAATTTGTCATCTCTGCCCGTCTAGCAAACGCAGAATGACGAAATCTACATGTATTATATGCAAGAAAAACATCTGTGGTGAACACAAAGTTGAACTTTGTGTTTCATGCGTAAAATAAGGCTAAGAACTATAACCTTTTTTTCTTTTGTATTAACGAATTATATTTAAAGGCCTGCATATGAAATAAGTCATATTTATTTTTATCTTTTACGTTTTTGTTGTTTTAAAAAGTTAATTAATTTGAAGAAACCACAAAAAAAGAGTTCAAATTCGTATTAGAATTTTTATTTTTGTATTTTTTTATGTTTTAATATAATGCTTAACTAAAGAAAATACTGAATTTGAAAATGTTGTTTATTTTTACTTTAAAAATGGTTCCGTTTGAATGTTTTTGTTAATTCTAAATACTAAAATGAAGAGCAACCTACCAGGGTTAAAAACACAAGACACTCCTTTAATAACTAGAATGCAAAGAATCACCCTCATGTAAAAAACTTGGGCGCTCCAAATCTGATTTTTCGCATTCTTCGAAGAGAACTAAACAACGCAGATTAGCAGCACTGGCAGAAAATGATGGGTCCGCTGCCGATGCCTTACGTGGTGCAGATTGTTGGAAGAAATCTAAACATTAATAAAATATAGATGTACAATATATATAATTTTCTTTTAAAAGTATTCAATATATGTAGGTTTTCATTTGTATTTTATCTTAATAAAGTGTTAATTTGTGTATGCCAAACATGCTATACTTTTTATTCGGAAAATGGGATGGGTGTTTATTTTCTTTTAGTTTTTACATATTTTGAAATATAATAATTGTCGTTATTTTTATATATTTTAACTAAAGGGTATCTCAGTAAGATTGCGCTTTTTAAATTTAGTGTAATTTTTTGTGTGCAAGTGGCAACTCTGAAATTTGGCAGCTGTCACATATCATCGGCTAAAGTCGCAAACGTGACAAGTCCACTTTTTCAAATTGTTCAGGAGAGATGAAAAACCATTTAAATAATATATTTTCCAATATTTGTGGAAACTGTATATGCAATACATTGTTATTTCGCCCATTGTTTGAATAAATAAAGTTTTTAAATCTAAAAAATCGTTAAACACTTGTTTTTTTGCTGTTTTTGGACTTGTCTTATTTTCTGCAAGTGTACTTTGTTTTTATTGGACTTGACGCCTTTTATTTTTGAAGCGTCTTCACAACTTGGTTGTGATATTAATATTTTAAACTTCAATTTGTTAACACATTATGTACATATAAGTATATTACACTTAAATTTAAAATTTCTTCTTTGTTTTTATATTATTTCAATGTAAAAAAAAAACTAAAAACGATAACATTTCAATGTAAAAAAAACTAAAAACGATAACATTTCAATGTAAAAAAAAAACTAAAAACGATAACATTTCAATGTAAAAGTGAAAAAAAATAATAATTATTATTAAGGAACATGATATATCACTCATCTTTATCATTCATGTGGCAAGTTTTCATAGAAACTATGATAGTCTTTTGGTAATGTCTCTTTCAATATTTGTAAATCATCATACTTTTTTTTTTAGATCTTTGTCGTTTTTCATTATAAAGTTGTGCTAAATTACACCACTTCAGTATGGCAACTGTTTTATCTAGACGTTGGGGGCAGATTGCTCCACGCGTTAGAAAACCTTAACTTGTAAAAAATATCACCATTAGGTGTGTACTTAAGTGCTCGTATGTCCGTGACTTTTGGATCTCCAATTACACGACCACGACGAATAGTTTTTAAGAATGTAAATATTTTTAAAAGACTTAAAACATGTGTAATCTAAATAAGTTACATAATAGGGCTTTGGTTTTTTTTCGCGCACCTTTACATAAACTAACATAGTCTGCAGGAACATTTCTGCGTTCAATCACCGAGTGGACACTATCGGCTTCCATTTGTGTGTGTCCAAGCTCTAATATTTTCTGCTCAATAGTTATATTGTTGCTGATTGCTGCATTTAGTAAAGCGTTTGTCATTGTTGAATTACGATTACGATCCTGTCAAAAATTGTCTTGACAGGATCGTTGCTTTCTTGTAAATTAGGCAAAAAAAATTTCTATGAACATTATGAAAATTCTATGAACATTACCCAAACACTGGCAAATTCTTCTGATGTTAGTCCACCATCAACTTCGTTCCACAAAAAACAATAGCCGTCTTTGGTTTTCAAATGATAAAAAACTAAATTATGAACCTGTAATTTAGTTCGGTAGTGAAATGAACTAACATTTGATTTTGGTGCCATTAGAACTGATTGCAAATCAACAGTAAAAACATAGGACTCTTCATCTTTATCTTTTGCTTTTTGTTCTTTGGCTTCATTTTTTTTTCTTGATGTATGAAGAATTCCTCATTTGAATAATTTTGCACATTATGACGAGAGCAAATTTCACATGTCTTTTTTTGGTAAAAATAAGCTTAGATTTTTTAATTTGAAAACGGAATTGAAAGTTGTTATTGACACCGGATCAGTTTCTCGTTCGTGACACCATTGTTCTTTATAAAAGTCATAAAGACTTCTCTTGGACCGCCATTCTGACAACAGATATTTTTTGGTGGTGGAAGATCGACAGTAATGGGAATCTCTTGATGGAATCGAATCGAAAAATGAATGCAGATCTTGAACACGCTCCGCTCCGTATGCGGTTATTGTTTTTCTTGAAAAATGTGGTGATCCAAAGGAGTATCTAAACAATTTAAACAATTATGCCTACCAATGCTTAACGTGTTTAGGAATAGAGTGTGGCACACACGCAAAACAATATTGTTAACTCTAAGGTGGTACCACAATGTTTTCTTTCTTTTTAGAGATGTTCTCAATTGCGCGATTTCGTGGTCTTTTAGGTTTAATAATGTCCTCACATATACCTTCTTTTGCTGCCAACTCATTTTCCAAAATTCATTGAAAATTTCTTCCCTTTGAGGTTCTGTTATTTTTCCACATTTCATGATTGCAGCTTTACCTTTATCAATACAGTTGCACCTTTTTTTCATAGATCTTGCACTTTTAACTTTATTATATTGCCAATGCCGACCTTCTTTCGTTTTGCCATAGTATTTTTTTCCATGTTGGCGCAGACTTTTATTTTTCATTGTATACCACGCATCGTTTTTTAGTTGCACTCGCCGTTTTCGCTTTTTGTTCTTAATAGGAAGTTCTATTGAATCATCCGTACTGCTGTGGAATCCATACGGAACTAGACCAACAACTCCATCGTCTTCTTCATTTCCATATTGAACAAAACCATCGTTTGCTTCATCGCCATAATCCATAGTGTTAATTTTTTACTAAAAAATCTGATATTATGTTTTCCTAACGCTAAAACAATAATAAAACTCTGAATATATACTTAATATTTAGAATTAAATAAATAATTTTGCCATTAAAATGAAACTAAGTCTGCAACCAACTAATTTTGCGCCCAAACGAAATATAACAGCTGATGCAATATGTACGTTCAGTGGACTTAGCGCGCGCTTTTTGACAAATGGGACTTGACCCCATAGATAAAGGAAATAAGTAGATATCCCACAGGCGTTGTCAAGTACTGCCACTAGGTGCTGTGTTGTCGTTTTGTAACTTTCATTGACGTTTCTCATAACATTCACTGACGTTTATACAACAGTGTGGGACATTTTTTCAATACAAAAATGGAATCATTTTCCAGGTTGTGCTATTCAAACAACTAATTTAGTTTTTTTTCATGTCGTTGTGTTCCCCACTTTCAAGTTAAAATTTTGTTATTTTGATTCTATCTTTTTGTTTACTGTTATTGTTGGTGTTCGTTTCTGTTGAATTAGAGAGCAACGGACAACAAAACAAAATCAAAATCCCCGTTGATGTTGCCTACCACACCTATTGTTAGCACCTGTTCTAAATACATCTTGCAAGGTATATTTTGTTCGGGATCAAACGTTGTAATTATTACATTCAGCTCCATCTAGAAAATATCCCATTGAACAACAAATTTCCCAAGGCATGTGCGATATCTAGTTAATTCCTTTATCTATGCTTGACCCTATTGCATATCATTGCCAAACATGAACAAAAACGAGATTTTTAATTACCAAAAAAATTGAAATTGTGTATTTTTCAAAAAACTATTCAACTGCATTAAAATCTAATTTTTCGAAAAAAGTGGACTTGTCACGTTTGCGACTTTAGCCGACGATATGTATGTTTATTCCGATTATTGAAAATGGAGCGCTTTACGAAAGAACAACCAAGGGGTACCGATGCGACAGCTGATCAAGTAACGACGTAGACAACGAATAGAGAAGTTGCTTTCAAAGAAGAAACGGTGACTGGGTTGCGTGGTATGATTTTCATACTGTTGCTGCCGCGTGTCAAGCCAAAAGTACGAAACACATCAACTGGGAGTAAATTTTGCCAATTAAATCGATTAAAACAGGGATATTCAGAGGAAAAAATCAAAATGTAATGAAGTTTTAGAGTAAAATTATTTGTATAGATTTCAATTAACACACAAATTATTAAAATTAAAGATTTCTCTCATTCCACTCTCATTCTCTATATGTTTTTCACGTCATTCATGGTGCACGATGAACGCGCTCAAACTTCATCCAAGGCTGAACTGCACAAAAAAGACTATGTTGTCCATTTGGAGTGATTTTAATTGAGTAGTTTATTTTGAACTGCTACCTAAAAACCAAACTATAAATTCTGTCGTCTGTTTTCAGCAAATTGACGAACCTTAATGGGACACTGAAAGAAACACGATCTAAATTGGTAAATCGCAAGGGCGTGGTTATTCATCACGTCACCTCTAGGCCTAACACATCTTTACAGACTCTTTAATAAATAAGTTCCAAAATTTTGTTTTGGAAGTGATGCCCCACATCCACCTTATAGTCCTGATCTGGAACCTTCGGATTTTCATTTATTCCGTAGTCTGCTGGAATAATGGCAAAATATTTCACCTGACAATCGCAAATTTTGTTCAATTGATGCCGAGGGGATTACTTACTTATCCGGTCTGGGACAACCCCGGGGGGTCAGGGACCTTACAAAACGAGGATAACATATTTCGCCAACCAGGTCGATCTTTTGCTTTATCTCTCCCGTTGGCAATACCAAGTGTACGCAGGAATTCGTCAACCTGATCCCTCCAGCGGAGTCTTGGAGTTCCTATTTTTCGTCTTCCTTCGAGTACGGTTTCGAAAACCCAAAACGAGGATAACATATTTCGCCAACCAGGTCGATCTTTTGCTTTATCTCTCGCGTTGGCAATACCAAGTGTACGCAGGAATTCGTCAACCTTATCCCTCCAGCGGAGTCTTGGTGTTCCTATTATTCGTCTTCCTTCGAGTTCGGTTCGAAACCCCTTCGTGCTGATTCGTCTTCATCCATTCTACTGACATGGCCTAGCCAGCGCAATTGCGTTATTTTGATCCGCTTAACTATGTCAATGTCAGGATATCATGCGTCGCCGATACTCGCCGTTGTGCACTATAGGTCCATAAATTTTTCGGAGTATTTTTCACTCAAAGACTCCTACAGATGTTTCGTCTGCTTGCGATAAGACCCAGGATTCTGCGCCATAAAGCAAGATAGGTTGTATGAGTGTCTGGTACAGCTGGATTTTTGTTACTCGAGAGAGGGCTTTATCTCTAAAGTGCTTGCATAGCCCAAAATAACATATAGTCGCAAGCAGAATTCTCCGCTTGATCTCAAGACTGACGTTGTTGTTTTTGTTTACGGCAAATCCGAGGTATATAAATTCGTCCACCACACTGAACGGAAAAGCATCGTCACAGGGATGAAAATATTCATCACCGCAACAACTTTTGTCATCGAAAGTGAGCTAACGTAAAGTTTCATTCCCGCTATGAAAATATGTTCATCAACTGCAAATTGTTCGTTACTGTGGTGAAAGAATGGTTGTTGCCTCAATGAATTTGCTTCGTTATTGCAACAAATTTGTTTCGTTGCTGCAATGAATTTGTTTCATTGTTGAAATAAATAAGTATCGTTCTTACAATGAATTTATTTCATTGCCTCAATGAATTTGTTTTATTACACCAATGAATTTGCTTCAATGAATTTGTTTCATTGCTGCTATGAATTTGTTTCATTGTTGCAACAAATTTGAGTCATTGTTGCAATGAATTTGTTTCATTACTACAATGATTTTGTTTCATTGCTGCAATGAATGTTTTGAAGTATGTTTGAAATTATTTATTGACAATTGTACGTAAATACACTGTTAGTATTACATTGCAGGAGTTTTGATAACATTTTTATGATTTTTTGTTTTGCAAAATGGTCTCAATTATATAAATATATTAAATCCATTCCTTGTTGAAACACTCGTCTGGTAAACATTGTGATAGTCGATCGGGGGCCGTCGAATTCAGGTCATGCAATTAAAAACAAATATGAGGAATTTATTATTAAGATTTCTGTTAAAGAGTTTATAACGATTTTTTTCCTATTAGAAACTTTATTATTTAATTTTTAATTTATATACAGTTAATTAATAATTTATAGTATAAAATACAAATTAATTAATTTTTATAAAATGTAAGCTCCTCTTCCAAAGATGACCTATGTACGTGCAGCCTTTATTTTCAATACATAGTTGCTTACAAGGCACTCAGTTTCATTCGAAGAAAATACAAATTCGGATTCCGCATATCTATTTATTAAATTTATGTTAAAGTACAAAAGAGTAGTGATCTTATAATAAATCTATAAAAAAATATTCTTATTCACATCAGTGTACCAGTTTTCCAAAACAAAGCGGCATGACCATTCTTCGTTGAAAGTTAATGTGCTACTGAATGAAATTTTCTTCTCTTATTCGCTCCATGGTAGAATTATCTATTAGGTAGTCGCATTAGCAATCCGTCGTTAAATGTACACGAAATGTGAAAAATTTTATAAGATTGTCTTACTTGATACAAAGTCTATGCTATTAAATTGCATTTTGGCTGAAATTCTTTGAATTTTATTAACACACAAAGAGATACAAAATCGAATTTGACAGATTACCGACGGAAAAGATGAAAAAACCACAAATCAGCTGTACTGACGCGTTTATCCGATAGATAATTTTACCATGATTCGCTCTTTGACATGGTTTTTTGTTAACGTTCGTGTTGTGTACGTTTAAAAAGCCGATCGTGTTCGGCCCCTGGGGGCTATGGACGGTGACCACTGGTTTAGAGTCCAAACATAATCAAACACGCTACCGACGACGACGTTTTGTTTACATACATAGGTTTCTTAGGGCAGGGAAAAATCGCCACGAAAATCCGCTGCGTCTGACGACTCGCCGCTAGAATAGAATCTTTTCTAATTTCTTGGCGGCGTTTTCACGAATCCTCTCAATTGAGAGAATGGAGTTGCCACATTTTCACAAAAATCATAAGAGCAACCAACACATACATATTAATCTTGTTTTTTATTCCCCGCTAAACTAATTTTTCGACGACTTTGTATGGGGAGCCGCTTAAAATCACTTAATATCGCTTAGTTCCCCATACAAAGTGGTCGAAAAATTAGTTTAGCAGGGAATAAAAAAACAGGCTTATTGTTTCCAAACTTTCAAACAAATTCCTGAAAAGAGTGGCAACTATACGCGACGCAGAGAGAAAAAATAAACTGAAGTCGCCAGACGCTCTCTCTCCCATTTCGTTTAGACGTCGTCTGAAGCGTGTCTGGAACTGTTTGGACTCTGAAAGCAGGGTCCGTCATAAAGAGAACCAGCTTAAAAATGTGTGTGTAGTGGTGAGTGTATTTTGAGTGCACTGGGAGAAATTTCGTGCTACATATGTTGAGTAATATTTTTATATAAACATAAATGAGTTCGTATACATAAAAATTTAACGCAAGTATGAGTAAATTTTTGATTGTATGGAAATGTGAATGCGTTTATGGTTGAATATGTGAATTTATGAATATTGCAGTTTAAGTTAAATCAGTTGAAGAAAATAATTAATTTATCTTCACAAATAATTATTTTCTTCAAACATTTTTCGAATATACATATTTAAATTACAATACATATATATTTAAATTACATATTTAAAATATAGAAAAAGTTAAAAAGTTTTTCCACTCTACTTTCCACAATAAGCGAAAAATATTCCTAGTGTACTGAAAATATTTCAAATGCTGAAAAAAAACAATGAGTTTTGTTTTCTCAATAAAGCTAGAGAGCTGGCATACAAAATTAATGTGTTTTGGTTTTGTTTTTACAAAACACAGCGACACCGATCTGCTTTATTGAAAGCTATCATACAACTGAATGAAAACTATAGTTTTTACGCTCTTTGCACAGAGTTTCGTTAACAGTCGTGTTGTGTACGTGTAACAAGTCGATCGCGTTCGGGCACTGGGGCAATAGGATGATGACCAAAAAATGTTTCGTATGTTTCGTACCAAAAAATGTTTCGTATTGACGGGTTTGCTACCTATGGACCTGAACAGGGGAGAAAAGGTAAAAGTAAATCGAATTTTTCAAAGTTTTTTGCGACTTTGTCCTTGAAGATGAAGTTTTTTTTGATTTTATATGTTCACAATTTTATGACATGAGCTACAACTTTCCCTCAGAAAGTAAATCAAAATTCCGAACGGTTTGGAAGATATGAGCCTGACAAAATTATCACTTTTTTGCAAGAATGACACCGTGGCCTCAAATCTTGGGGGCCCATAAAACAAGTCCCATGACTTTCGGCAAAACTGGGAGACTCGGGTCTTTTTTTTGTTTTATCACGTAGTGGTGTCCGTATATGGTTATATTTTTTCGTGTTGCACTGTGTTATAAAACAATTATTTTCGTGCGAAATTATTTTGGTGTAACAACCCTGTAAATGATTTTGCCTACGAACTTTTCCTATACGGATTACCAAGCAAATGAAAGTGAGTGAAATTTTCGGTTCATCAAATTTTCGTTCATTTTTATACGCGTACTTCTTATGGCAACGAAAATTTCATAATAACTGAATACCGGACTTTACCAACAGATTGTAATTGGCAAAAAAAAACACGAATACAGTGGCCAACCGAAAAGTGGAGGATTATTTTAAGGTTAGATGAATCAAAAATTCTTTTTTGTGGTGATGCAGGGTCTCGAAAATTTGTAAGACGTCCAACGAATACGGAATACATTCCCCGATATACTACCAAAACTTTCAAACTTGGAGGATCAAGTGTAATGGTTTGGGCGTAGTTTTCATATTATGGAGCTGGACCAAAAAATTGGATCAGAAGTACCATGGCCGGTGCTCAATAATTAGAAATACTACAAAATATTCTGCTTCCATATGCAGAATATGAAATATCTCTCAGTAGAACAATTATTAAATTAGCACACTAGCCGACTCGCAAAAAGGCGGGTTGAACAGAATAATATCGATGTTATTCTACGTCCAGCTCAGTCAATCTAAAATTTGTACAATAATGTCAAAAAGGAGCTCTCGTTAGCAAAACCGAAAATCAATGGCGAGTTTAGGTGCATTGCCATAAATACCGAACGAATGGTGCAAAACATTAGTTGACTCCATGAAATGCAGTTGTGACGCAGTACGAAGCAAAAAAGACAGTACAACTCAGTATTAAATTCTTCTTCGTTCGTTCACTCTGAATTAAAAAAATATATTTTAAGTTTATGTTAGCCATGCTATATTTTGACTGATCTCATTTCTGAAATATATTGTTCTTAAGGCTTAATCTCAACACTATGAAACGCTTGGGGTTTCTTTGAAGTCAGATGAAGTATGACATACTACCATCTTTAAATCAACGCAAAAACGTTTAAGGTTCCAGAAGAAAAACTAAACTTATTCATTATCAAAATTTTTTATGTTTCGGCGCTGCTATTTTTTTGACAGCAGCTGTAAATCCAAATTAGGAAAAAATAATGCTTTACTTATATTTTAAAAAAATTACATTTTGATAACTGAGGGGAATACATGTAACTACATATATTTATTTGTTGTTCTTTCATTTATTGTTGAGAAATATTTGAAAACTAATGGGAAGGTTTTCGCCCAAAATTCACCTTCAGGCAGAGGCTCATTTACATCTCGATGGGTTCGTTAATCGTCAAGATTAACGCATTTAGGTTCAGAAAATATACTAGTGATTGTTAAAAAAAGGTGTCACTGTGTGTTGTGAATTTTGAGTAATTTATCTTCGAAAATGCGGCTGGTTGAGCAATGAAATTATAATCTAGTTTTGTTGTTAATAAAAAGCATGATATGGGTGTGGACGACATGTGGTTTCAACAACACTGTGCCACATGCCATACATCCATCCCGAGAACAATGCAATTACAGTTCAATCTTTCCTTCATTTTGGGATACCCTTGCGGATATTTAATTCGATAACTAAACTTAGATAAATCATAGATTTATTTATATCTGGATTTGTTATCCGTCTTATCTGACGTTTCACTTTGAGCTTCTTCCATGAGGAAACAAACTTCTGTCAGCTGTTTCCTGTTTAATTGTAACAATTTGTGCGATCAAACAAAATCCTTAATTTTTTATTTTACGAGGGCGGATCAATAAGTCCGTGACTTTTTAAATGAAACACAGTTTTTTTTTGCAAAAAAAAATTCAACATAATCTCCTTTTAGCTCAATACACTTAGTCCAACGTTTCTCCAATTTTTGTATCCCTTCCATTTTTCGAGGTCCATAAAATAAGCATTTGTTTGATCAATAATTTCATCGTTGGAGCTAAATCTCTTTCCACCGAGCCATTTCTTTAGGTTTGGAAATAGGAAATAGTCACTGGGTGCTAAATCCGGAGAAAATGGCGGATGAGGTACCAATTCGTAGATCAATTCATGGAATTTTGCATTGAGACTACGCACGTTTAGTATACTACAGACAATCCCAAACTCAATATAACAACCGATTACTGCACTCCCTCATTGACGTTCGATAACCTATTCGATGTCAGGTTTCCCAATAGAATAGAGTGGGATAAAGGGGAACCACTTACAGGTTTTGACACCAAAGTATTTACGGACGGATCCAAAATGGAATTTGGAACCGGCTCGGGTGTTTTCTTCGAAGTGGCAGGCCTCAATTTATCATTCAAACTCCCAGACAAGTGCAGCGTTTTCCAAGCGGAGATACTGGCCATCAGAGAAGCCTGTGCCGCACTTATACTACAGCGAAGAACAGAGCCCATTGGAATATTTGCAGATAGCCAAGCGGCTCTCTTATCACTCAAATCTTACAACTTGTCGAGCTAGACCAGCTGGCCAATGTGGTTCATACTTGGATACCAGGCCATAAGAGACTCCTAGGGATCGAAAAGGCAGACGAACTAGCTAGGGCAGGATCCTCTTCCACCGAACTCCATATGGTGTCAGTCCCAACGCTTATAGGGTTGTTAAAAAAGAGGTATTTTCCTGCATTACCTTGAACGAGCGAAGACCAGATGGGATAGCACGGAAACGTGCCGCATATCCAGAAACACATGACCAGAATATAACATTCACCGGACTAACTCCCTGATCAGCCATAATCGGGGAGACATATCTAGGCTAACTGGCGTGCTGACCGGGCACTGGCCAATCGGTAATCACGCAAGACGGTTGAAGCAGCCATATAATGACCACTGGCGTGCCTGCGATGACGCAGAAGAGGAGGAGACGGTGGAGCATCTCCTCTGAAGTTGTCCGGCTCTGATGAATAGACGCCTGAAGACTATGTGCCGTCCCTTCCTGCATCAACAATCTCTCGCACTTTTACTCTTCGATCTACTAACTGGTGGAACTTGATGGGAGCAGTGTTGCATTTCATATAACTACGAGGGAAGTTCGAAAAGTCACGGACTTATTGATCCGCCCTCGTAGCATTCATGATGTTCACATAGAATGCTTCTCTTTTCAGCCAATAAACCGAGGAGGGAGTTGCTAAATCTGTGATAAATTAGACTGTGAAAATCAAGAATAACAAATTTTGAATTGTAGGATTTTTTTTAAAATTTGTTTGTGATTTTTCAAGATGTATGTAAATAAACCCACGTATTTATAATGAAAATCATCCGATTAACGATTTTTAATTCATAACACTTCAAACTAAACTGTGTCCAACCAGTTACTATGAAGCAAACGAATACATGGTAATTTTTGACGAACCGCAGTGGTTTAACTAACAACCATCAGGACTATCCGAGTATCATTTGGCTAACACAGACATGTTCATATTAGATTTAGACAGTAAATAGGAAAGTATTATGAATCAAATCTTGACTAAAGAGTGATGAAACCTAAAAAACATTCTAGTTATACGGTCGTGTGATTAATTTTTCGTTATGACTACAGGGGAATCAAATCACGGATCATTTAATGGGTTGGCGGTTTCAGAAGATATTAACGTATACTTTTCGAAAAAAAAATTAAAGAATTAAAGCACATGCTATAACAAATTAAAGACATAATAATTAGGGATGTGCGATTAATCGATTAATTACAATTTTGATTAATCGATATCGTCATAAATCAGTTAATCGAATAGTTAAAAATTCTGATTAATCAATACTATGATTAATCAATTAATTTGAATATTTATTAATCACATATGAATAATTGTGATCACCATTCAAATAATTTTTGGAAAAACATACAAATATATACTATAGAAAAATTTAATTTTTGTTCGTTAGTGTATTTGGCAATATTGTTAAGTATATTAAGCTCTAAAACTTTGAAGAAGATATAAATTTGTAATTTGTTTAATATTGAATACATATAGGTGAATATAAATATATGATTAGACGCAGCATTTCTACACCAATTATGGAGCTCTAAATATAATTTTTGTTTATTAGTGGATTTGGAAAAGTTGTCAAGAAATTTATAAGCTACAATTCTTTTGAACACAGCTACCGCAATTTATTTACCGTTAGGCAATAATTGTCAAAACATATAAAGTATGTGCAATTTTTTATGACGTTTCGTGAAATAATCGATTAACAGTGTTCTTTTCCTTAGAAATATATTAGAGGGAATTGTGAAATAGGAAAATAGCTACAATATTGTCAAACGTTGTAATCCAATATTTCAAGCAGTTTAGTATTTATTGAAGTAAAATCTGAAATAGGACTCTGACCCACCTCCAAAATTTTCTTCGGTCTGTAAAAAAAAAATTGTTACGTATATATACAAAACCGAGCGGGGTTTTTTGATACCACGTCCAAGTACTTTCACAATTTTTTTGGTTTGGTTTGGTTGGATTATTGATTATTCAATTTTTAAATTAATCAATTAATCATGAATATTGATTAATCAAAATGCATATTAATCGTAAATATGATTACTAAAACTGTATGATTAATCAATTATTTGATTAATCAGGATATTCTATTAATCAGGTTTCGTGGTTAATTAAGTAATCGCACATCCCTAATAATAATAAATTTATTTAAGTTGAGGTTACTGTTTAATTTTTCAAAGGCGAGATGAGCACTATTTTTATGGGGTGACTGTATATTAAGGCTCGTGTTCTTATAACATATGCAACGATTATGAATTTGACCCTAAGTGTATTCATTAAAATATGGTGTGTGATAAACTTATATATCATCATTACGCAGTGGGTGATGAAAGAGAAAAAAATCTTGGATTGAAAATTAGTGGTAAGTTTATATATTGCAATTAATACAATTCCACATTGTTTGGAACAAATGAATATCTTATAAATGCAATATATTTCACTATTTCATATATGATTAAATATTCCTTTAAATTAATTTTCTTTTTAGATTTAGAAAACCTGATAAAAGAATTACGCAGTGAAGTTAAAACACAAATGGACGGCATTGCTGGGATATTGGCTGAAATAAAAGTAAGCCTTGAACAACTTATTAAAACCAAAGAAAGCTTCGTTGGAAAGGAACAAATCTTTCCGCTCGAGACAGAATGCGATATGAGTGATCTTGAAAACAAGATTGATGATCGTGACGACAATGACTTGGTAAATGCGGTGAAAAAGGTTGTACACAGAGGTGGATTTCTCAAGAACTTCCGTAATTTGGTGGGACCAGAAATAATCAAAAACTATAATTATGATGGCGTACAAAATAAGGAATCATTTAAGAAATTTCGTAAAATAGATAGTCTCTTTTTTAAGGCAGTAGAATCGGAGGAAATTACTTTTGACAATTATAAAAATATGATTCGAAAAGCATTTAAGCTTGGAAAAAATAAACTATACAAAGATAAATGCCTGAGAGAAGGAAACAAGGGAATATTATTTCATAAGACACAGTTCTGAATTATTTGTGTTAATTTTTTAAACTAAAATTAAATGAACTATACTTTAATTGCAATAATTTTTGCTACTGATGTCAAATATTAAAACAACAATTTAAATGAATACATGGATACTAAAAAATAAAAATGTCTTTTAATTTAGGTTAGGTTAGGTGTTGGTGACAATCGACAAATGACTCACTCATGCCGGCTATGTGTAGATAAGATGTTCAGTGGATTCTACCTCATCGTTACAGCACCTAAAATATGCATTTGCCCTGACTCTTACCTGGCGTTTACACGGGACAGTTTTCCTCCGACAGTAGAAATCCATTCACACATTTTTACTACCACACTTAGACCGCTTTCTCACTCGGCAAGTTACTTGCGCAAGTCTCTTGCCCAAGTCTTGGTTTGTTGATGACAGAGGTAAGGTCGGGTTAGGGGAATAAATTTGAGGTACAGACTTGCTTGTACTCGGAAAGTTGAAAAACTGACTTGCGCAAGTAACTTGCCGAGTGTGAAAGGGGTCTTACACTTCTCCCACTTACCTCGACACTGTCTCTGATTTTTCAATGACAGTAACAAGGCTGCTTAGACCCCTTTCACACTCGGCAAGTTACTTGCGCAAGTCAGTTTTTCAACTTTCCGAGTACAAGCAAGTCTGTACTCAAAATTTATTCCCCTATCCCGACCTTACATCTGTCATCAACAAACCAAGACTTGGGCAAGAGACTTGCGCAAGTAACGTGCCGAGTGTGAAAGGGGTCTTAAGAAGGTTGTGGTATAGGAACAGCTGATTTGTTTTTTTTTCATGCTGTGGTGCTAAAGTGGTGCACACTAGCTGTCAAATGCTGTTTACCTTTGTTTTGTGTCCGTTGTTCGTAGTACGTTGATATTGACATAAACTACATACCAAACAAAAACAGAATGCTGGTTGTTGTTGCCTTGTTGTAATTTTTGTAGTATTGCTTCTACCTTTTCAAGCTGCCTTGGACAGTAACTTCGGCAAGAGATTTGACGTAAGCGACCAGATCATGGCTGAACTAGTAAAGGTTGATTTTGCTTTCTTATGACTCCTTCTGTTAAATTCAGAGTATTTTTTTGTTTACTGTGTTTGTTCATATGGATGACGGTTAGAGTCATGAAACAAAAACTAAATGCCTGTTGTTAGTTCACACAATTACAACAAATCCGTAGTAATTTGAGAAAAAAGCAAAACATCGCATACGACTTTACGAATTGGGAAATATATTAGGGTGGTATTCTATAAGTCGTGAATCAGTCACTTCGCGTTACTTTTGTCGTTTTGGTAGTTTACAAAACGTTACAGCTGTTCGGTGACTACCTGCGTTGAATTACTTTATTTAATGTGTACATTTTTGATCACTTCAGCTGTCAAATTGAACACGCCACAGTTCTTCGCGTTAGTTGAAGAAATTACAAATTTAAAGAAAAATGTCGATCGGGGATAGGCAGATCAAAGTATTTTGCATTTCATTGCTTATAAGTTGTTGCAAATTTTTATCTGAAATGCATTCGACGGATAGAGCTCAAACTTTTTTTTTAAATAATTCAAAATTATGTTGATTACGCACTGAAATTAGAAATAATAAAATTAGAAATCGAACGTTCAAATAAATAATGCGTTGCAAAACTATTATAATTATATTTATAAAAATTATAGACATCAGTTTATGTTGACAATAATAAACAAAAGAACCAATACATTACAATCAATACATACCGCCAAATGGCACGTGTTTTTGAAAATGCAAGTAATGTAATATAGATGGGGAAATTTATTGGACATTGAACACCAAAATAACATAGGTTTTTTACACAGTTTATAGGAATATTGTTGGTATTTGCAGTATTATAAATAATAGCAATCTTAAAATCTGTTGATCTACTGAAATAGAGCTACATTTTTTGATCTTTTTCATTCTGAGCATGTCACCCAAGATAACTTTTTCTGATCTATAATTGTTTATTTTAGTTTGGCAACTCTATAAACCGCATATGTCAGTGACAGCTTTCGTAAACAAACGCAAGCGCGAAGTGATATATAAACTACCATTTTTTGACTTTGGCGTTCGCGTTGGCTTTCGCGTTTACGTTCACTTTCGGGACTTTTAGAATACTACCCTTAGTATTTGAAAATTTTGCTAATTTTTATTGAAATATTGTTTGATAATACAAACATATAAACGTGAATACATGTCTAATTTTGCAGAGTACATAAGTTCCATTGTAATTTGTAGAAGTATGACAAACCACAATGGCAAAAGAGCGAAGAAACAAAAAATCAGGGCACTAAATTTAACGAATCGACACTGTCGGCGGTTCCTTAAAACTGTACTCTCCTTATAACTGGCTGGAATTTTTCTCTTTGTGACAACTAATACATA
Organism: Phaonia tiefii; assembly: GCA_963931995.1. NCBI lineage: Eukaryota > Metazoa > Arthropoda > Insecta > Diptera > Muscidae > Phaonia > Phaonia tiefii. The sequence continues at coordinate 236,658,727 of OZ008370.1, forward strand.
TTGTCAACTATCTTGTCTCAAACTGTCCCGTGTAAACGCACCGTAACGGCGGTATTCTATAAGTCGTGCATCAATCACTTCGCGTTACTTTTGTAGTTTAGGTAGTTTATAAAACGTTACAGCTGTTCGGTGACTACCTGCGTTGAGTTACGTTATTTAATGGGTAGTTTATAAAACGCAGCGCAACGTTTTTGATCACTTCAGCAGTGAAATTGGACACGCCACAGTTCCTTGCGTTAGTTGAAAAAATTACAAATTTAAAGAAAAATTTCGATCGAGGATGGGGAGATGGATGTATGTTGCATTTCATTGCTTATAAGTAGTGGGCAATTTTGGATGAAATTCAATCGACGGATCAACATTTTTTGTTTTTTGTAATGCCTTTATTCAAGTGAACCAAAAAAAAAGTAGCACATTTTTGGACTTTTTTTATAAATTGCTCAAAAAAAGTTCTTTAGTTTACAAACCACTATTGTCATGATTTTTTTTATATCTCAAGATGTCTAGCTTCCATTTCCATTTTAAAAATCTGCAATCGGCTACAAATTGCAAAGATACAGGCTGCTGAATATGGAATTGTTAGTGCCTTTAAATAAGTGAACCGGAGTGTATTTACTCAGTGAAATTCTTATTTACAATAATAAAATTATAAATGGAAAGTTCAAATAAAGAATGTCTTGCAAAACTATTATAATTATATTTAAAAATTATAGATATCAGTTGATGTTGACATTCAAAGACAACTAATTTAATATAGATTGGAAAATTTATTCAACATTGCAACCCAAAAAAATATGGGTTTTTACACATTTTATTTGAATATTATTGGTATTTATACTATTATAAATAATAGGAATCTTACAATTTGGTGATCTTTTGAAATAGAGCTAAATTTTTTAATCTTCTTCATTCTGCGCATTTCACTCAAGATAACGTTTTCTAGTCTATAATTGTTTATTTTAGTTGGGCAACTCTATAAACCGCAAATGTCAGTGACAGCTTTCGTAAGCGAACCAAAGGCGATCTAGAGCGAACGCAAGCGCGAAGTGGTGTATAATCAAAATACGATGTACAAGTAGACAGTCAAAATTTCTCTTCACTCAAATGCCAACAAACACAACGAGTCATTCTCTGTTCTCTCTCTTACTCTCTTCATTGAATATTTCAATACACGAGCAGCTTTTTGATAGTGTTATTGTATATAACTATACAAATTCCAACCATGTTGAAGTAAAATTATATAAACTATGCAAAAAGTATGAAATAATCAAGATATAACGCGTGAGAGAAACGCCTATGAGTGAATATCTCAATTATCTCGCCGCATTTCTATCAATCAGACAGCGTTCTGTCAAAACTGAGACAATCATTGATGCCATGAGCCTGGTTAGAGACAGAAGGTTCTTGGGTCTCCTGCTATCCACTGTCCGCCAGATTTGTCTTATGCGTACACTATCTGTGCCTCTCGGCCATAGAGTGACCAAAAAACCGGCATTTTTTTAAAACCTGGTTTTTGGTTTGTTCAAAAAATCAATATTTCAAGACACCGGTTTTCGGTTTGTTCGAAAAATCAATTTTTCAAGAAACCAGTTTTCGGTTTTTAATTTTGGCAAAACCCAAGAGAACCGGTTTTTTGGTTTAAATTAAATTACACATGTAGCACTTACAATACATTTGTTCAGCGTCCATTTCACATACTTATTCGTACTTAAAGCCCAAAATTTATTAATATATGGCAATTACGTTTTAATTTTAAATAAAAAATGTGTATAATACTCCAATTTTGGAATGGGTGTTTAATATAAAATTTAAAAGTTTTATTCAATCTCACAATAAACTGATTTCATTTAGAAAATCACATTCAAATTTTTGAGTTTTCATGTATGAAAATCGTATTTATAAAATTATTTTATTTTTGAAATTTGGAAAAAAAAATTTAAAAGCTTAATTCATTTTTAATTAACTCTTATTCGTCATAAAATCATTTTGAAATTTTAATAAAATAATGTTTGGAAATATCATTTAGAACTTATTGAAGCATGAAATCATATTTGAAAATAGAAATCATGCTCTTAATTCCAAAATATCATTAAATTTCGAAAATCATATAATTTATTATTAATTTTTTGAAGGATATTAACCAGAGCTCGCAAAATATGCTCAACCAAATTTTTCTGCGCGATCTGCTCACTCAAAAGACCGAAAAAAATCAATGAGTGTTCGAACTCACGGGCGATGTGTTAACACCTTTTTGTTCCACGGTACCTTTTTTTTTTTTTTTTTTTAAGACCAGCACTCAGGGGATGCCCCCTATAAATGCAATGCATTGTGCTGGCGACGGAAATTTAGGTAGAGGAGGGTGGAAAGAGGGAGTAGTGCTCATTTACATTTGCCTTGAATCGCTGTATGTCACAATTGGCGGGAAATACACTTGCGGGAAGTTTATTCCACATACGGACCGTACGACTGAAGAACGAATTTTCTCTGTAGTGTGTTGTGCGATCGACTGGCCAATAGATAGTAAACGGATGGGAGTTCCTTGAAAGCCGCGTACCTCTGCCAAATGTCCTCACATCTGGTATAAGTTGACGGATGTCCGAGGAACACGCACCGTGAAAATACCGATAGAACAGTGTCACGCAACCCACATTACGCCGATGCTCAAGGGAGGCAATAGAGCTGGACACCCTACTGTCCCCTATCAACACCTTTGTTCTCCTTTGTACACGGTCCAGCAACTCCAAAGATGACTTTGGAGCACCTACCCATATATGGGAGTTATATTCCATTCGCGGCCTGATGTAGGTGGTGTAGATATTAAGGAGATCAGACGGAGTGAAGTACTTCTTGCACCGCTTTAAAAAGCCTAGGCACTTCGATGCATCTTTCGACACTTCAAATACATGTTTTGCCCAGCGAGCATCACATTGTATTTTCATGCCCAGAACATCAAGAGCGTCTGATTCCTCAATATCCACACCATCCATAGATAATGACGATACGACTGGGTCAGCTGTCCGCTTGTGCGAAAGCAGACAGCACTGGGTCTTCCCCGCATTAAAACTTACTCTATTCACTCGACCCCACTCAATAATGGCCTCGAGATCGCGGTTGAGTGTTTCATTCATTCATTTTCGATTTCTATGTACACATTAGTCTCTCAGGCCTAATTTTTGAGTGTAAAATCATCGTTGATCAATGATCAAACATTATTTGAACTATGAATTCACTTTTTAGGTTAATAGTTAATTGCTGTTTAAACCGTCAAAGTTGGGCATTTAAACTATGATCAAGTGACCATATGATTTTGACAGAAAACAACAAGAAAAACAAACACAAAGCTTCTTTAATTGTTAATGTGAACAATTATATTCACCATTATGGTTGAAATAACAATAGAATCGTATCATTCAACTCGTAGTGCAGTTAGAACTTTATTTCTGCTCAAATATTTTCTCATTTCATTAAATATTTTGTATTTTATCACTTCACTTTTGTGTTGCAAATGGCGTCGCCACTGTTGCCACATGGTAGAAAGATTATTTGACAAAGCACTGAAAACCCTTTTCGTATTTAAAGTCAGATCAAACAAAATCAACTGATTACCAATTTAAATAACCAGTCAAACATCCGGCCTCAGTGAGCTAAAACCATTTGGAAAATAAAAAAGAGGAAAGTTTTTGTACTGAAGGCTCTTTTTCTATTGCACGTTCTTTTTTCTTGCATCTGCTTCAACATTAGATGTAATATAGTTAAAATAAATAAATCAATATTTAATTCACTGAAATAATTGTTTTTGTTTTGTCATAATCAGAGCGACGACAAAAAGTATTGAATAGTATAGAGAACTTATCGCACTTTTTTCCGTTCTCATAAATAGAGTCTGAGTAAAAGAGCATAAATGAGTCTTATTCTCTTTATAGAATATTTCAATATAAATGCACCATTTCGACAATGTTATTCATAAAACAATACAAAAACCATAAATGTTTCAAAAGGCATCAATGTTTCACATCAAAATTATTAATGGACCAATTTATGACAAAAATACAGTAATACGTTTTGAATCATTCGCCAAATGTCGCCAGTGCTTTTGAATCAGACAATTCGTTCCATGAGTTCTCTATACTATTCGATACTCTTTGGCGACGACGACCTGCTTGTTTGTTCGCTGCCGCTACATCAATACCATCATACTTATTTTCAAGCAGAGACTATTGTTGTACAACAACAACGTATGTAGTGTATTCAAAAAACCGGTCGGTTTTCGGTTTCTTCGAATATTCCGTTTTTAGCGAAACCGGGTTTCGATTAAACAGAGATGTAGAAACCGGTTAATAACCGGTGTCGGTTTTTATGACAAAATGGAAAACTATGCATTTTATAAACATTGTTTATTTATAATTCAATCTTTTTGAAGTGTGAGATCGACTACCGAGGACATAGCCATGAAAAACCTTGTAAAACTACCGTTGGGAACCGGTGTAAAAAAACATAAGCATATTGCTTCATGGGATATAGTGGGAATCTAGTGTGTGTGCCATATACAATTTGAAATTTAATTTCGGTTTAAAAAAGATTAATATAGACACTGTACCTCATTCCCCATTTTTCACAAAATTTTCGATTGTTTGCGCCTCTATTTCGTGTTTTAAGGCCTCAGTGCACTCGATATTGTTTGCGTATTACTTATATTTCACGGCGCTCCACAGTGGCCAATTTGGCTTCGCCAGCGGCATTTTATTCATAGCTTCCAAAGTAAATAAGATATCTTTAAAATTTTTTTTTCTCAATTCAGAAAAAAATCAAACAATTTTTGGAAAAAAAATTAAATTTTTTTTTTTTCATTTTTAATTTTTTTTTTAATTTTTAATTTTTTATTTTTAATTTTTTTTTAATTTTTTATTTTGTTTTTAATTCAATAAACATTTTCCACCATATATTCATATATAAAATAAGAAAAAAATTGTCAACTCAAAGAGAAACCATATTATAAAAGAAATATTAATCAGATTCTTCAGTATGGGATTCAGAGAAATCATCTTCAAAATGATGCATTATAAGCAAGCTTTTAACTTCCTTATCGAAACTAATATTTCTGGAATAGGAAATTGATGAGCCGTTGGACAATGAAGATATTAAGGGATCAGAAGAAACAAAAAGAGCGTTAATTATATCTTCCATGGTATTTTTCCTGTAATTTTTCTGGTATTATTTTCACGGATGTTCCGATAATCTTTATTTCTGGCTTCAAGCGCTTCCTCGGACATCATACCAATTGGAAGCGAAAAATGATTGATTATGTCTGCTCCATGAATTAAAATTCTGTGAGCAGACGAGGCGAGTTTCCATTGCGTAAAGTCTGAATGCCTCCGTGTTTATATCGTATCCACATGCAAGTGCTCGTAAGACGACGCTGAATCGATATATTAAATTTTCGTTCACTCCAGTTATACGAGCGGCTAAATCTGGTTGTTGAAAGAACCTTCTTGCCGTATTACCGTTGTTGGTATTTCCAGTAACAGCCATTGGTATGTCGACCAACAAATGCATTTCTTCTCGTAGCTTCTGCTGTATATTTGTTTTATTTTGTCCAACAATATCCTTGTCAGCACCACGAGTTTGCCACTTTTTTATTGGTATTCTATAGGATATGTGTAGAATACATTCAAAAAACCTTATCCAGGCGTGGAGACTGGATAGCCCATATTGAAAGAGGTGCACTTTAATTGGAAAGCTCTTCACCAAATTTAAGTCATTCATATGACATATTTGCGAAGAAGATTCTGAAATGACGCTGAAAGTTTTACCATCAAGCATGGTCATGTGAAATTGGTGATCAATAATCAATGAGTTTACATATGTTGGTACAATATTTAATATTTGGCTCTTAATATTTTCAATTTCCCTGCGACTCAGGTCCGCCGTTTCCTTCTCGCAAAGTATTTTGATTGGTCGACAGTATCGTGTAGAAGAAGGTCGATTGTTTTTCCATAAAACTGTCGGTCCGTTCTGCACTTGCAGTGGTACAATACAAATTGAAAATAAATATTGGTCTCTCATGTTTCCTTCGCAGTCGTTAAATTTTTGCCTATATGTGGAATGGCCGCTGCTGCCATCACAACCCCATTTGTAGACAGCAGTTAAATGGGTGTTATTATTACTTGTAGATGGGATTTCAAAACTTTCAGGGTGTGCTTCCATGATCCTATTTATTGTATGGTCCACAAGACTTTGTAGTGGCACTTCAGCATAATAATCAGTGACTGTAATGTCACTAGGATAGCACTTTTTTTTGGCGAAGCGTAATTTTTCGTAGCATGGATATATATCGGCGTTTTGGTTTCTTGCTGATTTTTTGTTCAAGTTCCAAGTGTATCTGGTATGTCCAAGATCTACAAATAGCGCAAGCGCTTTATCGTCCGAAAATTTTGATGGAAGGGCTTTGGTTTGTTTATATTTGTTATTACCTTTCCGCTAAACTCCTCATCGCCATTTACCATTTCTACAACTTTGGAAGCACTGCGCTTTCCAGCTTTATATAAACTGCAGCGTGCAGCTACCAACAATCCTTCACATGACACTTCCTCTGTAAGCCCTGACATCTTATTGACTTGCGTTTTTCTGCAACACTCGGAAAGCAGTTTTTCCGGTCGTCCAATATTTTCATTTGCTTTTTTTCCCAATAATACCAATGGTGTATCTAGCCATTCTTGGTTAATTTTTTCGAAAAACACCTTACTTCTGCCACAGGCCTTCCACTTTTGGATAAGCCTACTAGCAAAATTTCGCAGTTTCCTTCCAATTTCGCACTGCTCCTTCTGAGTATAGGTAATTTTGCTCAAAACGGTAGCAAAAACGTAATTTTCCACGGCGAGAAACTTCTTGGTGGGGATCGCTTCTTCATGCCATATTAAAAAAGGGTGCGTTTTGACACTGACATTTTGCCTAAAAAGTACAATAAATTGAAGGCTCGCAGGTACTCGCAGTTCATTTTGGACATTTTGGAAACACAATGGTTTACACATATAGGAAAATTTAAAATTACACTGAATCCAGGTGAATTTTGTAAGTTCTACTCCACGAAAGACAGGTGTACGTTACAATGGGCGAGTTGCTAATAGACTTAAACACGATTACGTTTTATAAATAACATAAGTATACACAGATCACAACCACAGTTTTTTTATATAATACATACCTTGGCGTTAGTATATAACAAAACTTTTAATGAAAATAATAAAATTTGCAAGTTTAGCACGAATAGCAAAACGATGATCAAAAAGGCGGAAATATTTTGCACAACACTTTCAGAAACATATGGTGACTTTGACAGGTCACAACTGTTCATCAGCTGTAAGCTGAGCTTTTAAAAATCGATACAAATCTAGTGAATGTATTTGTTATCGATTGTTAAAACAAAATTAACGGTTTTTCAAATTTGAAAATTTGAATTAAATGCCGCTAGCGAAGCCAAATTGGCCACTGTGCGCTCTAGAGATAATTGACCAACGGGATCAAGTCGCAGCTGTGATGCGGCCAATGGGCTTCCGAGTTTCGGCTGATTATGCGGTTTTTGAATACAGTGCGCATAGATCGATTGCAACGTTGGCTGTGTGGAACGTAGCGCCATCTTGTTGAAAGCGTACGTCGTCCATTTCATCCTCTTCAACTTTTTGGAACAAAGACCGCTGAGCATAGCACGGTAACGGTGGTCCTTTATCATTCTCGAAGAAAATAGGGCCTATGATGCCGTCATGCTAAAAACTAGTCACTCGATATGGATGCATCGGCTTCTCCTCGACGTCGCGCAGATTGCCCGAGCACCAGATACATCAATTTTGTTTCCGGCAAAAATGCTCATAGTCAGCCATGCGATCTTCAGCGCAGCGAAAACGCATCGGATGGTCACGAGGCTTCAGTTCTTGAACTGATTGGACTTTATAAGCCTACATACATAACGAGGTCTTTACGCTAAATTCTGCGCAATGAAGTGAGATAAATGTTCAATTGCTGAGAACGCACAGTGGGCGAAAAGGCTCATATAGGGGTGATTAATTAATAGCGCTTAGGGAAATTTTTTTTTTGTTTGTGTAATATTTTTTTTAGTTGAAAATTGAATAACCTACAATATTAAATAAAAAAATTTTTTTTCAAAAATATGTTTATAGGTTTTTTTTGTGAAAGTTGAAATTTTTTTTCCATATATTAGACATTGTTTATTTCATTTAGGAAAACATGATAAAGTTAATATATTTAATTAATTAATTAATATATTTAATGTTACACATTCTTTTGGACTAAAAATATATTAAACTTTAATATTAAAAACTTTTTTTTAAACATTTATTTATTTATTTTTTTTTTAATTTTTTTCTGTTGAAATAACTATTTTTGGCCTTATTCAGTCTTCATATATTTCAGTTATTTTCATAACAAAAATTTAATTATAATGCACAAAAAAAAATAACAATACTAATAACAATAGTAATAAAATTTTTTTATTCCGATTCGGAACTACTAGATGAATCTAAAGTGCAAGGTACACAATGTTGTGACAAAAGTTGTAAAATATCATTATCGACATCCTTCTTTTTTGAGTTCCCTTGTGGTTTGCGTAAATTTGAAATCAAGGGATCTGATGAACACAAAAGCGCATGCATTAAGTCCTCCATTGTATTTAATCGGGATGCGGTAATCTATGTTACGGGCTTCTAACGCTTCTTCCGACATTTTTCCTATTGGAAGTGGTGATACTTTAATTATATCGGCCCCATATATTAAGATTTTATGTATGGAACACGGCATATAAAACCAAGGATACTGTGTGATAAAAAGTTCTGCGGTCTGTAAAGCATGTTGCCTAAAAGATTCAATATCGATTTTGTGCCCGCATGCAATCGAGCGTAAAATGACAATGAATCATCTGTAAATTAGCTCCACATTCACTCCGGTTATTTCGGATGCTAATTTTGGTTCTCTGAAAAATCGCCTGGCTGTATTGCCGTTATTGGTGTTGCCGCAACCAGCCATTGGGATATCAGCAAGCAAAGACATTTGTCTTTTTAAGCCTTCTTGAACATACAATTTCCTTTATTTTACAGCATGTTTATCGGCATCGCGAACTTGCCATTTTTCAATATGTAGCCTATAAGATATATGTAGGATACATTCAAAGGACCGAATCCATGCGTGAAGCGTTGATAGTCCAAATTCGTATAAATGCGCCTTAGGTTTTAATGATCTAACAGCATCAATGTCATTCATTAACTTGGGGGAGGCTTTGCAAATTCCACACACTTGGGAAGATGATTCTGCCCGAGCACTAAAACCTTTCCCATCTATCATCGTTAAATGAAATTGATGGTGTATCTTGATATTACCAATGCTTGTTGGCAAAATTTTTGATATTTCATCATTACAACTAGCAACTTCTGATCTAATCAACTCTGCAGATTCCTTGAAACCAAGTATTTTTAAGGGTCTACAAAACCGAGGTGAGGAAGGTTGCGGATTTTCCCAAATTGTCACGGATCCCTTTTGCACTTGTAATGGGACAAAGCAAACTGCAAACAAGTATTCATCGCTAAGATTATTGTTGTCGCATTCCACGTCTTGTCGATATGTGTTTCTGAGACATGGCTAGATAGGTCAACCCCAGATAGTCTTATATCTCTACATGGATGCAAAATATTTAGATCTGATCGTTCGGTTGGATGTGGCGGTGGTGTTGCCAAGTGTCAAGAATAATATTATTAGTAAATTTTGCAGTAAATCAGGTCCGAATGAAAAGGTTGAGTATATATTTCTTGAAATAATAGCTGTTGGAAAGAAGATGTTGGTTGGCTGTGTATATAGACCTAACAGCTCCATAGATTACACTAATTTTATAGCACATATTGAAACATTGATTATGCCATACATTGACATTTCCATAGCTGGTGACTTTAATTCTAACATTCTTTCAGAATCATAATTTAAATACAGTATGGAATCATTAGGTCTCACACCGGTTAATACATCAACTCCTACTCACTTCACAAGAAGTAATAGTACACTGCTAGACCTAATGTTCGTTGGCGATAAATCTAAAGTACTACTTTATGATCAACTCTCGGCTTCATGTTTTTCTAAACATGACCTAGTTTTTGTTGCATATGACTTTGCACTCGATCAAATGGATCATTCTAATACCTATCGCGATTTCAAGAAATTAAATTACAGTCTTTTGAATGAAAATTATTCAACGACAGACTGGAATTATGTGTACCACATGACCTCTGCTAAGGAACAGCTACTTTTTCTCGAGGATAATATTGTAAAACTTTATAATGAAACAGTACCTATAAAGACGAAGATTATATCTGCGAAGAACAAGCCCTGGTTCAATGCTCCCATTAAAGATGCCATACAACGCAGAAATTTAGCGTACTCGCGGTGGAAGCGTTTTAGAACCTTTGAACTTAAAGCTGAGTTTCGTTCAGCCAGAAAGGAGGTTAAACTGCTAATAAAGTTTGTAAAATCTGATTATTTTTCTAAGAGATTTGGTTCGGACAAACTTGGAAAACGATAAGAGACATTGGTATTTGTAATACAGACAAAGAAACACAGTGCTCAGTTGAAGCTGATGACCTGAACAAAATTTTTACCAACATTCCTATGGTTGCAGTGGATAATAATGTTAACATTGACATTTCTTATGATGCTAGATACAGGAATATGCACAATATACATACCTATGTTCGAGTTTTCTTGTGTGACGCAACAAGATGTTTTTAAAAGCTGCAGTATGATAAAATCGAATGCAGTAGGCCAAGATAATATTCATCCCAAATTTCTGAAAGTAATTTTACCTTATATTTTGCCTTATATTACCCATATACTGAACACTATTATCACAACAAGTTGTTTTCCCGAAAACTGGAAGCACGCAAAAATAATTCCAGTTCCTAAATCTAATACAGAATACCGACCAATTGCTATCCTAAGTTTTCTGTCAAAAGTTTTGGAAAAAAATTTACATCGCCAAGTTAGTGATTTTATTCATAAAAATAATTTAATGTCTGAAATGCAATCCGGTTTTCGATCCGATCATAGCTGCGTAACTGCTTTAATTGATGTCACTGAGAATATTAGGCGGGAACTTGATGATGGAAAGATAATTTTCTTAGTTCTTCTAGATCACTCAAAGGCCTTTGATACTGTTGACCACCAAACACTATGCACTAAGCTAAGGTATATTTTTAAATTTTGTGTCTACATCAACAAAGCTAATATCGTCTTATCTTACTGACCGAAGTCAGTCAGTCTTTGTTAACAATACCACATCTAATCCTCTAAAACTGACTAGAGGTGTGCCTCAAGGGTCGATTTTAGGACCACTACTTTTCTCACTTTATATAAATGATTTGCCGCAAAATGTTTCCAACTGTAGAGTCCACATGTATGCTGATGATGTACAATTGTATCTAAGTAGTCCAACCAAATCCATCAGGGAAAACATTGATAAGCTGAATCATGATTTGAAGAACATACATTGTTGGGCATCAGCAAACGGCCTTACAATAAACCCAAGTAAATCAAAATGTCTATTGATTCACAAAAAAACTATACAGCCAAGTCTCGATACATATATTGTTATAAACGCTGAAAAAATTGAAATTGTAAGAACAGCAAAAAATCTTGGTGTGGTTTTCAATAGCAATTTAACTTGGTCAGATCATGTCAATATACTGGTTGCGCAAATGTATATCAAATTGAGAACCCTTTGGTCTGTACAATGCTTTACACCATTGAGAATTAGAGTATTATTCGCTAAGGCATACTTATGTAGTTCCGAGTCTAACCTATGGCTGCGAATTGTTCTCTAATTGTGATTCCACAAGTCGGAAAAAACTCGAAGTGCTCTATAATAACATCTTAAGGTATGTTTATGGTCTTAGAAAACATGATCACACTTCTTCATATTCGACAAACCTCTTTGGAGTATCATTTGAAAATTTTCTCAAAATAAGATTTTTAATATTTTTGTATAAACTGATATTTACTGGAAAGCCAAAATACCTGTTTGATAATATGTATTCGTTTCTGTAAATCGGCTAGAGGTAAAAGAATCGTTTTACCTAAATTTCGTTGCTTAGTTTCTGAATGGCACTTTTACATTAATGCAATACGTCTTTGGAATGCTCTTCCATATAATCTACAAATAACCAGCAACGCAATGCTTTTTAGGGAATTATTATTTAAATATTTTGCTCCAATATAAATTTCCAATGTAAAGTAAATGTTATTATTTTATCTTATTTTACTTTTTATTTTTTTTTTTTTGTTTTTTTGTAATATTATTTTCATTGTGATTTTTGTTTAATTTTAAAATTGTATTTCTATTTTCATGCTTAAAATATTAATTGTATGTACCTACCAACATGTGGCAATTGTTTGTACACAAAAACAATCCTGTACTATAATTATAAGACTTAGTCTTGTTATACAGGAGAGTAATAATAAATAAATAAATAAAATATGTCGAATGGCCGCTACTGCCATCGCAGCCCCACTTATAAATAGCCGTAGGATTCTGCTCACTCTGTACAGCAAAATTAAATTCAAATATAGAAGAATGCGCTTCTACGATGTGCATAACAATATGGTCCACCATATATTGTAAAGGCACTTGAGCTGAATAGTTCGTAAATTGGACTCCATTTGGATAACATTTTTTTTAAGCAATACTCAAAGTGTCGTACGTTGGATATATGTTGGCATTCCGACTTTTTGCCCCAGCTTGCATCAACTTGTATGAATACTTGGTATAATTACCATCTAAAAATAATGCCAAAGCATCGTCTGCTGTATATGGAATCGGAAAGCTTGCATTTGATCCCAAAAACGATTTAATTTTTTTTGCAGTACCTGCGTCATTAGCCATTGAAACAAGTTTCGACGCACTTCGTTTTCCAGCTTTGTATAAACTGCTCGTTGTAGCTACTACGAGCTCACTGTGAGGTGTTTCCTTAACAATTTGGGAAACTTTACTTTATTTCGTTTTGTTGGAACATTCGTCGAACATCTTATCGGGTCTTCCACGATTTGTCATTGGATCAACTAATAAAAGTTGTTCGTCTAACCACTCCGTGTTGTTGTTTTCAAATTTGTGACTGATTCTATGGTTAAATTTCCATTTCTGAATCAATTGTACTACAAAATTTCTAATTTTTTTGCTTATTAGAAGGATTTCCTTAGCATTATACATGTTGATATTAATTATAACGGGTCCGCAAAATAACTTTTTTTTTTTGAAAATGCTATAAAAAAAAAACTGCTGAATATTTTCTCAAATTTCTTTTTTTATTTGAAAGTACAATCCTTCCGGTCAATAATGGAAAATAATTTCATTCAAATGGCTGCCTCGGCTGGCCATGCAGTAGCCTACACGATCGGTCCAATTTTTAAGCACATTATCGATTGTGTGCAGCTGTATTTCACCAATGGCTTCACGAATATTGTTCTTTAAAGCGTCAATTGTGTCTGGCTTGTGCTTGTCGGCGTAACACTTATCTTTGAGGGCACCCCACAAATAATAGACCAACGGTGTCAAATCGCAGCTCCGAGGTGGCCAAACGACATCAGCTCTGCGGTTGATAATGCGATCTTCAAAAAGTCTTATTTTGGCTTTTTTCAAGCAGTTAGTGGTATAGTCAACTTTAACTCTATTTTTTTTTTATACAACACTTAAGCACAGGTCACAGGTATTTAATACATACCTCTAACTATAAATAAAACCACTTCTCCTCCACTTAATTGAGACAAATGTAAATTTAGAGAAAATTTGGCAATGCAAAGAAAACACGTGTTAAAGCTTAGTGATGCACCGGCTGAAACATATGTTGTGTTTGACAGCTCACAGCTGTTCAACTAGATCATGGCAATCAAAAAAGAATCGATATATAAGTTCAGTGGTATATTAGTAATCGATTGAGATACAATTTTGGCGCAATTAAACACTTTGAAAATTGAATTAAACGACGCTAGATCGAACAATTTGCCCACAGTGGAACTGTGGCTAGTTGATGTTACTGACTGCTCGAGCACACTTTCAGCTACAGCCACAATGTTTTCCACTTAATGCCGTGGACAAGCACGTACATGAGTTCGTTTGTCAAAAAAGAACCCTGATTGACGAACTAGCTTCACAAATTGATCCACAAACCACAAATTGATCCACAAACTGCGTTGATGACACTCTATTTTTACCGAATTTATTTCGTAGATTTCTTACAGTTTTAGTTGAGGCCTCAGCAATTCAGAAGAAAATGTTTAATGTTTTCCAATTTTTTTTTTTAAATTGTAACCTTTAATAATCTGTCACTTCGTAAATGTCAAATTGGCCATCTGCTTCGAAATAACGGGTAGAAAGTAGAAATCATCATTAAGAAACATCAAAACTAATATTGTGTATCTAAAATTTTCAATGTTTAGTATTTAATTAGCCAACATTTTTGCTTTTATATTAAATAATTTTTGTTTTCCAAATCTTGCATGGCCCACGATTTATTTCGGTTTTGCTCAGGTATACGTTATTTAGGCTGTAATTCTGCGTTGCTATATCAGTTGTTTAAAAAACGAAAAAACCGGTTAATCGACTTGAAATAGCCGGTGACACAGGTTCTTCGCATATGGGAATTTCCAGAGAAAGTGCCACCCTATGTCACATCACGTCACCCTCGTTAATTGCTTATATTTTAGGACCATGTGGTTCGATTGTCGTCTATTCTTTTCCAAAATACAGAATGTATGTAACTACATAGTTAGTAAAAGAAAAGAAGACAGTCAAACTAACTGGTCCAAAAATATAAGTAATTATCGAGAGTGACGTGACGTGACAAAAGGTTGACCTTTCTGTGGAAATGCCCATATACCAATTTTTAAAAAACCGACATACGGTTAACCGACCGGAATGGGGTTAACCGGTTTCGGTTTTGAATACACTACATGAATGTGATGCTAACGCTGTGTGTTGTTTGCATGTGTTCACTTTGATAGATTGCCCACCCGTGTTTATAGATGTTAACACATCAAAGAAAGTACGCGTATTGTTGTAGCTCAAAAAACTAATGATGCAATTCGATTCCTCGTACCTGAATTAGGGTAAAACCGTTCACTCTCGCCTTGTCTCATTTTTCGACTTCCACAGTGATATGTAAGACATGATGCTAGTTGCATTTATTTGTAACCTAAATACTTTACCCCATACAAATGTTAACTTGTATGCGATAAAGAAGAAATAAGTGGAAATTATCGGGGAAAGCATATATTTACAACCTGTAGCTCTCTTTCAGGTGTATATGACTATCGTCGCATGTTTCGCCGTTAAGCTTGTTGTTTAAAATAACACCCAGTACCTCGTTTCTGTAGTTCTCGAATCGAAAAAGTTTTCACATGAAACATGTGAATTGAAATAAAAACGCTACGAATCGGTACAAAAAATCGCCTCTCACATGTGACTGTTTCTACAATATTTGTTTTGCGAAAACTTTCTATGACGTACTGCTTTTTCCATGCTTATTGGAAAAATGCGAGAAAAACTGTTTCTAAAAAGCAGGGAGTTGAAAAATTGTAAATTTTAAACGTCAAAAATACTCACAAATTAAAACGGTGCGAGATTTGTTTTTTATTCCCTGTTAAACTATTTTTCGACCACTTTATATGGGGAGCTAAGCGATATTAAGCGATTTTAAGCGGCTCGCCATACAAAGTCGTCGAAAACTTAGTTTAGCAGGAATTAAAAAAACAAGCATATTTTGAGCATTCCCTGCTTAACTAATATTTCGACCACTTTATATGGGGAGCTAAGCGATATTAAGCGAATTTAAGCGGTTTGTTGTTCTTTTTCGCACTAGCTTATTTTGTTTGTTTATATTTTTTTTTTACTACTTGACAGCTTTCCTGGAATATTCCAATAAAAACGTAATCAGTGTTGCCTCTTTTCGCATTGATTTGCAGAAACACTTTTTACTCACAAATCATGCTTAATGTGAAAACTTTTTCGATTCGAGAACTACAGAAACGAGGTACAGGTATCTGGAGAATGCCATTTTAATATAGACTTTCCGGAAGGTATTTCCTTGGAGTATCTGATGCGGTTCACTTATTTAAAGGCACTAAAAATTCCATATTCAGCAGCCTGTATCTTTTGGAATTTGTAACCGATTGCAGAATAATAGTCTCTAGTTCCAACTTTCCATTGCTGAGAATGTTTGTAATTTTTTATTGTAAAAGGCTGTGGAGTCTGTCCAAAATCGTACGACTGACTCCCAGTACTTAAAGAAAATATTGACACGACTCTGCCACCAGCATTTTGAAAATTCACGATTCGGCTTCGACTCCAGCATTTTGAAAATGCACGACTCCGCTCCGACTCCGGCGTTTTGAAAAAGTGATACCCAGACTCTAAACCATTTTGTAATGCATTTATTTTTTAATTTATAACAAAATTTAATTAAGTGTATTAAATTTTCAAGAAAGCGTAAATAGCTTCAGACTATCTTAAAAAAGAAATCTTTTTTAATGTTATAAATTAAAAAGTGAATAAGAAATTGTAATAAATATATTAAAAATATGTAAAAGTGACTACCCAATGTGCACAAGAACTGATGCGTAACGAGTCCGTAAAATCATATAAAAGCGAAATGTGAGTTCTCGAATTCGAATATAAAAAAGCGAATCAGTGAAATTGTGATTTGACGGATCCGTTTCGAACTCGTTACGAGTCAGCAAAAACATAAAAAAGCTAATCAGTGGAATTGTGATTTGGCGGAAAAAGAGAAAAAAGCGGATCAGTGAAATTGCGATTTTCAAAGGTAATATAAGGACCAGCCAATATCAACAGTGGAGGATGTCGCTAAGAAGTTTTTCCACTACGCTCATGATCGTATTTCTAAAAGAATCAAATATACCAAATAGATTAAATTTCAAATTTAGATAAGATTCACGTGCAAAACATTAAAAACTTAAATGTCCAATAAATAGAATTAAATAGGCAGAAATTCCAATTAAAGCAAATGGCAACTCAGATCGAATCCATTTCGAATGCGCAAAAATTGATAAAAGCCAATCCGTCTCGAATTCATTTTATTTCCAAAAAACGAATCCGAAACGGAGTCGCAAATGAAGTTCGTTACCCGAGAAAGTACAAAAAACGATTCGCGTTTTCGACAGGAATTTCATACGAAAACGAATTCGTTATGAGTTCGCAACGAATGTCCGTTCCGTCTCGAATTCGTAACGGACTTCATATTCGAATCAGTTTCGGATTCGTTTTTTGGAAATAAAATGAATTCGAGACGTATCCGCCAAATCGCAATTTCACTGATTCGCTTTTTCATGTTCGGGACGGATCTGCTAAATCGCAATTTCACTGATCCCTTTTTGGTGTACGTACATTGGGTTTTAACTAATTTTGAAGCATAGAATAGACGTCCGACACTAACTTGTGTTGGTGTCGTGCCTGCCACAATTAATGTCAAATTTTCTAAAATTTTAGGATTGTATTTTTTTGCTTCTTGAACTTAAAACTTCTGAGTACAGTGTTATATGTATGTTAGTACTATATCTTGAACGAAATGTAGTAACAAATCTCTGCAAATTTTTTATTAAAATACCTTGAGTAAATTTTTGTATTTAATCAATTATTGCCTCAAAAGGGCATTATACATTTTTAATATACATATGGGCATTTCCGTGGTCGCGAACGTAGGTTCGTACGCTTTAGAAGCATAAAAAACAAAGAAATATATACTTTTTTTTATATTTCAAAATATGTTTCAATAGCATTTTGGTAGGTCTTTGTTAAATGTAATTGGTGGAATCTGCTGACTTTTAGTTTTCAAAATATTTGCAAAACACATGTGGTCGCGAACGTACGCTAAATGGAAGTCGGTCTTGTCTTTATGTAGCAAACTACAAAAATCTGCGAATTGGAATAAAATATTTCGAAGCCGTTACATTTATTTCAAAGTAGAATAATGTAGCTTTCGTTAAGCTTTTGTTAGGTTGAAAGATATTTATGGTTTTTTTTTTTCGCAAAAGTCTCGGTCGCGAACGTACGGTCGCGAACGTACGATTTTTCCATATTTTTTTTTTAATACTTTCGGTACTTGATGAGACGTTCCATATTGATGTTGGCCTTCTAAACTTAAATCTGGGGTCAGTTTTGGTGAAATCCACCAAGTTTACCCAAAAATCGTACTAAAAATCTAAAATTGCAAATTTCGTGAAAATCTCGAATGCTCGTAGAAAAGCAATTTTTCTGCGTAGCTAAAGATACGTTTTAAATGAATGCTGAGCGCATAAAATACAATTTGGACTCTTTTTTGATCTGCCAACATAGACACACCCATTATAAACAAATATTACAGAAAAAACAAAATAAACTCTTTTTATTCAACAGTTTAAACTAAGTAACATAACCATAAAAAGTAAGAAAAGCGTTTTCTCCAAGTAAGAAATCTTATAAAATATTGTTCACAACCAAAAAAACTTCTTATATGAATTAACAGTCTTAATTTATGAATGTAAAAAAGGAATGATTAAAAAATACATACATACATATAGTGTGAGTCAAAAATTTTACGAAATATTTTTCTTCGACGAATAGGGCGTTATAGCTACTTTTAATTTTAAATCTGTATCAAAAGTAATTGAATGAAACTTCCTAATACCAGGAATATTTGGGATATCCTTCCATTTTTCAGTTAAAGTCGGGGAAATCTCATTTATTGTATCAAGACCAACATAAACTATTTGAATTCCAGTAATGTGCTTTTGTGCGCAGTTGAAAAACGCAATCGCATCGTTTAAAATAATATTTTTCGTTTTTGTGATTTGCCAAATTTTGCTTTTGACAATCGCTCCAATGCCATCGACTGCACCCTTGCCGTGCGATGTTGCAAAGTAATTCCACTCAATCGTTTTGCAACCGAATTGATTCAACAAATCGGGCAAGCTCCTAATAATGAATTTATTTTTGAACTGACAACTACTTCCGTCCGAGAAGAAAAATATACTTTCAAAATTGCCATAATGGTTTTTTAAATCCTCAACAAGCTTGGTTATGAAGACATAAACATCGATTTTGCTGTGCTGTAAACTATCGCTTATTATTGCAAATGATTTAGTTTCATCAAACATCCAAGCTACACAAGTGAAAATGGAAACTTGCTTGTAATTGAAGTGCGCACTTTGCACTTCATTTTGGCAGATCAGTCTATAATTTTCAGCAAAATCTATTTGCAAAATGAGTATTCCGGGCTTTATATTTTTTTTACGGCTTCAAAATAGTTTTGTTGGGCTCGCTTTACGAAAGAGTGATGTTTCAAAAGTGGAAGCTGAACTTCAATCTCATGTATTAAGTCTGACAACGGACCAACAGTAGAAGTTAAGACTATACGATCGTGTACCTTCCTCCAATGCTCCCATGTCACGTTGTCTTCCATTTTCGACAGGTATTTTACAGGAACAATATCATTCAAAACATATTTTGTACAATTATCGCAACAGTTTTCCATACAGTTTTCGTCACTGATATTGCAACAAGCTGATTCCAAAAAAAACCTTCGAAACTTGTGGGGAAAAATTTAACAAGTTTTGCGCAGCCCTGCAACAAAAAACTAAAATTGGAATGATAAATGCACACACACATGTTGTGAGGCATTTTGCTACAGAGTTGCACATTCTTTGGTCGGCATTCGAAAAAAACTGTTTTACTGACACTTTCCTCTTTCACTTTCTTCTTGTAAGTCTCATAAGCTTCTGATACGGTTAAAATCATAAAACGCTTGCTGACAATTTACTTGTCAACGATTACTGTATCCTTTTTGTTTGCAGATTGAACGCTGATGTCTTCGCTTAAGTAAAAGTCTGCAGCAAATTTTAATTTTGTTTGCCATTCCAAGCTACCTAGAGTTGTATTTTTAGAGGCGTTTGACGATTCAACATACTTTTTATATAATGCAGAAATAATTTCAACTTTTTTCGTCAAGTCTTTTGGCAATGCGTTTTCTGCCTTTTTAATAGCTTTTCCCAAAGTTTGTTTGCTATTATAAGATTGAAGTTGTGGTTTAGGCTGGTTTTTCTTTTTTTCGCGATATTTTTTCAGCCTTAAACGTTCTTCAACCTGCAGCTGTAGCTTTATTTTTTTTTGGCAATTTCGATAGCTCTGCGCGGCGTTTCTTCATTCTCTCAACTGCCTTTTGACGATATTCTTTGTGTCTTGATGCATCACTTTTGATTTTATTTAAATAAGTCTTATGTTTTTCCATTTGCGCACATGTTTTACCCATCTACATAAATATATACACATGTTAAAATAATAAAAAGATTTATTTCGGTTTTAGGTTTTACGTACGGTCGCGAACGTACGAATCTTTGAAAAACAAAATAAAATGTTTGGCGATCTTTTTAAGCAGAGTTACTTTTGTTTTAGATTAGATGCGTTAAACTTGATTTACATGCGCAATAACAATCACTTATTTGCATTCAACGCGGAGTAATCAGAACAAATGCTGTTTTTTGGTCGCGAACGTACGATTGAAACATCGATGTAAACAAAATAAAAATTTACCGCTAATCGGGCTTTGCTTTGTTCTTTTCGCTTTTGTTTGTATTCATTTGTTGTTCATAGAGAAACTTTAAAACAAAAGTGCAAACAATACATGTACGTTTACGTAAAAAAACTACTAAAGAGAAAAATGCATTTTGAAGTCGCTTAGAGTAAAAATAAGTTTTTTTCTGCTTTAAGGCCAATTTTCTCAGGAAAAAAACTTATGTGAGCTATGAAAAGGTTTTTTTCTTACAATTTTGACATTTCTTAAGAATCGTAATCAAACAATTTTAATGTTTCTTGACATTTTTTTTTTCGCCCTCGGTTGACTTTCTGGCGGAAATGCCCATATGAATAGTTGGGTCCTAAGTCAAAAGGTGATATCTTGAAATTTTTTAAAATGACCTCTAACTTCACCCGTACAATCAAGAAAATCGAAATTTTTACCCACGACAATTTTTTCGATTTCTGATTTTTAAAGAGTCTTCTGAAGTCGGTGTCGGTCAAATTATTACGACTCCGACTCCAGGTATTATATACATTTTTTTTATATTCCGACTCCACAGTACTGGTTATTGCAGTGTTGTGTAATTAAAATACCATGACATGGATATCGTATAGTGATAATATTATAACGGTTGAAGACGTGTGAAAATTTTGTGGAAAACGGAAATGGAAAACGATTCATTTTATGAATGTAATAAAATGAAAGGCGGTCAAGAAATCTTCAACAAATTTACTAATTTATGACAAAACATTATTTTCAAAATGAAATTAATTCCGCAAGAAGATATGCAGAAAATATATATCAACCCAATTGTGTACTGCCTGTATCACAAAAAAAATTATAAAAATAGAAAGCAACAAATTTCCAATACTGTTTTTGATTTGTTCGATTACTCGAGTAAGTCGAAAATAGTCTGACTTAAGGCCGTGTTCGACTGTTAGAGAAATCTTTTAATGTATCACATTTCCATTTGGTGAAAGCGGATGGAGTAGTGTAAACTTGAGGAGACGATTTACAAAAAAAAAAAAATGACAGATCTGTTTTGATTTTTTTTGTTGCGGAGAGGTACCACATACATATCTTTGTTTTACATTGCAAAAATTTAATATATATTTCCTCTCGTGTTGCTTTTGGTTGTTAAAATTATCAAAATTACGGTCCCAAACAATTAACAAACAATTGTTTTTGCACGAAATAACTATGGCGTAATAATCCTGTAACTGATTTTGCCTACGAAGTTTTCGCAAAGAGCTGAGTACCCAGCAAATGAGAAGTGAGGGAAATTTTCGGTTCATGACATTTTCGTTATTATACCCTCGACCATAGAATGGGGGTATTTATCATTTAATACGGGAAAAAATATAACACATCGAAGGAGCCACCTTAGGCCCTTATTATCTTTGGACGAAATATGTTTTTCGACATTTTAAGATGATTGAGCCATGCCCGTCTGGCTGGCTGGTCAACACGATAACTGCCGTAAATCTTTACAGATGACAATGTAATTTTGTCAGTGACAATTATTTATTTATTTATTTATTCAATCATCTACAGAATTTCATTCTTACAGATTATAGCTACATAAAGACTTAATACTAATTGTACAATATAAATAGGTTTAATTTAAATATATTTTTGGACACGTTAAAATTTAATGTTGGTGCAAAATTATTACACAGTTTTAAACATCTTGATATAGACTCATTTAACGCATAATTTGACCTGTGCAGGGCCACCTCAAATATACGGTTGCATCGTAATTCCCTTGGAGGTTCATATAAATTAATAATTTCTTTTATTTCCGAACAATTTATATCTCCACACAAACATTAAACAAAAATATGATCTACGGTCACTTAATGATTGCAACCCCAAAAACTTTCTTCTTGATATGTAAGGAACTGCCTCAGGCCAATTTAAGTTTTTAAAGATGATCCTTGTGAACAATTTTTGAATCTTTTCAATTCGATTGGAGTATTTCAAATAATAAGGATTCCAGACTATCGAACAGTACTCCAATTTACTTCGTACTAATGAAACATATAATGATTTTAAAGTCGTATGGTCTCTAAATTCCTTGGAATTCCTTCTTATGAAACCTAACGTTGAATAAGCCTTGGAAGTTACGTAGTCAGCATGACAAGAAAATGATAATTTAGCGTCGAAAATAACTCCTAAATCCTTTACTTCAGTACTACGTCTCAAAGGATTATTATCAATTTTATAGTAATACAAGAACACTTTTTTAAAGAAAACAGAAGGGTATGTACCAATAGAACAATTACTATCATTTGAGTTTGGGATTATTGAGTTTGGGATTGAAAATGGGCGTTTTGACCACGCCCCTTCTGGTACCTCCCATACAAATCGACACATTTAGCACAAAATCATATTTCTTTCAAACCTTTCTTCTGGCGGATGTGATTAGTTTCAACTCACACACCGGTTAATAATCTGTAAATGCCTACTTAACTGGAGGAAATGGGCGAGATTGTCACGCCCATTCTGGTACCTCCCATACAAAACAGGGTGTTCGTCTGGGTTGTCAATCCGATAAATCGCGTAAAACACTTCCGATCTTAATGAAATTAGGTATAAGGCTTCACGTTATCAAACGCCAATCACCTATTAAAACAAGGGTGATTTTGCCACGCCCATTTTGGTACCTTCCATACAAAAGTTTCGGCCTGATTGTTCGGCACGAGAAGTCCCGAAAAACCTAACCAATCTTTATGAAAGTTTGTACTAGTCAATATTTAGTGAAATACAACTCTCTTATAGAAAATGAGTTGTTTTGTCACACCTACTCTGGTACCTCCCATATACAAATTAGGCGGATGACCGGTTGATCGCCACGATAACTCGTCAACTACAAGCGATCTTAATAAAATTCGGTGCTAGGTAATATTTTGCTAAAAGCTACTATGTAATTAATAACTGACTATTGTCCCACGCCCAGTGTCGTACCTCGCATACAAAAGTTAGGCGTATTTCCGGTTTGCTGACTAGATATCTCCAATACAAAAGTTAGGCGTATTTCCGGTTTGCCGACTCGATATCTCCAATAAATCTCAATAAAAATTTGGTACTGCTCAAAGTTTTGGCAACAATGCCCATTTCTGTACCTCGCATATAAATATTGGGAGGGGAAAAAATCCCCTAACTAATTTGGGTATTCAATAATATTTAGAGCAGTATGAATATGGTCACTTTTGAGTATGGGCGGTTTTTAACAGAACTCCCATGCAATGGATGACTTAGTGTGAGGGTATGATTAAGTCGGTTCACCCGACTGAAGCTTATGTACTGGTTTTTATACACGTACTTCTTATGGCAACGAAAATTTCATAAAAAATGAATACCAGGCTTTAGCTTGACCAATGTCTACTGAAAAGAAGAGAAAATAAATTATGACAGGAAACATCAGAGCTCGAAATAATTGGTCCCTCACCTGCTTGTTGTCAGAAAAAAAACCGATCGTCCATTGACACCAAGGCTGATCTAGTAGAGGTCATAGAGAAAATATTTGGCTCATCTGACGTTTCCTTTCCCATGCTAACAATAACAGTCAATAAAAAAGTTTAAAACACATTTAAATTTCACAGTTTTTCACCAAAACGACATGAAAAAATTAAAGCAAGAAGTTATTGTAATTCCACCTGGTGTATATCACTTTTCGTCAAACATCTCTGTATCACACCGACCGCATCACGAAGAGTGTGAAAGGAAACGTCAGATGAGCCAAATATTCTCTCTAGTCTGAGAGAGTCCCAGCAAAACCACGTCTACCAAAAAGTATGCGAAAGCACCAACACATTAAAACAATTTTTCTTCGCTACTAACACATGCTAACCGCATTTCTGGCACAATATTTGGTAGATCTATCGGAAACTCTTCCTAGTGCACAAAATTTTCCTATCCACATATTGTCGTCTTTCTCACTCTTATTGTTTTCGAGAACGCGGAAACATTTGGCCCATTCACAAGGTCTCGTGCATGTCCTATTGTCGTACTTTGGTACGACAGCCGTTGTACATTTTGTTGTTGGTTTCCACACAATGTACGACAATACGACATCGAAAGGTATGTTTACTGCTTGTCGTACTTTTCTAGTGCTGTTCTTTTACCGAGTTTGTTAAGACAGAATACATTTCATAATTAACATCACTATCATAACAGCTGTTATTGTTATTTATTATTCCGCGTTTTTTAAAGCTTTTGTACATTTTTAAACACACCGAAAAATGTTTGCCGATGATACAGAGTTCTTGGATGGTTTTGAGGTGGAAATTGTGGCAAATACTGAGGTAAGTTATAATGTAGATAAACAAACGTTTAAATGTTTAAAATTTTGCAAACTCGTTGTCATTGATGTTTGATTTGATTTGACGATTGATTTTTTTTAATAAGCTGTTTCTTGAATCAGCTGGAAAAATACGACAAAAAATTTAATGATGGTGTGTTCACAACTGTCCTATTGTCGTACAAAAATGAAGTACGACAATAGGACAATAGGAGACCTTGTGAATTGGCCAATTATGTTGGGCGGAGTGTGCGCATTGCATTGATTAATACTTATTTGCGGTAGAATTGTAGAAAGATCTACCAGCTACTCTTCCTTGTTTACGTCTGAATTGGGAAATTTACCGTTGGTCAAAGCATATTCCAACAAAAATGCAAATATCTTGCGAAACTGCTCACTTCAGTTTCAGCAGTGGTGTGCTATACCGTGTGTAAAATTGTGTGCAGTTAGCGTCAGTTTAAAGTTGTAAAGTAATGACAATTAAATAATTAAAAAAGCAATGATGAATGAAAGGACACTAAGAAATTTGAAAAGCATTGAAAAGAAAAAATTTCAAGAAAGAGTGCAAACAAAGATATAAAAATCTGAATTCGTTTGGCCGAGTCAATGAAAGCTGCATATCTGAAAATATTGAAAAAATTGATGCAGAGCCTGACAATTTAATTGATGCAGAGCCTGACAATTTGTGTTTAGTCAGTGCAATAGAAACAGTGGATGAAAATGAAGATAAGAAGTCTGTGGCACAGAAAGAATTAAGTTATGGGCAATAAGAAACAATATAGGGCATAATCACGTAAGTGATCTTCTAAAAACTCTTAATAGAATAGGTGTCGAGGGTTTGCCCCAGTCTGCGCGAACATTGCTTAACACAGAAAGAACTAAATTACAGATAAAATCAATTGAATCAGGTGAATTCGTTTATTTTGGTATACAAAATCATTTTTCAACAAAATCTTTTCCACACTTAATGACTCTTGCTGAAATACAAATAGATGTGGGCCAAAAGAGTTTTGTGGCCAATAATAGGGGCATTGGTTGGACTTCCTAATGAAAGTCCATTTTTGATAGCATGCTTCTCTGGCACCACAAAACCGTAGAAAATAAACGAATTTTTAAAAGATTTTGTTGAAGAAATTAGGATTTTAATGACTGCGGGAATAAAAATTGGGCCCGATAATATTTTAAAAACGTTTAAAATTCGCGTGTTTACATGTGATTCCCCAGCTCGTGCTTTCGTCAGCGGGGTTCAATCACACACTGGCAAAAATAGTTGCCCTAAATGCTGCCAAAAAGGAAAGTACTTGCAGAAGCGATTTTGCTTTGGAAAAGAAATTGGTGAACTAAGAACTAACGAATCGTTCGCATTAAGATCGGATATTTTACACCATAGCTTGCCGTATCAGAAAGATCAAGTCATTATAGAATCGGTCAATATAGGTATGGTGTCACAGTTTCCAATAGACGCAATGCACTTAGTGGACTTAGGTGTGGTGAAGAAATTGCTATTTCTTATAATAAAACATGGAAACATTACAGAAATTAATCGAAAGTTACAATTTGTGTCACAACATGTTCCAGTTGAGTTTACAAGAGTGTGCCGCACTTTAGACGAACTTCAGAATTGGAAGGCCACAGAATTTATGCAATTTCGTTCTGCACGGTGCTGTTTCTGATGACATTTATTACATTTTTTTGTTGTTACATACTGGGATACGCCTTCTTTCTTGTAAAACTACCTACGGGATAGAAAATGAAGTTGCTCATGCAATTTTATGCGAATTTGTGAAAGATTTTGCACAATTATATGGTGACCACCTAGTGAGTTTCAATATTCACGGACTAATGCATCTATCGGAATGTGTAAAGCAATATGGGCCATTAGATAGTTTTTCGGCTTATAAATTTGAAAATTATATCCAATATATGAAAAAGCTCATTAGAAAGCCAAATCATATTCTTGAACAAATATTTTTGAGAATAAACGAATGAAAATGCACCAGTAAAATTCATCCCAATTTTAACGAGCACGGTACATTTAAGCTGGACTTCAAAAATGAAAAAAATTCATACTGTTCAGTTAAAAGTAAGGGTCCTTTCAAAGTAGTAGGTATTGGAGTAGAATCGGGGAAGAATGTTTTTTTGGGCTACTTTTTCAAATGTTTTGAGCAATTTTTTAATATTCCAGTACTCTCATCGAAAGCGTTAGGCATCTTACTATGCAGTGAATTGCAGAACAATATAATGTCAGTTTTCGAAGACGAATTAAACTATAAATTCTATTGCATTCCGTATGAAAACAAATATCTTTTAATACCAATACTTCATCATTGTTTTAATAATTTTTTCCAAATATAAATTATAATATACCAGTAAAACTTAACAAAAAAAATATATAAAATGAACCAAATAATTGACAACAACAAGATGAAAGCCTCGATGGCTTGCCGCCTTCAAAAATTCCTAAAATTAATTGCACAAATGCGGCGGAATTAGATTTTGACGATACTCCACTGACTACATCAACGCCCATAAGTGAAGGTAAGTGTAGAGAAGACTTCATATCTTTACAAAATTTATAGAAGGTCTTGAATTATTCATTTATAGAGTCCAAAATTTTGGATAATGTTCATCTGAACAAACTTTCTCCACTTAAAATAAGAAAAATATTTTCAACGGCCTCGGATTATCGGGAAAAGCCCCCACACGAAAAAGAATATAAAGATTCAACAGGTAAATGCTGCTGATTTCATGTTTTCATTAATTTCTGAAGTCTTTGTTTTTACTTTCAGAAATCCTTGTGCTACTGAATGAGATTATTCAAAATCAGCGCACATTATTGCAGGATGTAGCCAATATCAAAGACAATGTTAAAAACATAGAAGAAAATATTAATGCATATGTAAGTTATCTTAGATAAAATAACTGCGAGTAAATACACCAGCAATAATTTATTTTAGGGCTTGGAAAAAAATGAAATTATGGCGCAATCGTCAGTGTCACGCGAAAGTTTTATTATAAATAAGCAAATTTTAAAAACCACTAAACGTCTAGTTGGTGAGGAAATCGACGACACAGAAATCCAAATTACTTCACTGTTGCCTTTAGCTTCGGTCACACATATAAGTGACTTAGAGGAGCTAATGAAAACCGACAAATTTTCTAACACCCTGGTAAGAGCACTTTTTCATTTATTAATTAAGTATATACAGTGGCTCATCATTATAATGGGACACTAACCCACATAATAAAATATATGTATACTATTTTTAAAATATGGTAACGGAATTTTGACTTTATTTTTATGATTTCATATTGCCACGTTAGTGTTTATTATTTAAGGAAATAATTGCTGCCTTATATTCAATTGAAATAAATTTATAAGCATTCATTCACAATAATACAGATCACGACCCTCAAAGTAATAATGGGACAGATGGCAACCATTTTCAGTTTAGCTTTAGATAACGGTACCAAATGTTTTTTTTTTTTTTGACTGGCACTTTTAAGAGAACTCTATATTGAATATTTCAGTCAGTTGTGTTATAAATATCCATCATGGCGCAACGTCGTTCCCAAACATCGCCAGAGCTGAGGAGATTAATAATTACCCACTCAAAGTCTGGAAAATCTGTGCGAGATATCGCGGAAATAGTAAACCGACCAAAATCTACAGTGTTTAATATTATTAAAAGATATAAAAACTCAGGAAATTTTGAAAACATTGGGAAACCGAGCAAGCGAAAAATATTTTCGGATTCAGACGAGCGTTGGCTCTTACAGCAAATAAAGAAACGCCCACATCTTAGCGCGCCTAAACTGGCGGCTGAAGCAGAAATATTTTTGGGGAAAAATGCTAATCCCGAAACCATAAGAAATATTTTACGAAAGCATCAATACAACGGTCGAGTAGCTAGGAAGAAGCCTCATATCAGCAAAGTCAACAAGCAGAAACGACTATCATTTGCAAAAGAGCACAGAGGAAAAGGTTTTTCGTTTTGGAGCAAAGTGGTTTTTACTGATGGAAGTAAATTTAATAATTTCCGGTCAGATGGGCAGTCATACGTATGGAGAAAGCCGAACGAAGAGCTGCGCGAAAGAAATTTACGACCGACTGTGAAGCACGGGTCAGGGTCAGTAATGGTATGGGGTGCAATTTCGGCAGCTGGTCCTGGGAATCTTCATATTATTGAAGGAATTATGGAGCACAAGTACTACCTAAACATTTTGCGATGTAATCTTTCAGAAGCATCCGAAAATTAGGCCTTTCCAACGAGTACTATTTGTATCAGGACAATGATCCAAAGCATAAGGCTTATTATGTTCGGAATTGGTTGCTCTATAATTGCCCACATGTACTCGAAACACCACCACAATCGCCGTATTTAAACCCGATTGAGCACGTGTGGAGTTATTTGGAACAAAAATTAAAAAATCACCACATTAGCAACAAAAACACACTTACACTTGCTCTTAAGGAAGAATGGGAAAAACTATCACCTAACTCACGGGTTCCCAAAGTGTGCGCCGCGGCGTCCTGGTGCGCCGTATAAAGTAAAGAGGGTCGCCGTTAGTCGATTCTCTATCATTATCCGAAACCACAAATAAGTTTTTTATAAGCAAAATCAAACTCAAAAACAATATGTACTGTCTAAGAAATTATGATCTTTTATCGAAAATAGTGCAGAAAAAGCCGACAATGCTGCAATTTTTCATCATTTTAGTTTTAGCATATTTTTTTTACAAATTGCACTTTTTTAGCATATTTTTTTGGCAGCTTCTGGCAACATCGACTTATACATATAACTAACTATGTACTCGTCGCCGTCGTTCACTCGCCGAAAAGTACCTACGCGCTTGAAACCTGTTGATACCCTACCCCTCCCACGTCTTTACCCACCCGCGACAGCTTGCTCGCAATGTCCGTTCACTTCCAAGTCAGTAGTCCAGTTACAAAGCAAAAACACACATTCTGAAACTATCAGTTGTGGAATTAGTCAGAAACTGAAGCTGTGGATAAAAAAAATGAGTGAAGGCAGCGGTCAAGATTGCTTCCCGCAATTGTATAAATATGCGGTATCTAATGAACTGGTTGTCTCACAAGACCTGATGGCCATTTTCACGGAACACCTTTCGAAGCTCACAGAATGGTTTTCGAAGTACTTTGCATATGATGATGTCGAAAAATTTGCGTGGATCCAAGATCCTTTCCGTGCACAAGCTCCGTCAGGATTCACAACACAAGAGCAAGAGAGCCTCATTGAACTCTTGCGACAAAATGAGTATCCAAATTTAACTTCAAAGGCTTTAAACGTTTTCATTCCGTTTTTATGTGATAATTTTTAGCTGCAAACAAGAGCAACTATCGGTCAAAGATCAATGTGGAGCATCAAATGAGAGTAGCAGTCTCAAGTTTTATTCTCCGCTTTGAAAAACTGTGCGGAAATTAGCAATATCGCCCGTCACATTGATTTGACTGGGTACTATCGTATTTTATTATTTTTTAAGTCTTTTTTGTTGTTCTCTGTTTCAATTTAAATATAATCAAACTCAATTTCATATTGTGGATGTGCGTATCTACCTAACTAATATTATTGTAGGTACGTATTTCTTCCGACTATAAGATATATATAGTCACTATATCTATTCCAAATAGTTTACTAAATTAGGGCGTCGTGACAAAATACTAAACTTGTAAGTGCGCCGCGGACTGAAAAAGATTGGGAACCCCTGACCTAACTATTGCAGAAAGCTGGTTGAATCGATGCCGCAACGTTTGAAAGCGGTAATACAACAAAAGGGCCTCCCAACAAAATATTGAAGTTTTGAATATGATACCTTTTTTACTTATTTTTTAATTCGTGTCCCATTATTACTTTGACCCTAATACTATGAATTACTTTACTTTTTTTTGTTTCTTACTTTTTGTACTAATGAAAATGACTTCTGTTTATATTTTCAAAAAACTCATCGCATTAGCATTAAAACGTTATATAAATTTGTTTTCTTAAGTTAGTTAGTTCAGTAGAATATTGGGAACATAAGGAATATTAATAGGTGTCCCATTTTAATTTTGAGCCACTGTAATATTTTTTTTTACTACATCTTTGTGCTGCGTTCATGGATCTGAGCGAGGTTACCCTTATTCATTTCACTTCTATTTAGTAATTTCAGCTTAAGTTGTATACCTTGCATAGCATTATCTACGCTAATACTTTCTATATTTTTTTTAAATTATTATATTTTTTACAGAAATTCCATTGCCTTAAATTAGGCCGCAATTCCACAATGGAAGTGGTTTTTAGGGCATTAATAACAGACGAGTGCCTAATAAAGTTCAATTGGGATGGACGGTGTGGGCGACGAGCCTTAAACAAAATTGATTTATTCAATAGTATACTATTTGGTAATTAACTTAGTTTTCTAATTATTCGAAAGATATCTGATTGAATAACGCAATTTCTGTAGAAACATCCAACAAAACACGGGCCGACTTCGAAAGAAGCATTCGAAAATTCATTGAAATGGCACATAACCGCCTTAAACAAAAAACACTATATGGAAAAAAAAGACATATTTAATTAATTTAATTCTTATCAATATACATATGTACATACAAAACATACAATACCTAATAAATGTAATAAATTTTTATTTTTGAATTATTTCATTACGCTGCTAAACCAGCACAATTCAATATGGTAGAATATTGGATAGTCTACCTGGTAGAATATTAGATAGTCCACCTGGTAGAATATTAGATAGTCCACCTGGTAGAATATTGGATAGTCTACCTGGTAGAATATTAGATAGTCCACCTGGTAGAATATTGGATAGTCTACCTGGTAGAAAATTGGGTAATCAACCTTGTTTGCTACCACCATTTCAAACAGAGTAACAAAGACAGCGCTTTGCAAAGGAGAATGAGCTAAAACGAGATGACTACTAGCAGCTTTTAATATGGAAGAATGTCGGTATATCTACCTTTGATTCTACCAGAATTCCTGTCTGTTCCCAGGGGAAAACACGGCAGAGTAACAGAGAAGCGCTATGAAATCTAGTATGCGTGAAAACAAGATGAACAATCACATGTACACAATTTTAATTGGGTAGAATTGTCACGAGCATGTGTATTTTTCAAATAAGACTTCCTGGTAGAATACCAGATATATACCACGGTAGATTTATGGTAGTTGGTTTGCAGGGTCTATGGTTCGACGACTCTGACTGTCAAATTCAACACAAATACATACGACCAAACAAAGTAAACAAAAATATACAATAACAAAATACACTGAATTTGACAGATGGGGTCATATGAAAGCAAAATCAGCAGTTCTAATGCTTGACGATTGACACATAGAGAAATACTTAAGAGTTTCCATTACTCTCTTCGATGCCTCTTCATGACGACGAGGTAGTAGGCCATTTCATAGAGTTTTTTTTTTTTTGCTGCTGTATTTTACCAATTTTACACTTTCGTTGGACATGAAACGGACAGAAATCAAAGGGAATACGTATTTTCGTTCAATGCAAACAATATAAAACATAATTTAGCTGTCATTAGTATCAATAAACAATATTTAAAATTAGTTCCGGTCTTCTTTGCTCTCTCATTCTCCATCATCGGCCTAGTACCTTTTCGATCAGCTGTGCCATAGAATCCCCCTGATTGACACGATGCAAAACTGTCGCGATAAAACCCTCAAACTTCGTTCTTCTTTGGCTTGCTCTTCGCTCAATCGGCGAGGGTTTTTGTTCGCTCGCTCGGCTCATGTGTTCACTCGAGACACTTTACTTCGTAAAATCTCGGCAAACGGTCTTCTGAGCATGTAGTATATGTGTTGCCCGTGTGGATAGGTAAACATTTACAGCGAGTCTGCGTCAGTGATATTAATTCATGATTAATTGTTGAACTTAATTCCTAATTTTTTAGTTATAAGCAAAAATACATGTTATGGAGATAATTTTAATGTTTTTATTATTTAATTTTATAAGCATTGTTGAGCTAAATACTTGAAGATTAATTTTGTTTGGCCTGTACACATATTTGTCTTTAATTTTACATTTACATTTTGTTGGCAAATACTTTGATTTACAGAAATTTTTATTGTGCGGCGCCATTAACTATTAATGATACGTATAAGAGCACAAATGAGCGCCCCAGTAAAAAATATATGGTTTGATCCATAATCGAGCAATAAATGAGTATTGACTTGTTCATCCATTTGGAGTAATAAGCGAGCAATCGAAACGATTTTTTTTGTTTGTTGTTGATGCCTCGCTTAATACTCCACATGGATCAATAAGGGACGCATCAATACATTTTTGTTTTTGCATGTGTTTTTTTTTTGTTTGACTTAACAGCCCAGCGACCAATTCCTTCCGACTTCTGTCCGAATTCTGACAGAATGTCTGCACCAGTTGTCGAGTATGATGCCGAATTCGGTCAGAATTCTTATTTATGAACGGTTTGACAAGAATTCGGACCGATATTTCTGTTAAAATTCTGACTTTTCTTACAGAATTCTGTCCGAATTCGAAGGGAAATCTGACATTTTGTCCGAGAATGTGCAGACAATTCTGAGCTTTGTCGGACATTTGTCCGAGAATGTTCAGACAATTCTGACATATGTCGGACATTTAGTCCAATATTATACCTTTTAAAAAAACAATAACAGTGATTTCGTGGCATTTTTTTTATTTTTATTTTAGTTATTATATTTTTATTATGTTATTATTATTATATTATTTTTTTATTATATTGATTTATTTTTATTGGACAAAATCATTTACATATTCACTTGTTACTCACCGCTTGATTTATAAATGACGATCGATTGACACAACCGCATCGCACAAAAAAAATGACAATGGAATGCAAGATAACGGAATTAAAAACTACAATGGAATGCAAACATCATAACAAAACCAAACAACAAATTCCCTTTAGAGAAGAACACATAAAAGTTCCCATCAAAGAAATTTTCTCGTTCGGAGAGTGAGCACATTTCTCGCTAAATTTCTTGCAATGTTGCAAATTTCCTTCAGAGAATGTGCAGATTTGTCGGATAGTTGTTGGACAAAATAACAGAGATTTAACAGACTTTTCGGACACCAGACATGTCGGAAAGAATTGATTGCTGGGTGTTGTTTAACTGATGTTTTTGTCATGTTTGCCTATATAAATGAGATAAAAAAGTTGATGCCTTGCTTATTACTCAAAACGGATCAATGAGGGATGCATCAATGCATTTTTGATGTGACTTTTTTAAATTGGCATAACTGTTAATTGTTAATGTTTTCGTTGTTTGTCTATTTATTCAGTTTACTCGTTGTCTTCAATATTGAAAGACTTGTATATTAAGAAATCGCGAAAAGGTACGGGTATAGTATCAAATTGTAAAAAATGTGAGAAAATTTGGTTTATACGCGTCATTTTCGACGACTAGTTAAAAAAGAAATTGAAAAATTCTCAAATTGTATTCGGGTGACTTTAAGTGAACAAGAGGCATCGGCACCTAATAAAGTCAATGAATTATCAAATGACGATAGCCAAACGAAAATCGTTGATGCTCATTATGCTATCAATTCAAACAATTAAATTCAAAAGTCGTCGTCGACGTTGTCGTTTTTATAGGTCTGTTTGAGAACGTGATAATTTGTACAATTTATCACATTTCTTACTTGATAGTGTTCGTTTACTCGATAAAATCAACAACGAGAGAGCCAGAGAGTGAATATTTTTGACAGTTGAATGATAGAGAACTTCCAAGTTTTTACTGGAGAAATTTTTGCCAGTAAGAATTATCAAGTACGAACACATGTTTTTAAACAGCTGTTTTATTTAAATAAACAAAACTTTGAAAACAAAGAAGAAATTTAACAATGGCAGAGGTAAGTAAGAAAATACATTTGTTGGAACATTTTAATAGAATTTGTTAATAAACTAGATTCCCAACAAAGTGCAGTGTGTTCAAGGAGTAAATGAGTTGAAACAGCAGCAACCTGAAACACATCCAGGTATCTCACATTCAACAAGTTACTCTGAACATAGGGAAAACAATGAAACGAAAAGCAAAAAAGAAAACATGAATCAGCTGTTTACAAACAAATGTTGATTACTTGATAATTTTTACTGGATGTCGTTCGTTTACTTTTTGCGATATTTTTTACTTAGAGAGTAAAATCAGCCTTACTCTCCCAGTAAAAGTTACTTGATATTTTTTACTGGAAAAGTTCTCAAACAGACCTTATGTCAACATCGTCGTCCCATCAACGCTAGTTTGGTATTCTGTAACTGTCTTAAGACGACGTCTACTGTTTATCGATAACCTATTAAACACATAAACAAAGTTGTCAATCGTAGTGAATGAAAGCAGAAAGAAGAAGAAGATTTTATATTTGTACTTCTTTTATGTTATTTAATTTGGTAATAGTTTTTATGTTCCTAAAATGTGTTTAATTATCGTATCATATCATATATTGGAAGTACATAATTGGATGTAGACGCCCTATATCACTAGGCTAGGCGAATGGAAGCGGTGAATTGAGACGAGCTCTCTATGGAGGCACATACAGCCTTTACTGGCCTAGAGCTGCGTGTATTGGATACAAGGGCGTAATGGAAAGCAAGAAATGATCTCATCAAATTCACCTTGGACCGATCAATCGGCTTAAAGGATTTGAACTTTACGTTTCGTTAGCGGCCGCTTGTTTGAAAGATATCAGACTAAAATGAAAATACACCAATTGCATGACTGAAAGCGCGCAGAGCAGGCGTATATGTCACTACAAGAACACCACAACTGCCTAGGCTATACATCTACCGGCGGATTGCCACTGAAGGCACCGAAGCCTATACGTCTAACTGATCCCTGAAGGAACTCAATTCCAGCAGCTAATTTTAATTCAGGGCAGTGACCGTGTTAATACCCAATATTATTTTTTATTAACTGTTTGTATAAGTTCAAATTATTAAAAATAAGGCCAATAAATTAGCATTAAAACGAACCCTTCGTTCATTGCATTTACCGTCAGACCGACAATTGGAGTTACATACTCGCCATACGTATAAAGCGGATCCTGTTCTGGAACACTCCTGCATACTCTCCTTGGGGGTTTCCGTCCGCCATTAACAGTTGCGAACTAAACATTTTAATTTGTTAATCCATATTCAAAAATAAAACTGGACATTTCTTTAATTTCGAAAAAAAATTGCGAATTTTCTTCAAGTCGTTATCAAAAACTGTGTCGACAGAAATAGAGTCGTTTCAATTCATTGCCGACGTCAATTCTAGTTACAAAATACAAAATATGTGTCGACAGTCGTCGTTAGTGATCGATAACGCCTACACAAATACCGATTTCCAACTGTCATCACAAGACGACATCGTTTTATGTCGACGACGACAACCGTAATATGGGTGAATATCAGTGAGAAAAGAACCAACAACCAACTTGCTTCTTGGGTAATTAAAAATCTCGTTTCGAACGAATGCTGTAATTCACTAATTTACATTTAAAAAAGTGAAGGCATGGCATTTCGGGAAAGAATGAATTAAATCGCAATATATATGCATTTCGGGAAAGAATGAATTAAATCGCAATATATATGCAGTGAATTATACGCCAAAAGAGTTCGATCGGAAAGGACGAATTTTTGATGAGATATGCAGCAGATGGGAGGCAAAGGAATTCCGACAAGTAGTGCTTTGCACAGGAATAATTATTTTCAAGGATATATTACATGACGATTTATACACCCACTTTTTGCTTTTAAATACATCATATTGTATTGTTTCCCGTCCTTCGAATTGTCAATAGAATTTTCAATGCGTTCAGCAACTAATGGAAGCTTTTGTTACCGATTTTGCCTTGAGTGATTGAGTGATAAGATCAGCTATAACGTGCATAACTTACTACATTTGGCGAAATGCGTTGAAAGCTTTGGAAGTGTTGATAATTTTTCAGCATATAAATATCAGAATTTCTTGCAAACCTTAAAAAAAGATTGTCGGAAACCGTCACAGCTTAGCCAACAGTTAACCAATCGTGCAGGAAAGTCTCCGGGTCCGGATGGAATTCTGGCACCAGTTTTCAGCAAGTGTTCTTCGACACTGACTCGTCCACTGCACAACCTTTTCCGCCTGTCATACCGTACAGGAATTTTCCGTAATCGCTGAAAGGTTGCAAATGTCCAGCCGATCCCCAAAAAATAGAAAGGAAAGGCTACTAATCCCGATAACTACCGGCCAATTGCGATATGTTCTACGGTCTCAAAGGTGATGGAGACCATGGTAAATTACCATTTGGTGAGTTAGTTACCTGGAAGTTAACAGTCTACTCAGTGATCGTCAGTATGGGGTTCG
The DNA here is from genome assembly GCA_963931995.1 of Phaonia tiefii. NCBI lineage: Eukaryota > Metazoa > Arthropoda > Insecta > Diptera > Muscidae > Phaonia > Phaonia tiefii. Next base: position 236,696,004 of record OZ008370.1, read on the forward strand.
CAGAAACCGTTCGACCTGGTGGCGTTCCTCACGGAACAGTGGAATCGGTCCGTGCATAGACTGAGTGAGAGCAAAATAGTGGCCTTAGATATTTCTAAATCATTTGATAGATTTTGGCACCAGGCACTCATATCAAAAGTTAATGCTTTTCGTTTAGGTAGAAACTTCTCTCGATTTATTTCGAGTTTTCTCTCGATTTATTTCGAGTTTTCTCTCGATTTATTTCGAGTTTTCTCTCGATTTATTTCGAGTTTTCACTCGATTTATTTCGACCGTTCCATACGAGTTTTAATAGACGGTATCTATTCCGATGAGTGTACAATTATTGCGGGAGTACCCCAAGGCTCTGTGCTTTCTCCCTCTCCTTTTCTTATTTTCATCAACGACCTTCTGGATCGGACTACAAATCCCATCTAATCCTTCGCTGATAATAGTAATTTATGTCACTCATATTCGTTCGATCGTCAACCCAATCTGTGCAAGGAAAGAGACGAACAATGAATGACACGCTTAATCATGACTTGCATCTGATTAGTGAGTGGGGCAGGGAAAACCGAGTCGAATTTAATGCACGCAAAACACCGTGTTGCAAAATATCGCACAAGCACACTGGTGACTCGACCCTGCCAATGATTTCAATGGGTGGTTTAGATGTTGATGAAAACGCTTAAATCTACTCGAGAAAAAATTAACGTGCGTGACATATAGTGCAAAATATTTAGCATACCTGATGGAGAATACTTTGTATTTATTAATATTTTACATCATTGCCAGAATTAAAAATGTTTTGTAAAAAATATATTACACATTTAGATCTTAAGAATTTATGAACCATTAACTTCAATGCGAACATATTCCAAGCGCACCCAATATTTACTCCGGAAACTATACGAAGCGCTTCGATTAATGTTACAGGTAAATACATTGAGCCTCCTTTAGTTCTTGTAGTATTAATTTTATTATATGTTTCTTTTCTTTCTTTTCCAGAAACAAGCAATGAAGCTAAGGAAGCAATAAAAAACCTGGAACACAAAGTTGATATTCTTACAAATGAAGTCGGATCATTAAAGCAAATTATGTGTAAACAGACTGTCTCATTAGAACAGCTTGTTAAACATTTACGACCAACTTGCAGGGATCTTAAAATTTTCCCAATTAATTCTTTGGAGGAATTACATTCGGCAGAACAGCTGATTGAAACCGAGCCTGCTTCAGAAGTGGTAAGACTGAGTTTTTTTTTAATGCAATAAGTTAAACAGGTATTCAAAGTTCTTTGTTTTTTATTTTAATATATTTCAGGTTTCGTATATAAAATTCAGGTTTGATAAAATCAAAATTGAAAAAGCACTACGCAAAATGATCGGCGACGATATTTTGCTCAAATTTAATTGGGATGGATCGAAAAATAAGACAGCGTTAAACAAATACAAATTGTTTAACTTTTTCTATTTCGGTAATAGCTGAATTTTTAATATCATGTCTTAAATAATATATTACGTGTTTATCTTTCCTTGCAGAAGCCCTTAAAGACACGTTTCAAACATACACGGAATATGAAACATCTTTCAAGCTGGCATTTCGTAAATGCAAGGCAACTGTTTACCGACAGACCTACTGCTTAAAAGCTACGACCTTGTCGAATCCAACAAATAAACAATAATAACAATTTTGAAAAAATTTTAAAAAATAAATGAATAATTTCTTGTTTTTGTAAAAAATAAACAAATTTGTATATACTAGGGTGTATATTAGGGTGCCCCGTTGATGTCAAGCTTGAGTACGAGAAAAACAATTGCTTTGGGCTACACTATCTCAATATGCTGCAAAATTTTATTTGTTTAGCATTTTTTTGTAATCTTTGAAAAATTACGAAAATTTGTAGACCTCTTGCGATAGTGTAGCCCAAAACAATTTTGTCCTCTTGTGCAAAAACGTATGTGTACGCTCTTTCAGGAGATATAAAAGATTGCTCCCTTTATGCTCTTTCAGGAGATAAAAAAGATTACTTCCTTTATGCTCTTTCAAGAAAATTAAAAAGATTACTCCCTTTATGGTTTTTCACGAGATAAAAAGATTACTCCCTTTATGATTTTCAGGAGATGAATAAGATTGCTCCCTTTATGCTCTTTCAGGAGATAAAAAAGATTACTCCCTTTAAGCTCTATCAAGAAAATAAAAAAAAATTACTCCCTTTGTGCTCTTTCAAGAAAATAAAAAAGATTACTCCCCTTTATGCTCTTTCAGGAGACAAAAAAGATTACTCGCTTTATGCTCTTTCAGGAAATAAAAAAGATTACTTCCTTTATGCTCTTTCAAGAAAATTAAAAAGATTACTCCCTTTATGCTTTTTCACGAGATAAAAAGATTACTCCCTTTTTGATTTTCAGGAGATGAATAAGATTGCTCCCTTTATGCTCTTTCAGGAGATAAAAAAGATTACTCCCTTTAAGCTCTATCAAGAAAATAAAAAAAAATTACTCCCTTTATGCTCTTTCAGGAAATAAAAAAGATTACTCACCTTGTCTTCCTTTCCGAGATCAAAAGGAATACTCCTTTTGTACTCCATAAGGACCTCAAAAGGAGAGCTCGCTTTTGCGGACATGCAGTGTTAAAAAGGAGTACAAAATGCATGAAGCTCGGAGTTTTATAGAGTAATCCATTGCTCGCAAAGGAGCGCTCCAAGATTATTCTTTGGATGATCCTATTTTTTAAGAGGAGCCTACCCTCTTCTCCCTTCCTCTTTAATGCTTTGCCTGCGACGAAACATCTAAACCAACAACATAAGGCAAACGCAGGGAGGTTCTATGGCACAGCTGATCGAAAAGCGACTAGGGATATGATGTAGAATGAGAGACCAAAGAAGGAATACAGATTATAGAACGTGCAGCAAACTAAGTTTAAAAGTGTTTGATTGGTACTAATGACAGCTAAATTATGTTTGCATCGAAACGAAAATAAGCATTCCGTCCGTATTATGCCAACCAAAGAGTAAATTAGCAAAGCAACTCGAACTCGATGAAATGGCCTACTACCTCGTCATCATGAAGAGGCATCGAAGGGAGTAATGGAGGCTCTTTAGTATTGCTGTTTGCTTGCTTTGCTCACTTACTGACTCTGAGTATCTGAGCGACGAACTGTTCTCTTCGTATCGAGCTGTCAGTAAGAGACCGATTCGTGTGGTACGCTCAACTCGAAACCCGAGAGCGAGAACAAGAACGAAAAAGAGAGTTGCTCATTTTTTTCGGTCTTTGAGTGAGCAGGTGGAGCGAAAATTTCCAGGGTTGTTACGCCAAAGTTATTTCGCACGAAAACAATTGTTTCATAATTGTTTGGGACCGGAATTTTGAGCTTTTGATAATTTTAACAACTAAAAGCAACACGACATGCGTTTAAAATATAATGGAGAGCGTAGAGTACAAAATTTTCCATTTAGAGATCGATGACAAAATTTCTTACGTAAATTTCGCATGAACTGAATACGGGGCTTAAACAAGGACGTAGGCGTAAACCATTCACAACAGGTGTTGTTTGCGTGTATTTTTATGAGGGTTTTACCTAAAGCCGAGTATTCAGTTTGATATTGTCGTTGCCATAAGAAGTACGTGTATACAAAATAACGAAAATTTCATGAACCGAAAATTTCACTCACTTTTCATTTGCTTGGTACTCAGCTCTTTGCGAAAATTTCGTAAGAAAAATCAAGTACAGGGTTGGTACGCTAAACTTTTTTCGTACGAAAACAATTGTTTCATAATTGTTTGGAACCGGAATTTTGACATTTCGATTATTTTAGTAAACAAAAGTAATACCACATGCGTTAAAAATAAAATGAAGTGCAAGGATGAATTATTACTGAAATTTTTGCAAGGTAAATCAGAGATATGTGGTAACTCTCTGTAACAAAATTTCCCGTTTAGAGATAAATTACAAAATTTCGCAAGAACTGAATACGGGGATTAAACAAGGACGGCGTCAAGAAATTCACAATAGCTTTTGATTGCGAGTATTCTTATGAGCGCTGAGAGAGCCTACAAAACGTGTAACAAAAAACAGATTTAAACAAAATTAAAAGGTTAATAAAATAAAAGAGTATAATTACCATAAACAAAACCTTAAATATATCTTTTGTGCTATTTTATTGTCAGTTATTGTGCATGAAATTACCCTTTCCGTCCTTGTCTAGTTAGACCCTTATGGCCAGTTTTAAAGTGGGTAATTAACTATCGGATTACTTAACCCCCCATGTGTAACCCACACACATCGTCGTGGGGAATGTGTAATGAACGTTTACCCATTACCCACAGGATATGGGGATAATAATTGGTAGTTTAACACGAAAATGGGGATTTACCAATTACCCTCAGGGTAATGGGAAAATAATGGGAAGTTACCCACGGCGATGGGTAATGGGATACCCAGGGTAACCCATCCCCATTTTTGATCGAAAATATGGAAAAATTAGAACAAATTTCTATATCACGGAAACGGGGCATCCAATCGGAAAAGTAACCAATTTTTGAGGGTTTCTAAGGTTTTTACATAAAGTGGTCCAATCGTATGGAAGATTATTTTGAAAAAGTAGCCACAATAAGAAAATCGCTAAAATATAAAAGTTGATATAACTCGAAAACGCTGCGTCCAATCGAAAAAATAATAAAAATTTAATGAATGTCTTCAATATGGCATCACTTTTTTTTAATCGCTAATCTAATGTGTCTGTTTTAATGTGTCTAAAAATATATTTAAATTAAAACTATTTATATTGTACAATTAGTATTAAGTCCTTATGTAGCTGTAAGAATGAAATTCGGTAGAGATGAGTGAATAAATATAAAAGAAAACTACAATTTTTCGAATAAAACAATCGCTAAAACGCCCTCATGTCTATATCTCACAAACGAAGCGTCCAATCGAAAAAATAACCATTTTTTAGGATTTCTAAGGGGTTTTCATAAACTGGTCTAATTCGTATGGAAGAATTTTTTTTCAAAACATCGCCAAAATAAGAAAATCGCTGAAGTACAAACGTGGCTATAACTCGGAAACGGTGCGTCCAATCGAAAAAATAATAAAAATTTTACCTCAGTAGAAGGCTTTAACCAATGGATGTCTTCAATACGGCATTACTTTTTTTAAAAAAATCGTCGTGGGTAACTACCCATTATTTTCCCCATTACCCTGAGGGTAATGGGTAATAGTGATGCGTAATTCCCCACTGTCGTGGAAGCTATCCGATATTTTCCCCATACCCTGTGGGTATGGGTAAACGATCGCTACCCATTCCCCTCGGCAATAATAATGGGTTACCTTGGGTAACCCACGGTTACGCCATTACCCACGAAATTCGAACCCTGCTTAATCCTAAATTCCTAATCAAATTTAATTCCTAATTAATGTGAAAGCAAGTTAATGTAAGTCGTCATATTGTTAACGATTATGGCACCCTTGTATTCTTGTTGGAAAAAACATCTGTTTTGGGCTAAGTACCAAAACAAGATAGAGGAACCACCATAATGAAATTATGTAAAATATGAAGTAAATGCATAACCAGTACAGAAATTTTAGTCGGGTGAACCGATTTAAACATACCCTCCTTCACCTCTAGTCATCCATAGGGTACAAGGTCCTTTACAAAAGTTTTATATTTTTTGAATCTACCCGATTGGGCATGGTAAATTCGTTCATATTCAATAGCAGATTGATGTTGCCCAAAATATTATGTAATTCCCAAGGTAATTAGGACTTGTTGTATTTTAGAGGATTTATCGCCCAATATTTGTACGGTAGGTAAAGAAATGTCCGTGGCAAAGTAGTAAATTTGTATTATAAGTACATAGTAGCTTTTGACAAAATATTGGCTAGCTAGCTGGTGAAATATTGCATTAATCAACTGGGCAGTCGCCTATCTTTGTATGGAAGGTACACAAATGGGTGTGGCAAAGTTGACTTGTTTTAATTACCAAGTAGTGTGCCAATATCGGCCACAGAAGAATTTTGTTTACCGCCGAGGAAATGTTTGCTGTGTAGAAGTCGTTCAATAAACAAAATGATACGAGTCTGTGCTCACTCATCTCGGCATGCACCAAAACTGGTTCCTAGAGTTCAAAGAGGTCACCATCTTGTTTCTGTGATGGTATGGTGGGCGCACTAAGTTCGGTAATCGTTTTATCAGCCATCTTGGTGAATTCAATTGGCAGCCTCGTACTTTTTCTTGTAGGATCCCGTCCAGAAACGATCCACACCGCTAAGTCTAATATCGTCCGAACCAGTCGTGAGATAGAGCCAGAAACCGTCAACAAAGTCTTGGAAAATTAGACAGAGCTACTACGAAGCCAGCTGCGGCAGCCACATTAATGAAATCGTGTTCAATAAGTATTGGGAATATTTGTTTCTAATAAGGCTGTAATATACCAAACGTACTTAAGTTTAGTTAATTTTATTAATTTTTAAATAGATAAAATATAGATTTATATTTAATTTTCCGGTTGTTCTCAGTCTACCAGTTTTGATTTATTATTAATAATTGAATTCTTCGATTGATTTAGTCGTTAGTCACCCCCAAACGTGTGATACTCATTGGCGCAACCGATATTTCCACCGACACCGATATGTATACAATTCAGGAAGCGTGTTACCACTATAAGCTCAAGTCCAGAGTTGGTCCATGACTCACCTGAGCAAACGTCCCGCTTTTGGCGGGATTATCCCGCTTTTTGATGTCTAAGCCTTGGATTTCAATCCCGCTTTTTACAGGGCAGTCCCGCTTTATGACGTTTTTAACTTTAGAACCAGTAAAGTATAATTTAGCTTGGAAGTTATATTTTTTAATATAAAATGTTCAACAGTCACAAGCAGGATTTCCATTCACATTGCCAGCCGATCGTTTCAAAGTTTGTGAAATTCATCATCAGAGGCTCAGTTGTAGGCTACTGACATCTGTTCAATTGTGGCACTAACTGAAATTGTTTGATAGGTTTTTTTGTCGGTTGTTTGTAGGTCTGATATATCAAATTTTTTTTATCGACTGATAGGTCACAAAGGCGGCATAATCAGGTGCTTGTATGGGTAAAATATGTGAACAGATTTCAAAACAGACTAATTTTAAATTACTCCGGAATCGCCGGGTTCAAATGCCGGTTAAGAGGAAAATTTTTCTTGTTGTAATTGGTTCATTTTTTAGTCTGGCTTTAAAAAAAAAAATTATATAAAAAAAATATTTTTTTGATCAATATAAAATTTAGATATTAAATAGATTAATAAATCGAAAAAATATATATTTTATTTTTAAATCTAATTTACACAATTTTTAAATTTTATATTTTATTTACTTAAATGTTAAATCATTTGTTAAAAGTAACAAAATCCCCCTTTTTGGGTAAAAATCCTGCTTTTTGATCAAAAACAGTAGGTCAGGTTATCAGGACCCAGGACTGTCTAATGAAACCACTAACCTTTGTGTGCTGTAATTTTATTTTTTTCAATGAAAAACTTTGGTTCTGCTTGTGAAGTTTGTTCATTTAATCCATTAGCATTTATTCCATCAAGTTGAGAAAATGATATCGGCCAAGTGGTCGCCGCCAGAGTTGATGACCATACGGGCTCGTTTTATGGCATTTTCCATCACTTATGCCAGAACTTCGGGCGACAGGTACTCGCGTTCTATTCTCCTTAAGGGCTTCAAGAGTCTGAGGCTTGTTGACGTAAACCTGCGACTTCAAAAAAATAACTCATAAAAAGTAGTCTGGAACGGTTAAATCGGGTGATCTGGCCGGTCAGTGCAAATCACCAAAACGAGAGATTAAGCGACCCGGAAATGTTTCCTTCAGAATATCGGTTGTGGCTCGAGAAGTGTGCGCCGTTGCACCGTCCTGTTGGGACCACAGTCCCAATTCATCCAATTAAAATAAATAAATAAATGTTTTCCCGTTTCATCCCATGTAGAAATAGAAATATAATGTAAATTCTTTTAATAAAGAAAAAAATTGGTAATCATGGCTCTGTAGCGCGCGCCGTCCACAATCGTTGTTTGACAAAATATAGCCAAAAATAGCCCGATACTCCTCCAGCGTAACATCGCAGTAACTTTGAGCGGGTGTAATGGTTCTTCGTAGGTGATATACGGATTTTCGGTGCCCCAGAAACTATTATTTTGTTTATTCACGTAGCCGCGAAGATGGAAATGAGCCTCATCGCTCATGATAATTTTCAATGAAAAATCGTCCACCTCTACGTTGAGATTCAGGATGGCTTGCGCGTAGGTTACACGCGTTTTGCGGTCAACAGCTAATAGCTGATGCACTGTCTGCACTTTGTAAGGGAACATCTTCAAATCTTTCACCAAAATTCTGCGTACGGATCGGCGGCTAGTGACCAATTGCTTGGCACGTCGTCTGCTCGATGTTCCGGGCTCGTCTTCGACATCTTGGACAACAGCAGCGATATTCTCAGAAGAACGGCTGCTGCGGGGCCGGCCAGCCGTGATAAGACCTCGTGTTGTCCCAGTCTCTTTAAGGCCTTTAACGCCTTAGTGTTTGTCCAGTTTTTGTCGGACGGCCAGGAAATCTGCAACGAAATTCACACTGCGCCAACGCAACCGACGAATTGTTGCGCAAAAGAAATGGAAAGAACTATTTCGCGTTCTTGCGAAGTAAACCGATTCATGACTTGTCGATTTGTATTCTGCGTTTGTTTACTTCACAAATGTCAAAACCGAATTAACATTTAGCGCCATTTGCAAAAGTTATAGGGTTTTCCAATAGGGTGATTACTTTTGCCCCACCTTGTAGAAGATGCACTCCTTCGATATTAGCCTAACCCCTACAAAAGACACCTCAGAGGTTAGGGTTGTGCCTATTACTAATTTTAAGCACGGATAGAATAATAAAATCAAAAACCGACTAACCTCTTATATATGTATCTCCGCTGCTCCATTCGGTGTGGTGAGCGTTGGCGTCATATCCGAACACAAGTTTACATCCCCTGTTAGATAACCGCCTCACCAGGCGAATCAAATTCCTCTAACGTCATATACACAGTGACGAGCAACAATTTTGATCCCGTCTCAGTCTCTCTTTATGCCATGAACACATCACCTGTACAAAAATGCGAAAAAAATGGACGGATCCTACTTAGTTACAATCCAAGCTCTTACCCAACACAGCTCTTACCATAGAGTAACGATGTATAGAGATGCCATTGTTCTCATCTGACATTTGCTTTCACACTATTCGTGGTGCGGTATGTGCGACAGAGAGTTATTTGACGTAGATTGACTTAAACCAGGTGGAATTACAAAAATTGTTGACTTAAATTTTTCATATCGTTTTGATGAATAACTGTGAAAATTAAAAGTATTTTGGACTTTTTTGTTATATTTTATTGTTAGTATATATTTACACAAAAATTTTAACGGACAAATCGAAATGCCATTGCCGATTTATTGTTGGATGGTTTGAGCCATTGCCTCTATCTGGTATTATTAAAGCGATACTTTCCAACATGCAACCGCCCATATGCAACACACTAAATGTCATCAAAATATTGAGAGAGATGGCGTCTCTATGCCTCATTTCTCTATGGCTCTTACCTTTTCTTTTAAATTGAATTTGCTCGAACGAATATAAATAATAAAATAATAATAAAACAGAAATGGTTTCCCGTTACATCCCATGAAGGGATTAGAGAGAGCATCTCACAAACCAGTGAGCTGTGCGCGTTCTAGTTTTATACTCATTGATTGGGACCTACAGTTATACACCGGTTATACACCGGTTCCGAAAGGTATTTTGAGAAGCTTTTTCATGGCTATATACTTGATAGTGTCGCCATCACTAAGCGGGGTGACCGCCGTCGAAGGAAATTCAAGGTGGACAGAGCAGTGATCGAACCAACGTTCTCAATCACAAGATCCGCGCACCCAACCATTGCACCACCGACGGACATTCAATTCAATAATTAACCCGAGTAATACCCTTGTTAATCCCCAGTAATAAATCTTTCTCGGTCTATCTATAATGGCCAGTTTTTAAGTGGGTAGTTAACTATAAGATTACTTAATCGTAATTGAAAGTTAATTTGAGGTTAACTTTGCATTTTGTTTTTCAGTGGCGCGTTCATAGAGTAACAGGAAACTTATTTTGCAACAGCTGTTTTTTTTTTGGACCGGAAACCAAGAAAAGTCACTGGAAAAGTTGGAGCACAGAGTTATACAAACTTGGCAACCCACGCAGAATGAGAAAAATCTTGATTTTAATAAATTTGTGTTTTAAGTGCGATCTCTATAAATAATTTTACTCTAACACTTCATTACATTTTGCTTTATTTCACTTATGATCCCTTTTTTCCTCGATTTAATTATCACAAAAATACTCCCAGTTGATGAGTTTTGTACTTTTGGTTCGATGCACAAAGGCAACTGTGTGGGAAATGCATTGAGCAACCCTACATACTTCCTGTTATCTATCGCTGTTTCTCTTTCTTTATTCTGCATGTTTCGCCAACTCTAAGGTTGATCAGCTGTGGCATAGAACCCCCCTGGGCGCGTTAATGAAAGTCGCCATATTGTTAACAATTATGGCAACACTTGTAATCTTATTGGAAAATACAAATGGTTTGGGATAAATACCAAAACATCAAAGAGGTCGAAACAAAATGGAATTATGTAAAATAAGAAATAGATGCATAAAATCGAAGTTATTTTAACAACAATGTGTAAAAAACTATAAAGGCGCAATCATTTAACGATCTAGACTCAACGTGTGTGTACAAATACGCAAAACACAAGCATAGATTTTATACAATCTAACATTCCTCATTTTGACAGTCAGTAATTTGATTGTCAAAATCATATGGTTCTGACTAAAAGTTAACCAACCAACATTGTGGGTTAAATTATAGTTAAACAATGCCTGAAAAACACAATTCGATGTTTAACCAGAATTTAACTAAGAAACGAAGATCACCACTGACCGAACAACTGGCAATAAGTGGTTTCCTCCAGTACCTTCCAGACTGCTCCCTAGTTAGCGAATTCATTAACCTTTGGTGGTGCGCTCGTATGCAAAGAGCTTTAAACCCACAACAGCTATAGGATCTTTTCAATAACATTAACCTCCTTTAATCTTGCCAACTGTTGGAACAATTAAGTTGCAATACAAACCACAAACTATCAAATTGACATTCAAATGTTAGTTTAACACATCAAAAACAGTCCTTTCACATGTTAATTTAACCAAAGTGTAACCCATTTTTCGTAACATATTTTGTACAAAAAAAAAAACAAATATTTCTCCAACATTGTCAGGAGAATGTATGATACGACGCCCTAAAGAAATATTTTAAATTTTATATAAATTAAATATCTTTTTAGAAGACGACCTTAAAATTGATTCAATACAAAGTCTTTTACGCAAGTGGCACCTAAGTCATATGACAAAATTTTTCGAAGGTATAATATTAATTCCAGAAATTTGTATATTGGAAAACATATTTAACTGAATACTTGCTATTATTCTAGATGAAAATATAAATTTAAAGGATTTAACACTTATGAACCGGGATGCTTTGAATGACTTGACGAGAAAAATGGACTTTGGTGATAAAGTAATGTTTAAATACAATATTGATAAATGGAAGTCGACTCTTGCTCAAAAAAATATGTTGGAGACACAACATTTCCCGGTAACTTCTTCATTATCGTCTTTATTCAGTATGGAGGAGGACGATTCTACTAATCCAAAAATTAGCGTTATGGAAATTTTACAACAGCACAAAACAGGCTGCAGAATTTTGGAAACTTATCAGAAAACGAATAAAATCACTTCTGCGCATCGTAGAATGTTGATGAACATTATAGTTCAATATTTTGAATCTAAAGATATTCATATGGGTACACAAACAAGCTATAATATTGAAAATCAAATTTTAAAAATATTTCCAACTGAAAAAATCGAATTTTACCGCACGGAAAGACGTGGTAAAATCTACACTAGATACACCAACAAAAAAAGATCATTAAAAACATTTTCCAAGACTTCCGAGACCATTAGTTCTTTAAAAAAAAGTTAAATATGGTGAGTGTAATTAATTAATTTATTTTAAATATTCTGCTTATAATATTTCGTATTATTTTTCTCTTTTAGTACCCCAAAAATTCTTAATAGGGAGTCTCAGTGGCCGGCCGCAAGTGTAAAATTAAGATAAATTAAGATATTTGATAAACGTTTCCGTATTATAATCGTCTAATAAAACTCCTATAAAAATTATAAAAATTATGACTCTGAAAATTTAAAAACGTAAACAAGTATTTTAATAAATAAATTTTCGAACTCTGAAAATAATAATTAAAATTAAATTGGAATATTTTAACATTTTGCTGTATTTTTTTCAATAAGATATTTAATGTTAAACTAGTATATAAAAATTGTGTAATATTTATGTATTTCGATTTAAGTAATTAAATAAACATTTTGTGCTAAAAGTTTGTAGAACATTTCCGAATCAGAATTAACACCAGTACGCATACTCTGTAGTTTTCCACCGATGATAATCGGTAGTTTAATTGACAAAAATATGAAAGTTTGTATTAAAACAATTTATCTACCTATTTTGATTGCTCTAAATTACAGAATTGCGGTACAGATGACGTTTTTTTCCAACAATAATTCTTTTCCAATTGATCTTCAACATGAAATCAAATTATTCTCAAAATTTCGTTTTCAATTTGAAAATTCAATCATTTTGCAAAATGTTTTTAAAATTTATCTGAGTGGAGTTTTTTTTGTAGTGCACTGGCAAAACCATGCTTACAATTCGAGGTTACCTCCTTTAATTCTCCATTTGATACTTACCCTTGGCCTGCCTTTTAAGAATAACATAGCAATATGTAGTGCAATTGTAATTCTTTAAAACCAATACTTTTTTAACATCACCTATATACGAGAAGCTCTCCCCAATTCCTTCATAATTCCTTCATGGGATGTAATGGGAAACCATTTATTTATATTTATTTATATACGCGTAAAATAAACCAGAAATCTGTAAAATACATTTATTTTTTGAATTTAAGTTGACGACTGTATCTTTAACTCATTTTGAGACGCGTTGTAAAAAGTTTTGAGTTTTTTTTATTGAAAATGACGTCTATAGTAATTAGGATCCGCTGAACTCAAATCCGTCGTCAGAATTCATATAGTTTTTTTGATGTGTTAACATCTTTAATCACGGGTAGGGCAATCTGTCAAAGTGAACACATGCAAACAACACATAGCGTTAGCATCACATACGTGGTTGTTGTACAACAATAGTCTCTGCCTAAAAATAAGTATGATGGTATTGGTGTAGCGGCAGCGAACAAACAAGCACGTCGTCGTCGCCAAAGTGTATTGAGTATAATACAGAACTCATGGAACGAATTGTACTCTACGCTGAAAGGTTGATCGCATCCCTTAATTGCGGGTCACAGTTGATAATGTTGTCCGCTTGTCGGGTAGAAATTGTTGTTGCTCCAAGAGACGAATCGGCGACATCTGGCGAAGGATTCAAAATGAATTACCCTCTTTTTGTCATAACTTGGTCCATTCATAATTTTGATGTGAAACATTGATGCCTTTTGAAACATTTATGGTTTAAAGGCATTTTTATGGTTGATGCCTTTTGAAACATTTATGGTTTTTGTATTGTTTTATGTAATAACATTGTCGAAATGGTGCATTTATATTGAAATATTCTATAAAGAGAATAAGACTCGTTTATGCTCTTTTACTCAGACTCTCTACATGAGAGCGTAAAAGGAGTGCAATAAGTTCTCTATACTATTCAATACTTTTTGTCATCGCTCTGTTTAGGTCAAAACAAAGACAGTTATTTCAGTGAGCTAAATATTGCTTTATTTATGTGTTAACATCTATAGGCACGGGTACGTTATAATCTAACAAAAGTCAACACATGCAAACAACACATATCGTTAGCACACAGAGTTATCTTACGTCGAAGCTATGCAGCGTTAGCATTGAAAATAATATGTGGTTCGACATCTAGCGAATGATTCAAAACGTATTACTCTCTTTTTGTCATAACTTGGTATGTTCATAATTTTGATGTGAAACATTGATGCCTTTGCAAACATTTATACTTTTTGTATTGTTTTATGTAATAACATTGTCGAAATGATGCATTTATATTGAAATATTCTATAAAGAGAATAAGACCCGTTTATCCTCTTTTACTCAGACTCTGTACATGAGAGCGGAAAAAGATTGCAATAAGTTCTCTATACTATTCACTACCTTTTGTCGTCACTCTGTTTATGACAAAGTCAGCTAAATATTGCTTTTTATTCAGTTGCATGCCAGCATTCAAACAAGCAGGTCGTCGTCGCTCTGTTTATGTCAAAACAAAGACAATTATTTCAGTGAGCTAAATATTGCTTTATTTATGTGTTAACATCTATAGGCACGGGTAGGTTATGATCTAACAAAGTCAACACATGCAAACAACACACAGAGTTATATTACGTCGAAGCTATGCAGCGTTAGCATTTAAAATAATATGTGGTTGTTGTACAACAATAGTCTTTGCCTGAAAATTGGTATGATGGTATTGATGTAGCGGCAGCGAATACTGTTTACTGTTACTGTTTTTCGTCTATCCCGGAGCGGCGTTTCCGCAGTTTTTGTAATTATCACAAAAATTCGTAGAAATGTTCTACTAATGTTGTTCTTCAGTACTCAACTCACGAGATTGACGGGAAAACTGGAGAATTTCATACCGGACCGGCATTTGAACAGCGTTCCATCAAATGTCTTAATTTTTTGGGAGAATATAACGAAGTGTCTGTTTATGATCTCTGCAAAATTGCAAGCCATTATGTGCATCTTTGTTTAACAAACCGAAGGAAAAATTATTTTTTATTTCCCGGGATTCCCGGGAAATATATAAATCCCGATTTCCCGGCAAAGGATTCGGAAAACCGGAAATACCGTTTCCTGGGAAATTGGGAGCACAAATTTAAATATAGCTTTTTATTATGTTCACTATTTTTAATATTTTATTAAAAACCGTTTTTACTGAACTTTTATATTTTATTATATTTTTTCATCGGTTGAAAATTGTTATTAACACGAAAGTTTAATATCTTTTTGAACCTTTGTGGAATTCAAAAAGAACATTTGTAAATTTAGTAGATTTTCCAGTAGTAGCAGATTATTGATGAGCAAAAAAACAAAAATTCGGTATTATGGTATTAATATCGGATGCCTGGATGACAATAATAAATAGCTTAATATGGAAAAGGGTTGAATTTGGCAAAACAAAAAAATCTCAGCTTACCAAAAATGATTCGTGTCCTAAGTCTTCGCTAAATGCTGCATACAAAAGATGCGATTATATAAACAAGCGGTGTAACCAAAACACGCCTGAAGTTTAATAGGTTATAATATATGTTTTTGTGACCCAACAGGGGCTTTGTTTGTTAAAATGATTTGTAAATAAAAGCGTGACAGACAACAAAGAATCAAAAAAAACAATAGATCTTCAATTCATTAAAACAGTGCTTGCAAACATATACATGGTTCCTGTAACATGTTGCTGGGGCAACATGACATGCCAGAACTTTACCAAACCAAAGGAAGAGTGAATTTATTAAATAAAGTACTGGCTACATGCCAAAGTTATTGAATTTAGAATTTTTATCAACACAAGAAACATGCGAGACTAAGCTGTCGAATTATATTAAAGGAAGAAATGATTTCATACAATTTCTCAAAAAATATATTTTTAGTGTAAAACAAAACTTGAAAACAGAAAACATATATCTGTGGACTTTTGACACAACAACTTCTCTCGCGAAATAGGAAATTTTTCCAAGATTTTTATGTTAAATATAAAATGTTATTGGTGCAATCCTTGCATTTCTAAGTCAAAATAGTGCAATCCTTACATTTCTAAGTCATTTGGCTAAAACGCTACAGTAGTTGACAAATCAACTTCTTTCAATTTATTTGATAATACATCTTACCTGAAATAGTTTAAAAATATTTTGAAATACAACAAAATTAAATCGCTATATCCTTTTGACAAAACAGCGTATTATTATGTATTTAAGAACCTACTCCCCAATTGGTAACAAGCTATAATTCCCCTTTGGCTGTATCACAAAACAAAAAGAAAGATTATTGGATATGCTGTCATTAATTAGTACACACAACCACAGTTTTTATCAAAACATTAAATCTGAAGGTGATCGCCCGTTGAAGTTCACCCAGACCTTAACGAAGATGAAGTTGCTCAATAATATGATCATGCTTTTAAAATGTGCAGAATTAGTTTTGTATTTCACTTTTTTAAATAATTTTTGGTTTAACTTAAAATATGTTTTTCCCCCTGAAAAATAATATTGTTTCAATTTTTATTAATTGAATTCAAGTATTTATGTTATAACGAATAAATTTTTAATTTTTAAAATTACCCTATTTCGACTATTTTTATTAGTTTAATTTTAACAGAAAAACTTGCCTTAAGATATAGGAGCAAAATATGAACCTCATATTTGTTTAAAAACAATTTGGCAAACAACTTTTGTAACGTAAATTGATTTGTTTTTGTTTAAAACAATTTCGACAAAACATTCTATCTTTTTATTTCAAGTTTATTTACAAGAGTTTTTTTTTTTGCTCCCCTTTTAAATTGCTGTTTTTGAAAGAGGTTGTTTTGTCAAAAGTCCACAGATACTTTATAATCTTCGACACTGATATGTTGCTGAGTCTTTTCACAGGGAAACAAATTGATGTTGCTTAATATTTAATTTAACTAGTTTTTTTATTTGATATTCATAACTTTTGTAACTAAAATTGTTTTTAAACCGTTATGCCAACTGCACGCAAAGAAAAAACTCGTTCCTCCCAAACGAAATCTCAGATAACTGAAGTTCGTTTGGGGACTGTAGTTGGGAGAAACAAATTTCTGTTAAGCCATACATGTCCTTTCGTTTGGGCGAACCGAAAAATGTTTGCAGCAAACAAGTTATGAAAATATATAAGCTAAAAAACCTTTGCGAGAAACGAAAAACGGTTCCGACAACTGTTGTTTCGCTTACAGTAACCGAGTTCTAGATACTTCAAAATAAAAAACGTTTGCGTGAACTGAAAAAAGTTTGCAGTAAACGAGTTATGAAAAATTAGAGGTGAAAAAACGTTTGCGAGAAACGAAAAATGGTTCCACCAACTGTCCTTTCGGTTACAGCAACCGAGTTGTAGTTACTTTAAACTAAGAAAAAGTTTGCTAGAATTGAAAATCGTATGCAGTAAACGAGTTATGAAAAATTAGAGCTGAAAAACGTTTGCGGGCAACATTACTTGTACATTATCTTGTACAATAAAACTTTTATTTATGGCTTCCATAAGCTCTTTTTTGTTTAAATTTCCAACTTTTATGATTTTGGTTTTACCCATAAAGTTTGTTTTAAAAAAAGTTGGAATTTTTGTCTATTTTTTAAATTCTTTATATTAACTTCACTTGTCTATGCATGTGTGCATGCATGCCGAAACGACTTTGAATTGATTTTTAACCCTTTTCCCGTGATCCAATCGAGGTGAATCTTCGCAGGCAAACTAATGGCGACGACAAAAATGAACTATCAAAATATGGGGGCGATTGGACAAAGGGTCGTGGTACCTCCCATACAAATCCCAAATTAAAAATCGATTATTAGAATATGTGTTACGGGTTGAATTTTATGTTTCGGGATTAGAGAACAAATACATATATTAATCATCGAAAATCACTTTATTGTTTTCCAAATATTCCCCATGACGATTTATACACTTTTGCATGCGTTTGAACCTATTGTCGAAACACTTTTACCAATCTGATTGAGGTATCTCCAAAACATGCATTCTGAATGCAGCAACCAACCGCTTCTTCAGGTGTCGAAAAACGTTGACCTCTCAGTTTATTTTTTACGTACGGGAATAAAAAGAAGTCATTCGGTGCCAAGTCAGGACTATACCGCGGATGACCCATCAAATCGATGTTTTGGGTGCTCAAAAATGCAGTTATTTCAGCCGATGTGTGAGAGCTGGCATTGTCGTGGTGAAGAGTGATCCGTCTTCGGCGGTTGGTTTCCTGATTCCTTGGAAGACAACTGGCACACAAATGGTTGTGTGCCTCTCAGAATTCACTGTTCTGCGATGTTCTAGTGGTACGGTTGCGACATGTCCGGTTTTTCCGAAAAAATAGGCGACCATTTGCTTGGAAGTGCTTCGGGCGCGAACAACTTTTGTTGGATTACAGTTGACTGCTGTTTACTTTCGGGCTCACCGCGATCGTATTTTGGAGCATTTCTTTCGACTAATCGACACGAGCCTTTTTTTGAGCGATTGACAAATTGTATGGGATCCAACGCGAACAAATTTTTTTGACAGTCAAATGTTTATGCAATATTGAATGTATGCTGGTCCCACCAATGCGATCGTATTTTGGAGCATTTCTTTCGACTAATCGACACGAGCCTTTTTTTGAGCGATTGACAAATTGTGTGGGATCCAACGCGAACTAATTTTTTTGACAGTCAAATGTTTATGCAATATTGAATGTATGCTGGTCCACCAATGCCTAAGGTTGTCTCAATCTCACGATAGGTTACATGACGATCTTGCAAAATCAGTTCGCGCACAGCATCAATGTTCGGAACTACAGCTGATTTTGACGACCTTCACGAAATTCGTATTGGAGAGAACTACGACCACGATTGAATTCACCATACCATCGATAAACACTGGTCCTTGATGGAGCTTCATCGCCAAAAATTGAATTAAGTTCATCCATGCACTGTTGTTGAGTTAATCCACGTCGAGAGTTGTAAAAAATAATCGCACGAAAATGTTCACGATTTAATTCCGTTTTTGGGCCGAGATGAATCTTTTAAGTTACTGTAAACAACACAAATAGCGCTCGTATGTCAAAACGTTCTGAGTACGCATAACCTCAAAAATGTCCAACTTTACGAAAGTTGCCAGATTGCAACACTAGGGTTGCCAAATCCCGAAACATAAAATGCAACCCTCGTATAAATACATAGATTGTTTTCAAAAACTTCATCACAAGTGCGTTTTTTGAGTGCGTGAAAGTAGGAACGAAAAACGTGTGTAATGGAATAAAGCCGTTCACACGAAAGATAGAAAGCGGAGAGAAACCCCGTCGGTGACAACTGCAGTTTGAAAATGTAAACAAGACGGGCACTGGCCTAGAACGCTAAAGCGCTATCAAGATGGATTCACAGATGGTGCACGCATAAGCACAGCTGATTTTTGTTTTTGTATGTAATTGTTTACATTTATTGTTGGTATACGTATGTGTTGGATTTGACACAACGTAAGTGAGAAGCAAAAACAAAATGGCTCAGAAGTTAGCAACTTTAACCTACTACCCTCCGACCGCCAATCCGAAAATTTTGAACCCGCTGCCATTTCGTACCCTTGCATTTTCGGACATGGTCCTAGTGGACTTTTCTCCATGAAATGAGCCAAGGAATACGCTGGAGAAATTTGTCCGGAACTTCCTGAATCACCCTGTATATACGTCGACAGAATGAGAGAAATTTACGTTTTTCGTAATCTGGGCTCTTATTAGTAAAAATGGCTAATTTCAGTTATCGCAAAGGTTTTTTAAATTTGCGGCAAATGTAATTTTGTACGCGTTTGATGCAAACGAGAACTCGTTTGCAACAACATGATACACATTTGCGATATACGAGTTTATTTGGGAGAACTACATGAACGGTTGCGATTAATAAATTAATACAAATCAATCAAAGTATTGTAGCGGCAACCGAGCAATAAACGTTGTTTGTTTCTTTGCGTGTGATTATTTAAATAATAGGTTTATTTGTTTACTTTTTGGATACAGTTCGGTAAAATGTGAGTAGCCCAAAAATCTCTCAATCTTCTCATAAAACAACAAAATTGCCCAAAACTAAAGAAACACTAAAAATTACATTTCTGACCCAAAAATATCCGTCAAACTGTGATGATATGTATGTGTGAAAAGTTTAAATTTTCATTATAGTACCTATTAATTTATTGAAATTGCGTTTTCCTAGTTATCCACTTACGGCCTTATGCATAACAAATTATCAAAGGTTTGAGAAACGACTTTTGTATGATAAATCATCTCTCAAAACTGTCACAACTTTTTATGACTAAGGCCGTTAATGTTTTATTTGTTTAAAATAATACTTTCTGCCCTTATTGTAATTTCTTTTATCGAAAAATATTTAATTTATTTTCTCAAACTATGATTTTGTACAGCTGATTTTGAACAGCACATTGTTTGGCACTTTCACAAACTTTCCTGAAGAACATTTTTAGGATGTTCTGGTAGAAAGAGGAACTTAGTTATTAAACAATTGTGTTCTCTTTTACCCAATTTTTGGAGCAAAGAACAACTTGGGATGGTTTGGGATACCGCGGTAATAAAATATAAAATAGCTGTGTAGTATAAGTAGATGGGAGGGAAGTCGCGAACAATTTTCTTTGCATATCGTTTATATACGAGGGTTGCTATTTATATTTCGGGTGCAGCAATAAATAAAAAATCATTTATCATTGGGAGTGGTTTTTTTGTTTTTCAAAATATTCTGAATGAAGATCTATATACTTTTGAATGCGCTCAAACTAATTTTCGAAGCAATTTTTCCACACCGATTGAGACACCACCAAAAACATGGGTTTTGAACGCTTCAACAGCTGAAAAACGTTGACCACCCAGTACAAAGAAGTCAATGGGTAGCAAATCAGGGCTGTACAGCGAATGACCGATCCATCAATTCCACATATTGAGTGCCCAAATAGCCCATTGTTTCAGCTGATGTGTGACACATTGTCGTGATACAAAATCACAGTGTCCTGATACAAAATGATCCGTCTTCTCTTGTTGCTTTTCCTTATTTCTTCGAACACTGTTGGCAAACAGATGGTCGTATATAACTCAGATTTGACCATCCTACGTTTCACTGAAGGGGCACTGTCGCACATGATCGGTTATACCGAAAAAACACGATCATTTGCTTCGAGGTGCTTCTTCCACGAACAATTTTGTTGGATTTAGCTCGTCTTGAAAGACCCATAGGGTCGATTGCTGTTTTGTTTCGGTCTCATATGCATAGATCCATGATTCGTCACCTGTGACGATGTTACACACTGCACTTGAGTTACCGCGGTTGTATTTTTCAACATTTCTTTGCGAGAAAAATTGACACGAGACTTTTTTTGAGCATTCGTCAAATTATGTGGGATCCAAGTAGAGTTGTGTAGTTCACGAACGAACTAGTTCAATTGAACGACTCACTCTTGTGAACTAGATGAACTAGTTCACACTATTCCGCTCTTTTGTTTCTGTAGTTCACTTGTTATAGCCATAGAGTAAATCTTAGTAGAGAAAATATTTGGCTCATCTGACGTTTCCTTTCCCACTCTTCGTGATGCGGTCGGTGTGATAGAGAGATGTTTGACGAAAAGTGACATACACCAGGTGGAATTACAGTAACTTCTTGCTTTAATTTTTCATGTCGTTTTGGTGAAAAACTGTGAAATTTAAATGTGTTTTACACTTTTTTATTGACTGTTATTGTTAGAATACATTTAGAATATTTTAAATATTGTATGTAACACAATAATTTTAACACACAAAACGAAATGGCGTTGTTGTTATTTTGTTCGTTGTTTTGAACCATTGCCTCTATCTGGTATTAGTAAAGCAATTCTTTTCAACATCAAACGTAAATATCACACCAGGCCAAATGTCATAAATTTGGTGGGAGAACTATTAGATCTACTATAAGTATTAATCTATGGTTACAGCAGTTTTTTTGTATTTCAGTTGTGCAGTTCTCTCCGCCATTTTCTAGTTCATGCTCTCTTTGTCTCACTCAATTTGCACAAAGGTGCCCAATGTTGCAATCTTTGTGAAATGGATATGTAACCGGCTTCTACACAATGACTACAGCGCTAATCACTATACAATCGTTAAGTCGATCTTGAATAGGTCGATTTAGTATAAAGAAATATCACAGTATCCAAAACACTTGAGAAATCTGCAAAAAATCCGATCATTTTCGCCATTATTCGCTCCAATTGAACTAAAACCAAAAACGATGTACAAGTAGACTGTCAAAATTTCTCTTCACTCAAATGCCAACAAACACAACGTGTGAAACCCCAGTCAGTCTCTGTTCTCTCTCTTACTCTTTTCTATGAATATTTCAATACACGAGCAGCTTTTTGATAGTGTTATTGTATATAACTATACAAATTCCAACCATGTTGAAGTAAAATTACATAAACTATGCAAATAGTATGAAATAAGCAAGATATGACGCGAGAGAGAAATGCGTTTGAGTGAACTCCTAGCACTTTTTGGTTTTCTTTTACCAGGGTTGCCAAGTTGCGCATATCTTCTGGTCGTCTAATTGTAAATCGTCTTTGAGTAAAATTACATAAACTATGCAAACAGTATGAAATAAACAAGATATGGGGCGTGAGTGAAATGCCTTTGAGTGAATTTCTTGCACTTTTGAGTTCTCTTTTACCAGGGTTGCCAAATTGCGCACATCTTCTGGTCGTCTAAAACAACAAGCTGAACTGAAAGGAACTCTTTACTTCACAGCTCATATGAACTGTTAAGCTCAAATGCTAAAATGAACTAGTGAACTAAATGAATCAACTAGTTCATTCTGTTGAGCTGAACTAGAAACAGCGCTCACTTCAATGATCTAAAATTCCCAACTCTAGATCCAATGAGAACAAATCTTTTTCACAGAAAAATGAACATGCAATATCTTATTGATGCTTGTGATACTAATGCCCAAAGATACCGCAATATTACGGTATGTCACATTTCGGTATTGTTTTATCAATTCACGCACAGCATCGATGGTTTACGGCAAAACTACCGAATTTGGACGACCTTCACGAATTTCATTGTGGAGCGAACGGTGTCCGAGGCTAAACTCTTTGTACCAGCGATTTACAGTGGTTTTTGATGGTGCTTCATCACCAAAAGTCGAAACTAGTTGATTGACACACTCTTGTCTCGTTAACCCACACCGAAAATCGTAAAAAATCTTCGCACGAAAATTTTCACGGGTTTAATTACATTTTTTTACCGAGATGAATTTTTCAACTCACTGTATAAATAAATACAACAAATAGTGCTCGTAAATGAAAACGTTCTATGTATGTTTATGCTAAAAAATTTCAAACTTTCCAACGGAAGTTCCAGTTTGCATCTGGCAACACTAGTATTGCCAGGAGCCGAAATTTAAATAGCAACCCTCTATTGCATATCATTAATTAAATACACAACTTATAGTTCCATAAAGCATTTGCTCAGATCTTATAGTCTGACGAGAGCTTGATTAGAGTTTTATGCAATGCCTTAGCGTTCATGGCAAATTGTCATTATTATTTCTTTTTATATTTTTACAAATATTTAACGATTTTATTGTTAATTATTCTTATGAAAAACATAGATAACATTACTGCAATTGAAAGTCAAATAAAAATAATCATGGCTCACCAGGAAGAGATGACAAAGCTTGTTGCTGAAAACAATGCGTTGCTGCGTCGTAACTTGAGTCTGTTTGAAGTAACGCAAACGTTGTTTCCAATAGATTCGGAAGACAAGCTGAAAAAATTGGATAATGATTTAGCCACGGAACAAAGAAACGAGATGGTAAGTTTTTTTATATTATTATAATTTTTTTAGAGAAAATATTCGGTTTTATATTATTACATATCAGGTTGGAGCTATTAAACGCATCATGGACAGCAGCTTTAGAAATATTGAGAGAATTCTGAGCAAAAATATCATAATGGCCTTCAACTATGATGGGGCGAAAAACAAAAAGGCACTTAAAGACTATGAAAACGTTCTAACTGCATTATTTGGTAAGAAAACCGGAAAGAGTACGTTATCCGGGGCCCTTCAAATCGATAACTTTTTGTTTTAGAACATCCCAAAATTAGGCGTAAATATTAAATAAAAGTTATCGATAACTCGCTAAGTTATCGAAATAGCTGGTAGAAAAGTTGTAAAAAATCGATAGCTTTTTTTAGAACACCCCAAAATAAGGTGAAAATATTAAATAAAAGTTATCGATAACTCGCTTAGTTATCGAAATAGCTGGTAGAAAAGTTTTAAAAAATTGATAACTTTTTTTTAGAACGCCCCAAAATAATGCGAAAATATTAAATTAAAATTATCGATAACTCGCTTAGTTATCGAAATAACTGAAGATGATGCTTCACAAACATCGAAACGATCGTCCAGCGAATGTGAGTTCGAATCCGACCCGCGGCATTTACATTTTTTTCACTAACCGGAGAAAACATGATCTCTTAAGCCTATAGGAAATTACAGCTGTGGTTAAAGTTTTGAAAAATTTTAATTTTTTTTACCATTGTATTTGATCAGATAATTGTTTTCTGTAGAAAATAACCGGAAAAAATTAAATAAATGTTATCGATAAGCTACATTTTAAAATCGATAACTTGTGTACCATTCTACTCGAAAATATATATTTAATATTAATAATTAACGACGAAATAACAATTGCCTGTAAACATTTCTGTTGTCTGTTAGACAACAACAAAAAACATTTCTAATGGGGACCGATGGTTCTCTGGAGATGGAAAGAAGTTGTTTGCTAATGTTTTTTGTGTGTTTTGCTTGCGAGATTTTTCGAACGAATTCAGATGAGTTTTTGTTTGCATTTAGTTTGATGAATTTT
Organism: Phaonia tiefii; assembly: GCA_963931995.1. NCBI lineage: Eukaryota > Metazoa > Arthropoda > Insecta > Diptera > Muscidae > Phaonia > Phaonia tiefii. The sequence goes on from OZ008370.1 coordinate 236,720,788, forward strand.
TCAAAAGCAGCATTCCAAACAACCGCTGATGAAGATCTATAGCTAGATCTGAAATAGCTATACGGTTTGCTAGGAATCATGAGGATGCATTTGCAAAACATCTTCTTTTTAAAAAGACTATATCCATATTTATAGAGATATAGTTGGTCTTGAGCTTGAATAATGAAATAAAAATTACCAATAAAAAGGCCGAATAAAAAAAAAACATCACTATATTTAATATATGTATATTCGAAAGTAATAAATATTATTTTTCGATAACTCGGTTAGTTATCGAAATAGTGTGATTTTAATTTCACAAAATAAACAAATAATTGTGAAAGGAAAAAAATCAACGCGGGCGAAATCCTCAGTATTTCGATAACTAAGCTAGTTAATGAGTTATGTATGTTTACAAAAAAAATGACGCAGGCGAAAAATGTTCATTCATTCAGTTCACTTTACTTGATTACTGGTTTACTTTGTAAAAGTAAATCCACAGAATTATGATAACTAAGCGAGTTATCGAAAAATTTTATTTGATATTTTCGATTACTTTTGTGATGTTCTTAAACAAATATCAGAAAATTCTAAAAAAAATACATTGATTTTTTTAAACTTTAACCCCCGATATCTCGATAACAAAGCGAGTTATCGAAAAATGTTATTTAAGTTTTCTACCTTATTTTGGAGCGTGCTATACAGAAGTGTTCTCCAATCGAGGGGCCTTTGATATCGTACTCTCCCCAGATCTCCTCCCAAAAAAACCTTGGCTTGACAAAATTTATGAAATGCGAAAACATGACTGCACCTATTGCACGGTTTCGTAGAATCAGCGCAAAATTGAATCAATATAGAACTAAAATTTACATATTTCCTTTTTAAATTCCAGATGCTACAAAAAAAGAAGGTACAACACTTGAGGACTTTGTCAAGGAGCTGCGTCTAACATTCCGCCGAATTAAAAACACTACTAATAAAGAAACCGCTCGACATGGAAACAAAGAAAACAATTAATTTTATTTTGTTTATATATATTTGTAATTCACATTTAATAATTTTTAACTTATATTTCATGACGACACAAATATAAGAATATAAACAATAAAATATGAAATGTGGAAAAAATCTGAATTATCAAAATGTCAATTATTTTTTATTTCTTCACACAAAATGAGTAGAACAGTAATTACGAATTTAAATTTTATTTTTAAAATCTAAAGAACAATGCTCCTATTAGACTATACTTATATATATATATGTCCTTTATATATTTAAACAGCATTTAAATATGGAAACCAATATATTACAATACAAAATTTAAATAAAATGTTCACGAAGAACATAGGGCGTCAACGAATAATCTCCATCGATTTCTGTCTCTGGAAAGTGATTTAATGTAGTTCCATGATAGACGAGTTTATTTGTATTCCTTCTCCAGGCACCGCTTCCATGTATTTGGTGGTCTTCCTTCAATTTAAGTGCCTCTCTAGCAATATCTGTTGTTGGGCGCCTAAGTATATGCCCGAACCAATCCAATTTTCTTCTACGCATGTATATCCAATTCGAGAAGACTGTTGCATATACTCGTACTACGTTGCCAGAGTATTTCATTAGTAATTTTGTTGGGTCAGTAGATACGAAGTATTTGCCTCAGACAACGATTGCCAAACATTTGGGCCTTCTTCATTGTCAACTTCGTGAAGCTCCAAGTAGAACAACTATTAGCTAGTTTACACGACACTTTAATTCGTATTAACTCAAATCGTGATATGTAGGCCTAATTTTCGAGTGGAAAATCATCTTTGATCAACGATCAAACTTAATTTAAACTCTGAATTAATTTTTTAGGTTAATAGTTGATTGCTGTTTAAGCAGCCAAAGTTGGGCATTTCAACTACGATCAAGTGACCATATGATATTGACAGAAAACATGAAGAAGCACAAACACAAGGCTTTTTTACTATACTTTGTCAATGTGAATAATTATAATCACCATCCTAGTTGAAATAACAATAAAAACCTATCATTTAACTCGTAGTGCACTTAGAACTTTATTTCTGTTCAAGTATTTTCCAATTTCATTAAATATTTTGTATTTTATCACTTCACTTTTCTTTTGCAAATGGCGTCAGTTTGATGCATTGTAACGATTAGCCGATAAATTTATGAATACCGGTTATTTTTCGAAGCATTTGCCGCTGTTGCCACATGGTAGTAAGATTATTTGACAAAGCACTGAAAAACTCTTTACGTATTTAAAGTCAGATAAAACATAAATCAAAATGAACTGATTACCAATTTAAACAACCAGTCAAAAATTGGGCCTTAGATACACATGTACACTGAATTTATGAATTCCTTTATCAATTTGATGAAACATTTCCTCATTCTCCAACCTACGACATATTTCAACCTATTTTAACGTTGATCCAACGATAATGTTACATCAAATTGATGTAAATTTTTCATCAATTTAATGTAAGTTTATCATCAAGTTGAAGCAAATTCTTCATTATTTTGATGTAAGTTGTTCATCAATTTTCTGTTTATTTTCCGTTTATCCCACGATGTTACATATACTCGGGTCACCTTTTTTCAAAACGGCACAGTATGCTAAGGTTCCAATCGTCGAGCATGCATTTGTCCAGCCAGATTTTGCATATTAGCTGATGCATGCACCTTTTCAACTCAGCAGCCAGCCTTAAACAGCTCATCTGGTACTACATCAGCACCACCGGTTTTGTTGTTATAATGAGGAGCAGTCGACGCCATCGTCCAGTATTTGCTCAACACCCTCATTTATATTGAAGTCGCCTGGGACAAGTTTAGCGGAGAAGTGATCTCTCCATATTCCCAACATACTCTGCACACCTATGGAAAGATGACCGATGACCTATGGTTTGACTTTGTACTTTTCGGTAGAATTTACGGGCCTCATTCATCCTTCTGTAAAATTCAATTTGTCCAATTTCGCGCTTTTAATTTTCTTAAAAAAAAACCTTATCCTAAAAGGAGTTGCACTTCTTTAAAAAAAAAAAGTGGCCGTCGGTGGTGCAATGGGTAGTGTGCGCGCCTCTTGTACAAGAGATCCTGGATTCGATCCCTGCTCTGACCACCTTAAAAATTTCTTTCGGCGGCGGTCACCTCGCATAGTGACGGCGACACTATCGAGTATTTAGCCATGAAAAAGCTTCCCAAACTACCGTTCGGAATCGGTGTAAAAACTGTAGGTCCCAATCAGTGAGTGAAAAATTAGACAGCGCACAGTTCACTGGTTGTGAGAAGCTCTCCCCAATCCCTTCATGGGATGTAATGGGAAACGGTTTTTTTTTTTACTTCTTTAAAAAGTACCTGCTCTAAAAAAAGTACTTCTATGTAAAAAAAAAATTCATACTCCTATGGCTCTTTCTTACAGAAAGTAGTTCTTAAAAACAGTGACTTTTCTTAAAAAAAAACATTAGCTTTTAAAAAAAGAAGTACCTCTCTTTAAAAAATTACCTTTTCGGGCGCCTTAGGCATGTTGGAACTAACTAGTACATAATATATAGCGAAAGGAACTTCGTCCCAACCGCGTGTCCCCTGACACCTCATATAATGAAAGTCATCCATTGAATAAAGCCTCATATGGAGGTAAAAAGTTTTATTATTTTTCCGATTGGACACACCATTTTCGAGTTATAGGCATTTATTTTATTTTAGCGATTTTCTTATTTTGGCGATTTAAAAAAACAACCATACGAATTAGACCACTTTATGGCAAACCCTTAGGAACCCTCAAAAATTAGTTATTTTTTCGATTTGTCGCTCCGTTATTTTTCTATAAAATTCATAATGTCATATGGCATCAATAAATGGTTGTGACAGCCATCAAATTCAAGTAATTAGTTGAGCATACCAGTATATTGTTTGGTAGAACGGAATTAGTTTTTACATTTTTTGTTCATCCAACTAATTGAATATTCACCACTACAGGATAATTTGATTGCTAGAACTAAAACTCGATTGACAGACACATCACATTTATTTCTTGTTGCTGTGGCTTCAACTAAATATTTCAGTTATTGCAACCAAAACTGAATTACAAATCAATTGCTGTGCACAAAATTTGGTGATACGGAACACAATTATTAGTAATCACAACTGAATAATGTGATAGTCCAAGGAATCGCCAAATTTTCTTTGGCTGTAAATATAGTTGTGACAACGAATCTCTTTTCTGTGCGTACTGGACAAGGCTTTTCCAGAGGTGAATGCAATTTGTCGAAACTTGGAGTGGAAATTTCAGCAAGATAACGCCCTTATCCACACCGCCAGAGCCGTTATATTGTGGATTGAATGCCAAAACTTTGAGGTGCTGATCTGGCCGCCATACTCGCCTCACTCCAATATTATCGAACATATCTGGGGATGGATTGTTTTCAAGTTATACAAGCCAGGGAAGCAATATTCTAATAAAACCAAACTCATTGATGCGATTAAACACGTCTGGTCATGCATTTTCCTGGACCTAAACCAGGATATATGAATAAGGGTGGAAGCACTTTTTGTCAAATAATAATTATTCTTTATATTAGATGCAAACAGACAACATTACATGAATTTTTAAAGAAATATATCTCCGTGTATAAACTGAAATAAATATGGGGGGCCAAAGTGAGGCAAACAATTAATTTAAGTTTTATATTGCCCTTTTTTTTATTTTTACGAGTCACGCTAATAAAACGAAAACAATCGTACGTTATAGTTTTTGTAATAAAATTAACTATTTAAAAAAAAAACAACCAATGCACTGGCATTATAATTTTAAGCCCGGTATTCAGTTTTTATGAAATTTTCGTTGCCATAAGAAGTACGTGTATAAAAAATAACGAACATTTCATGAACCGAAAATTTCGCTCACTTTTCATTTGCCTGGTACTCAGCTCTCTCCGAAAATGTCGTAGGCAAAATTAGGCAACCCTGGTAAAAGAGAACCAAAAAGTGCTTTCACTCAAAGGTATTTTTCTCACACGTCATATCTTGATTATTTAATACTTTTTGCATAGTTTATGTATTTTTACTTCAACATGGTTGGAATTTGTATAGTTATATAATAACACTATCAAAAAGTTGCTCGTGTATTGAAATATTCAATGAAGAGAGTAAGAGAGAGAACAGAGAATGACTAGGGTTTCACTCGTTGTGTCTCTTGGCATTTGAGTGAAGAGAAATTTTGACTGTCTGCTAAAATCACAAAAAGGATGTACAAGTAGAGAAGAAAAAAACACCGCAATTTGGCAACCCTAGTAGAAGAGAACCAAAAAAAGTCGACGCGCTTCACTCAAACGCATTTCTTTCCCGCGTCATAACTTGATTATTTCATACTTTTTACACACTTTAAGTAATTTTATTTAAATATGGTTGGAATTTCTGTAGTTAGATACAATAACATCATCAGAAAACTGCTCGTGTACTGAAATATTCAACGAAGAGAGTAAGAGAGAGAGCAGAAAATTTTCTTCTCTATACCATAACTGCTTTATGAAAATCAATTACAGAGTTGTTACGCCAATGTTATTTCGCACGAAAACAATTATTTGATAATTGTTTGTGACTGGAATTTGACATTTCGATTATTTTAACAAATAAAAGTAACTCACGTGAGTTAAAAATAAAATGGAGTGCGTACAGGAATTATAAATGAAATCTTTGCAAGATAAATCAAAGTTAGGTGGTAACACTCCGCAACAAAATTTTCCGGTTTGAGATAAATGAGAAAATTTCTTACGAAAATTTCGAAAGAACTGAATACGGGGCTTTAGGAGAAAGCTAGCTGAAAACACATACTTAAGAGGGGGCGCTATTCAATTGAGCGGCAGTGTATAATTCTTTAAGCGAACCACAGAGTTGTCATTCATGAGCATGAACTTGGTCGCTAACTTTTTTCCTGACTGATGAATTTGATAAAATATTGCCAAAAACATACATGATAGTGATATTGTGAACATGATAGTGATGCGAACAACTTCGATTACATTCTTATTTGGTGTCAAGAAGTGCGGTAAACCCTCAGAAAAATTTCAACGATAGCTGATGCTCATGATCATGATAAACACTAATATGATATTTTTGATAAACACAAACTATTTTATATTCGAAACAACAGTATAGAAATAAGTATCAATTATCTAAGCGTCGTAGCACACTTACGCCTAAAGCTTAATAATGAAAAAGCTTAATTTCGTTATTGCTTGCAGATATTCAAAGTTTATTACAGTCCGTTGCTAACCAAAATAAAGCACTGCTGTTTGAAAATAAGATGCTCAGTGTGGAGAACAAGAAAATATATACAAATTTCACTGACGAGTTTATTGCCTTAAAGAAAAGTATTGACGATGCATTGGCGGTAATAAAAAAACCGGCGGATGTGTCTTTGTTGCCTCCACTACCATTTTCAACGGTCAGCGAAGTTCAAAACTTCGAGAAGGATTTGCGAGAAAATGAAGAGATGAGAATTGAACTGGTACGTTAATTACAAACACAACTTACATAAAATTCAACACATTAAAATACTATAAGTATATGAATTTTATTTTAATTTCAATTTTAGATATCGAGATACAAGAATCAACCGCACAACGACCTTCTTAAATTTGTTGTGAAAAATTTGAAATTAATTTTTAGCGACGATCTTAGTGCATCAAACTTTTCATGGACAAATGCTAATGGGAAATTAAGTGTAAAACACTTTTCATTTATAAAAATCCTTGCAGGTAATTTTATTTTACTTGATATATTACACGTACAGCTTTGGAACTGATCTTACCTTATTTTGTGTTTAGATGTGGCAGTAGAAAATATTTCCCAAACAACATATCATAATGTTGAAGGGGCCATAAAAAAATATTTTGCCATGACCAAAGATAGAGTAAATAAATTGAATAAAAGACACGGTACTGCAAATGAGACAAACGATGCCAATAAAACAGCTACCAGGGAGACAAGCGAATCCAAAAAAATCCCTGCAAATGAGACACACGACGATGCTAACTAAAAAGTACAAGAGTGTTGAACTTGTTTTCTGAATTATATTATTTACATTTTATGATAGTAGTAATGTGTGTAAAATTAATTAATACATAGCTACTTAATAAATATATTGCATTGAAAATTTATTATACAATTATTTTATTTTTAAAGAAAAAAGTAAAAATAAAATGATATGCAAAGGTGAGTTTTATAAGTAAAATGTTAAATAAAATTAAACTTATTCACCTATACTCAGCTGACAGCTAAGTGGAAAGTGACAATATGAATGGATTGTGGAAATTACAGGGTCATAAATATCATAGACAAAAAGCCAAACATTTGATAAATAGGTTCAGGTCTTAGGCCCAATTTTTAACTGGTTATTTAAATTGACAATCAGTTGATTTTGATTTATTTTTGATCTGACTTTAAATACGAAATGAGTTTTTTAGTGCATTGTCAAATAATCTTACTACCATGTGGCAACAGTGGCTAATGCTACGAAAAATAACCGGTATTCATACATTTATATGCTAATCGTTACAATGCATCAAACTTACCAGGGGGATTATCAAAGACGATCAAGAATTAGACAACCAGAAGATGTGCGCAATTTGGCAACCCTGGTAAAAGAGAACCAAAAAGTGTCAGATATTCACTCAAACGCATTTCTCTCTCGTGTCATATCTTGATTATTTCATACTTTTTGCATAGTTTATGAAATTTTATTTCAACACGGTTGGAATTTGTTTAGTTATATACAATAACAGTATCAAAAAGCTGCTCGTGTTTTGAAATATTCAATGAAGAGAGTAAGAGAGAGAGTAGAGAAGTACTAGGGTTTCACTCGTTTTGTTTGTTGGCATCTGAGTGAAGAGAAATTTTGACTGTCTACTTGAACATCGTTTTTGTTTTACTTCAACATGGTTGGAATTTGTATAGTTATATACAATAACACTATCAAAAAGCTGCCCGTGTATTGAAATATTCAAGGAAGAGAGTAAGAGAGAGAGTAGAGAAGTACTAGGGTTTCACTCGTTTTGTTTGTTGGCATTTGAGTGAAGAGAAATTTTGACTGTCTATTTGTACATCGTTTTTGGGATTATATGGCACATCTGATCGAAAATGTACTAGGCCGATGATGGAGAATGAGAGAGCAAAGAAGACCAGAACTAAATTGTAATATTGTTTATTGATACTAATCACAGCTAAATTATGTTTTATGTTGTTTGCATTGAACGAAAATACGTATTCCCTTTGATTTCTGTCCGTTTCATGTCCAACGAAAGTGTAAAATTGGTAAAATACAGCAGCAAAAAAAAAAACTCTATGAAATGGCCTACTACCTCTTCGTCATGAAGAGTCATCGAAGAGAGTAATGGAAACTCTTAAGTATTTCTCTATGAACTGACGCAATTTGCAAAAGAAAATTGAAGTGATAATATACAAAATATTTAATGAAATTGGAAAATATTTGACAAGAAATAAAGTTCAAACTGCACTATGAGTTAAATGATTCGTTTTTATTGTTATTTCAACTAGGATGGTGATTATAATTGTTCACATTAACAATTAAAGAAGTTTTGTGTTTGTGCTTCTTTTTGTTTTCTATCAAAATCATGTGGTCACTTGATCATAGTTTAAATGCCCAAATTTGGCTGTTTAAACACCAATCAACTATTAACCTAAAAAATGAATTCAGAGTTTAAGTTATGTTTGATTGTTGATCAAAGATGATTGACTAGTTAAAAATTGGGCCTTTTAATTGTTAATACTTTATTTTATTTATTTATTCAAACTCGTAATGATTTGTGCTCTAAATAATTTCTTGTCAATATTATAAGAGCATAACTTCTGCTCACCTAAAGATTGTAGAACTTTAAAGAAAATCGTAGTATAAAACCCGAGCTGACGCTATGTTCAGGTAAACCGCAATTTCGCAGTTTTCTCGATTTCTGTTTTTTCATAAACAGCTGACTTTTGGACGGCAATCATATGTTTGATGGTTAGAAATCTCAAAAACTTCGAAATTGCGGTATACATGAACGCCACTTTACTGCCTTAAGTAGTAAATGATCATTATCACAATATCTTAAACTATTTTTATTTATTTAGTTAAAAACATCTATGAAATTGATGAGCGGCGTGGAGTGACACTGAGAATTTTGGATGAAGTGCGGTCTTTGAAAAGCAAATTTGAGAAAAGTGATGAAGTCAATCAAAGAATAATAAAAACATTAACACAAGAGATCATGGCTCTAAGGAATGAGGTGAAACAAATACCGAATCTATACGCGGAGCCGGACACATCCCTTTTGCCAACTCTGCCATTCGCGTCTCTTGAGATATTTAAAGAATTCGATGCGAAGCTGTCATTGGAAGACGATATGCGAGCTCAGCTGGTGAGTCAAATTTCTCTGAACATAATTTTCAATGTTTATGCTTTCAATTCATTATTTCAGAAATATATCGTTCAAAGAGTTGGTGGTAAGGACTATCCATCTTTCCTGAGAATGGCCATCAGAACAATCGTATCAGATGAGTTGGCCATAGATTTGACTTGGCGCGGAACAAATGACAAACCGAGCATTCAACGATTTACAAGTTTTACAATAATAAAAGGTTATATTTCATGTACACAATTTATTATAAAATAAATAATGTATTTCTCTCTTTAATATATAATAGACACCTGCCATTCGAAATATAGTAACGTGACCGATTTAGATATAAACAAAATTTGCCAGCAACATTTTCTACATGCTAGGGATAGGGTTCAAAACAAAAGCAAAAAACTTTACCCCAAGAAAGCTTGATTTGAAATTTTTTCTGTTATATTTTTTCTATAATTTGTATTAAATTTTTTTATATTTAATTGCATGTTTTTTTGTGTTGACATTGAAGTAAAATAAATTATTTACATGTACACAGAAATATATTTTCATACTGTTATAATTAAGTAATAGCTTTTACTCACTCTTCACACTCGTCACTTAAAAGCTCAATTTACAGTTTTCATATTTAATGACACTTAAATGACAAACTCGGGCATTTCAATCATAGATAAAGGAAATAATAGATATAGCGCGACCATTGTCAACTTTGTTCACTAGGTGCTGTCCTGTACTACTGTCACTTTCACTGAAGTTTCCCATAATTCTCATTGACGTTTATTCAAAATTGTGGGAAATTTTTATGAAAGTAATTTAAACAATGTAAAATGTGCCAAAATGTATGTGATTTTACATAATAGCATTTGTTTCTTATATAAAAAACTATTTCAAAGCCATGAGGCCGGTGTTGGGATATCAATAGGAGAAAATCTGTAAGACCGCCCAAAGATGAACATCCCGGAACGCCTTTTTAATCTAAAAACTTCGCCGGTCAACTTCTGTGGTCGCAGATGCGGAAACCATTAGAGTGTCGAAGGACTCTCAACAAGGAATGGTAGCTGAACCGGAGGAAGAGTTAATTTATTAGGACATACGGAGGTGACATGGCTTTGCAATTCGATGGTCATCAAATATTCTTCTTAAATATCGTGTTGTATTCTTGTAATCTTGATATTTTTGTTGAAAATTATTTTTTCTTTTGATATGAAATTTTAGATTTTTATTGTCATATTTTTTTATTTTTTTTTTGGGAACAAAAAAAATCCCATTTATTGCTTTCAACGCCATCTAGAAAATTACCCATTACTCTAAAATTTTCCCAACACTTGTGCTTCATCTATTTGTTTACTTTATCTATGATTTAAAGTACATACATTTAAATGGAGAAATGGATTCAAAAATTTCAAAAAAATAAAACTTAAACGTGTTAATTTACAAACACAAATAAATGTGTGCTGTTATTTCGCTACCAAAACAAAATTGCATTTCAGTCAAATAGTCATAACTTTGGAACGGTAAGACCTCTGGGCTTCGTTTAGGAAATTTTGGAAAGGTTAGAGGTAGGACTATTTGTTAAGAAAAAAAAATAACATAAGTTATCTGCCATCTGGATGAGAAAATTAAGGTTATGAGTTCTTGTCTTTTTTCCAATTTTTTTTTAAAACTTCGTATCTCGGCGATTTCACTTTTTTCGATGATTCTGAAAGGCCTTTCGAACAATCCCGACTCCTGGTTGTACCCTAGTACTCCCCAACAACCAATCCGAAAATTTTCGAACCGCTGCCATTTCGCTCCCTTGCATTTTCGGGGTTGGTCGTAGATGGACACATTCTCATGAAATGAGCCAAGGAATACACTGGTGAAATTTGTTCAGTCGTGACTGAACCGCCCTGTATATGAATATTATGAGTGTACAAACTTATAAATGGAGGAATTTGTTCAATGTTCGAACAATTCGTTGTAATTAAACAGCTGACTGAAGTTCGTTTCATGGAAGTTGCACAAAGTGAAACGTCAGCTGGGACGTATAACAAATCTATTATAAATTAATCTATGGGATAGCATTTGAAGGAGAATGAGCGATAGGCAAATGGAAAAAACGTAAGTAAATATGATTTTATTAACACTTATGACTTTTAAGAACACTACAATTTTCTTTCATTTCTATTTGTATATCATTTTCGTGTATAGAAATAATCAACGAACAGAGAAAGCAGAGAAATTAGGCACTTCACTCGTTTTTTTCATAGAGTAAATCATACTAGAGAGAATATTTAGCTCATCTGACGTTTCCTTTCACACTCTTCTTGATGTGGTCGGTGTGATAGAGAGATGTTTGATGAAAAGTGACATACACCAGGTGGAATTACAATAACTTCTTGCTTTAATTTTTCATGTCGTTTTGGTGCAAAACTGGGAAATTTAAATGTGTTTTAAACTTTTTTATTGACTGTTATTATTAGCATACTATAGACTAATACATACCTAGATAAACTTATTCTCTCATCTGACGTTTCATTTCACACTCTCATCGTAGGTTTGTGGAAATGAGAGCAATTAAATTTAAAATTATCTTACACCAGGTGGAGTTACAAAATATGTTCACTTAACTTTTTTCTGTCGTTTTGGTGTAGAACTGAAAACTTTAAATATATTTTGCACTTTTTTATTGACTTTTATCGTTGGTATACATTTGTATTGTATTTAACACAACTAGTTTGCCACAAAAACACGAAATTCGGTTGTTGTTCCTATGTTGATCGCTGTATACTATTGCCACTATCTGGTATTATTGAACCCATATTTCTACCATCCAATGTTTACTTTCCATCGTACCTATGACGTTTAATTTATTGAGCGAATAAAACCTTCTATGGTATGTGTTATTCTATGTAGCATACATTTGTGTTGTATTTATCACATAAAACGAAATGCCATTGTTGATATTTTGTTCGTTGTTTTGAACCGTTGCCTCTATCTGGTATTAGTAAAGCAATTCTTTTCAACATCGAACGTAAATATCAACCAGGCCAAATGTCATACATTTGGTGAGAGAACTATTAGGTCTACTATAACTATTAGTCAATGAATTTTTTTGTTCTCTTCTACGAGGGTTGCCACATTGCGGTGGTTTTTTCTTCTCTACTTGTACATTCTTTTTGGTTTTTGTGATAATTAACAGAACTATTCTCAAATTCATGACAACCGTCATTCACGAGTTTCTTTTCATTAGTTTCTTGTAATTAGCACTTCAATTACCTATTGTGGAATTGCTCTGATAAGACTAAGGGCGAGTTTCACACTCGGCATTTAAAAATTCAATTTATAAGCTCCCAGAAAATGTTCATATTAAAAGACATTTAAATGACAAACATGGAGAATTTTCAACTGTGAAACTGGCCATAAAGCTTTTTTTCTTTTACAAATAATGGCGTTGTTACCAGAACTAAAGCCACGTTACGAAGAGCTTTTGTATTTGTTGAAAACAACTGAAATTCATAGTTTATCAATCTGGCAATACCATTCATTTCCTAACAAATACTTATTGCGAGGGATACGATTTCCTTACTGCATATTTTTTCTAAAAAGTCTAAAAGTAATATATGTATACTAATTATCTTAACGAATCACAGAAAGATAATTATAAATCACATTGACTTGTTAGCTCTAATAATAGGCTGCTTCGAGGCGTAATTAATTGAATGCATGTCAATATTAAAAGTATCAAAACGACGCAATGTCCGAGTAGGAACATTTAATCTGATATGTGACAGTAGCTCAGGGCAGTCAATAGAACCAGAATTAATACCATGGAGAAACATAATGGAGGCAATAATTTCTAATGTTTTCAAAGAGATCAACATACGAGTACAACGACTTTCATAAGAAGAAATTGGATCGGTAAAATTCAAAGAACCAAAGCAAATTTCAAAAATTATTTCTGTACCTTTTCAATACGGCCAATATGATTAGTAGCAGTCGGGTTCCAAACGTACGATGTATATTCTAATTTATAACGAACAAAAGAGTATATAATATTTTCTTAGTGGATGGGTCTGAAAATTCTGAAATATTCCATAAAAGGAATACGCTTTCGGAACTAAGCAATTCAAGTAACCAATGAACGTCAATTTAACGTCAAATACAACACCCAAGTTAAAGCTATTCATACACCATATCCAAGTCCCAAGTCATTATACTTATATTTAATTTCTATAAATACTTGTTTGGTGGTCTGAACTCACGAAATCTCCGTATATCTGAACGTCGCTTAAACTATATTGGGCTGAATTCCATAACCATAAAAAAACAAAAATTTAAGAAAAAGTCAAGAATGCGAGAAATTGAAGCCGTGAAGCGTGTGTTGGACCTATCCAAGCGGAGAAACCCCCTAATCCCGGCCGAAGGCCTTCCACTCAGAAAGCTTTATACCACAAAAAGACTAAGCCGAAGCCGCGAAGCCGGTGTTGGATATACCCTAGAGCAGAACATTCCTAAGACCGGCCGAAGGCCTCCCACTCAAAAAACTTTTATAACACAAAAGTACTGTGCAAAAGCCGAGAAGCCGGTGTTGGACATATCCTAGAAGTGGAAATCCCTAAACCCGGCAGAAGGCCGCGCACACAGAAAGCTTTATAAAACAAAAATACTATGGCGAAGCCGCATAGCCGGAGTTGGACATACCCTAGAGGGGAAACCCCTAAGCCCGGCCACTCAGAAAGCTTTTTAACACAAAAGTACTATGCCCGAGTTGGACCTACCCCAGATGAGAAAATTCTTAAGCCCTCCTGGAGGCCGGCCACGAAGAAAGCTCGATAACTAACAGTTATCGAAAATTGTTTGATATTTTTACCTTAATTAGATCATTTATACAAAAACTATAAAAAAATCATAGTTTTTCAAAAAAATTTCGATTTTATCTATCGAAAACTAAGTAACAAAAACAGTTATCGAAAAAAATAATTTCTGTTTTCCTGTTATTTTAATAAAACGCGTTAACAAATAGATTTTTTCAATTAATTAGCCTGTTTTGGACTTTGTGGGCGCCATATGCCCGTACGACAATTTTTAGTTTTGTTTTTCATTTTCTCTAATTTTAGTTTGCCTATATTTGGTTGGCATTTGGTTTTGGCTTGCTTAAAAATGTTTCCCTATATTTGGTTGGCATTGGTTTTGGCTTGCTTAAAGCGTCCCTTAGACCTGTGGATAAGTTGCAGCAACTTCAAGTTGACATCAATTTATCCATGGTGTAATACAGCACTCGCATTGGCATCGATTTTCTTGATTTTGCCACTTTTGTTGATTTCAAGCAGAAATCAAGAAAATTTGCTTGATTTCCCATACGTTTTGACACAGACAAATTAGGTATTTTTTCTTATTTGTCTAGGAATCACAAAAACGATGTACAAGTAGACAGTCAGAATTTCTCTTCACTCAAATTCCAACAAACACAACGAGTGAAACCCTAGTCATTCTCTGTTCTCTCGCTTACTCTCTTCATTGAATATTTCAATACACGAGCAGCTTTTTGATAGTGTTATTGTCTATAACTATACAAATTCAAACCATTTGTAGTAAAATTACATAAACTATGCAAAAAGTATTAAATAATCAAGATATGACGCGTGAGAGAAATGCTTTTGAGTCAATTTCTAGCACTTTTTGGTTCTCTTTTACCAGGGTTGCCAATTGACGATCTAGAATTAGACGGCAACCCTTGTAAAAGAGAACCAAAAAGTGCCAGATATTCACTCAAACACAACATTTCTCTCTCGTATCATATCTTGATTATTCCATCCTTTTTGCATAGTTTATGAAATTTTATTTCAACACGGTTGGAATTTGTATAGTTATATACAATAACACTATCAAAAAGCCGCTTGTATATTCAAATATTCAATGAAGAGAGTTTTGTTTGTTGGCATTTGAGTGAAGAGAAATTTTGACTGTCTATCTGTACATCGTTTTTGAGATCGTCTTTGGGAATCAGAAAAAAGGCCTGATTTGCTTTATCCAACGCTGTTTTATCTCACCAAAGACGATCAAGTATTAGACAACCAGAATATGAGAGCAATTTGGCAATCCTGGTAAAAGAGAACCAAAAAGTGCCAGATATTCACTCAACCGCATTTGTCTCTTGTGCCATATCTTGACTATTTCATACTTTTTGCATAGATTATGCAATTTTATTTCAACACGGTTGTAATTTGTATAGTTATATGCAATAACACTATCAAAAAGCTCCTTGTGTATTGAAATATTCAATGAAGAGAGATGGCAGAGAAGTGCTAGGGTTTCACTCGTTTTGTTTGTTGGCATTTGAGTGAAGAGAAATTTTGACTGTCTATTTGTACAGCGTTTTTGATCTCTCCAAAAATGATTTAGAATTAGATGACCAGAAGATGTGCGCAACTTGGCAACCCTGGTAAAAGAGAACCAAAAAGTGCTACGAGTTCACTCAAACGCATTTCTCTCTCGCGTTATATCTTGCTTATTTCATACTTTTTGCATAGTTTATGTAATTTTACTTCAACATGGTTGGAATTTGTATAGTTATATACAATAACAGTATCAAAAAGCTGCTCGTGTTTTGAAATATTCAATGAAGAGAGTAAGAGAGAGAGTAGAGAAGTACTAGGGTTTCACTCGTTTTGTTTGTTGGCAGTTCAGTGAAGAGAAATTTTGACTGTCTACTTGTACATCGTTTTTGACACGACGCATTGATGTTGTGGAACCACTAAAATAGCCGACTTTATATTTTTCTCCTTTCTTAAGTATTTATTGTTTCTCAAACATATATTTTTTTATACGTTTTCGTTTTTTTATTGTGGAAAACAACCAGACAAAGCAAAATTCCTTATGTTGTAGGCTTGGTATGTTTCTTGTCGTAGTAACACTACCTCGTCAATTCACCTTGACTTTCAATCAAATCAGGAAAAAAAACAATGCGAACACTTCAGATTTTGTTACGACAATTGATACGAAATCGGGAAAATATTTCGCAGTGCGAATGAGTTATAAGGTGAAGTTGGTGGTTTGTACAAACTAGTTGAGGTAAAATCAAAGCGATTTTGATGTTTTGAAGTTGATATGAACTTATCCATCAGCGTAAGGGGGAGTTGCATCAACTTTCATACGCATTTCGATGAGAAATTTTCTTGAGTCAACATTATCGGCAAAATGTAAATAAATATACCAAGAAATAAATAACATAAACATTATCGAAAAATATAAACGAAATAAATATGATTTGTAGGGTTATTTATAAATATTTAAAGAAAATAAAAATAGTGTTTTTTCTTAAAATTGGTGACATTTTTGCAGTGCGCTCTCCACCTATCATTTTGACATCTGACAAGAAAGTTAAGTTTCCTCAACTAGTTTGAGAGTGTAAGGGCAAAATCGAAGTTGATGTGAAATTATCGAAGTTGTTGTCAACTTGAAGTCGAGCAACTTATCCACAGGTCTAAGGGCCGCTTAAGTGACAAAATTTTGCTGTTGCTTCGATGCTATGGATTGCAAAATAATCGCGAGTACCCTAATTAAGTTTTGAAATTTCCCAACATATGATTAGAAAACATACAACACTGCGTCGATTATGCAGTTCTCTGCTAGTCCAACGCGTCTAACTCACAGTCGATAATATGGTTCAACAGCATTGACATCTGATAAAGTGTCAAAAATGGCACCACTTATATAAAGCGTACATAGAGAATTTTTCACGCAAAAGTAATTAAAATTACTTCAAAATAAACAAAATATTAAAAGAAATAATAATAATATACGCTCGAAAATATTAAGAGTGGAAATTAATGCCATCTTCATAGTGTAGACAAATATGAATTGAAAAATACTAATTATTTTCATTGTTATTACTATTTTGTTTGAAAAAAAATGTTACTCGTCTAAGGGTTGATCAAGTAAAAGAGCAAAGGTATTAAGTAAAGGAAAATAATATTGCATTTTGCTGGCGATTCAACTTTTTAATTGGATTTAACTGCAAAGGAAAAGTTTTCAAATAAGACTATAAGAAACATGGTCCAGAAGTAAAGTCTACGAGAAAAACTGCTACAACTGGGAACAATTCATAATGGCAGCACCTCAGCAGTATTCCCTGAGATGGAACAACTACTTCCGCCACCTGACCTATGCTCTGGACAATCATCGGGTCAACGATGATTTCGTCGACGTTAGTCTTTTGTGTGATGGGCGGAAAATTAAAGCACACAAAGTAGTATTATCGGCATGTAGTTCTTATTTTAAAGAGATTTTCACAGAAAATCCTCACCCCCATCCGGTGATTATTTTCAAGTTTATCAAGTATGAAGATCTGAATTCGATAATAGAATTTATGTATCAGGTGAGTGAAAAACAAGGTAAATTAAAGATTTAGTTTAAACATAAATCTCTTTCCCAGGGTGAAGTTAATGTTCAACAAGAAGCTTTGCAATCGTTTCTACAAACCGCGGAACTGCTGGCAGTGCAGGGGCTCACTGCCGAGGAGAAAGAGAAACCCAAACCACCCTCTCCTGTAATGGATGACCACAAGCTCATTAAATCCATACCCAGCACCATTCGTGCTGTTAATGATACTTCAGCGGCCACCCAAACCATTGATATACCCCTCATCCAGACCACTACTCAACTGCAAATACCTTCGATGCAGACACAGTCAACTCAACAATCTTCCGTTCAATCTCAACCTGCACCACAGGACCAGCATCATGTCCAACAAACGCAAGTGCAACACATTCAGATACATCAAAAATTTTTATCTGCCACCAATCAAGTAGCCACCCATCATGTTTCCGCCTCAACGGGTCACGCACAACAGCAGCTGCAGGTGCATCATCAGCAACAAACACAGAATCAGCAAGTTCATATTAATACACAACCCCCTACGTTAACGACAAATATAGTTACACTACCTGGATCGACGTGTACAACGGGATCGAATAAAAAAAGGAAAATAACATTTTCGGATGACGATGATAATATCTACACAACAGAAGCCGTAGATGAACAAACCTTAGTAAAGAGTAAGTCTGAAAGATTATTCCAAATGTTTCCAACAATTTTAAATGCGAAAAATTAGGATGAGTTATTATTCTCCCACAAATTCTACAGTTTTATGAAAAAAAGAATTTCATAACTCATATTTTTCATCTGCAAGTATGTTCTGGTGTTTACCAAGTTTTCTGAGGGCATTATTGTTTAGTTTTTATAGACAACTATTTTTAGTTTTATGCGAACACGTTTTCTACAGTTCTGCTTAGAGCAAAATGAATTAAAGGGTCAGCAATAACAAAAACAAAATCTGGAAAAATTTAACTCAAACTTTTTGGCGTCCGGTTGTGTCTAGACGAGAATTCCTTTCGAAAACTTTCGGTTTGATGAACTTTTTGTAGAATGCCTCAATAAAGTCTTAAAAATCTATAACGTATTCGATAACTTGATTATCGGAAGATAAAATTTGAAAAAATCGATAAATTCGAATGAATTCATTTTCTTATTTTTTTTAAATAGAAGCGTGAAAAATTATGGAAATATAATAAATTAAATTTGTAGAAGCTGGGCAAAGTTATCGAAAGTATATTTATTTTGAAATTTTATTTTAAAAAATGTGCTAAAAACACGAAAAAACCGCGATATCCGAGGCCCCTCCATCCGATAATGTTTTTCGTTTAGTAATCGAGATATCGGGGGCTGAAATAAAGGTTAATCTGGTTTTTTATAATATCTGAGATATAAAGAAAAGGAAGAATATGCCGAAAATCCAGTGTTATACCCACCAAAGAAAAAAAAACACACTGATCGGCCATCCATGAAGCTTTATAAATTAAACAACATCAGGAGCCGCAACACCGATGTTGGATTTACCCAAGAGGAGAAAATCCCTAAGCACGGCCTGAGGCCGGTCTCACAACAGCTGTATTAAACAAAAAATGTTGTTTTAGGTTAGGATATGTTTAGGACACATGACAATAAAATACAGAATATAACTTATCTTCACTACACTCGGAGGTCGGTCGACCCATTGTGATTGCCCATATATAAAAGAGAGAACGGGAGGGAAGAGAGGGGGGCGAGCCCCACTAATAGTGAAGAGTTTCCGAAAGATAGACACAGTGGAACCACACATTTATATTCCTAGTGTATATATATACACACATTACCCGATAGGCCTTGATCACTACATACAATACCATCCAAGTGCATGTCAAGGTGTATGATTCCAGATTTCCAGTGGGGTAGAGAGAACCAATAGACAAATCACCAGATGATGGTATCGCCTGCCTGGATCCATGGCAGACCCCGCGAGAATTCCATCAGATCCTCAATGGCCACATCGCGCAAAGAGGCCAGCCCTCTACCTGAAACCATTCAAAGCAACGGCGGCGCGTGCGTTGTAGGACTGGGCATTAACAGAGAAGGTGCTCAATGGTCTCCACATTTTCTTCATCACCACATGTACGGCAGTAATCAACCCCGCTCGCAATCCAGTGGCGAGTGAAGCCTCCAGCATCACAGTGGTCCGAGATAACCCCAATGAGAAGCTGCAAGTCAGCCTTGCCCAGTTGAAGAAGCGACTTAGTGCCCTTGAGTCCACTGCCGGTCATATGTCTCTTGAAATCCTGCAATCTACTCTGGCCCGCCAGGCAGCGTTGATGTCGTCCAGCGACCAGCGATCGATGAAGCCATATAAGTAACAGATCGGTGAATTTGCAGAGGCAAACAATCTCAAATCAGCAGTAGCACATCCTGCTCTAGCAAAACAGTCTGCTTCAACATTCCCTGTGACATGTCTATGTCCGGGAACCCAGAAGAGTCTTAGCTTGCCGGGTACTACACTCTCCACGATCCGCTTGCAATCCCTAACCAATTTGGATTTACACATGTGTGACCTGATCGCCTGAGGGCTGGCTTACTATCAACGCAGATGACGAATTCAACCGATATAATATTATACACGTATGAATCCCTTATCTCAATTGCAGTTCTCATAATCGCTACAATTTCCTCTTGGAAGATACTGCTGTTCGCACCCAATCTCATCGAAATCCCGAGTTGAAGGTCCTCACTGAAGATCCCCACTCCGTGCCCGATTCCATTGTGGATCGTAAAGATCAGGACCAGAGAGTGAGGAAGGTATACCTCCCACCCAGTCACTCCTATTTGGCATCATGATCTCCGGGCATTGTCCAAAGTCGACAGTGGCCTGACTCCAACACTCATCCGGGTGATTCTCAATCAACTCCTGAAGAATGTTGGCATGTCCCTCAGGGGAATGTCTCCAGATACCCAATTCTTGCGAAAGGTCCTTCTTGATCTGTCAAATTCAGGATTATGTCCAGCGCCGCCTGCGGAGTGCTTCTCCTCGATACACTAATACACATCGACAAAGTGCGCTGAACCTTACTGAGCATTTTCAACTGGTAATTGGCCGGACGATAGCCGAAATAAGCCAATGCACGATTTTCGGAAAAGACCCCAGCTTTTGCTAATCGAAATCCTACAGCCGTAGAGTGCATTCAATTCTTTCTGCATTCGCTCCTCAGTATTTCGCTTCCAGTTCAGTTTCTCATCAAGAACGTTACCGAGGTATTTCGCCTCAGAAGATAGAGACAGCTCCACGACCTCCTATGCTGTTTTAATTTTATATGTATTGATCTGCTTTTCTTTTTATTGGAAGATTTTTAGTTTTTCAGGGGTTTCTGCAAATATTGAGGGGCCTCGGATATCACACAATAAGCAATTGGCAGTGGCATAGGAAATGCTCCATAGTCGTTCATGCATGCCCTGCACTCATTATTCGCCACTAGTCCGAATGTTCCGGTAAGACTCCCATCATCTTGCTCATTTCGGGATTTCCCAGTTTCAGAAAACCCTTTGTCCTCGATCCATCTGTGTTTCCCCATAGGATCTTTATCATCCTGCCTACTGTTTCTTAGGTCCTCTGGACTATATGTGCCGACTCCCCCCATTTACCCAACTCAGCCTTCGTCACCCCAAAACGTTTCGCGACCTCTAGGCTCACCGTTTGCAGTTTCCTGGCTTTCGTTGCCAGGAGGTTCGCTCGTTCGTTGCCGACTATTCGACTTTGCCACGGCACCCAGATGATGTTGAGTCTCCCTTGCATAGAATAATAATAAATCACCTTCTTACAGTCAAGGACCGTTCTAGATTTGACAATTTTCGATGATATTGCCCTGTTTGCCATTTGGCTATCCGTGAAGATATTCGCTTCGGCTGGGTTTGTCGCCGATCCATTTGAAACACTCCATAATCGCCCGAATTTGAGCTTGACAGTTCGTTGAAAATTGATCCTGGAGGCGTAGATGGGTTTCGATTGCCGGATTTTCAATGAAAAATCCCCTAGCTTTGAGACATCCGTGTAGCAGCGAGTCCGATTTGGTGTGTGTTTGCCAGGGTCCCATCCTGACAGGCGTCTCTAGTTGGTGTTAAAGTCACACAATTCGCCTTAATCCTTAGCTAGGGTATTCGGTCGAATTAACTCGTATCTTGCGTGTAATCGACCAAAGCCCCCATTATCCATTGGTGTTTAGAAGTGAAGATCCCTGTTGATTCATGCACCTATTGCCTGTAGGCGTTTTGCCGCAAGGACGGCCTCGTATTTGACTAATCTCAATTGGCTGGATGCATAAAATAGTCTCCCAGGCTCTTGTCGAGGTTGTCCTTATTGCACCGCTAATATCAAAATGCAGCACATTCTAATTTTTTTAAGAAAATAGTTTGTCTACTGAAAATTGTATCAAATTTTCAATAGTAATTTCTGTCATGGTTTTAGCAGTTGGTTTCTGCAGTAAATTCTATCAGTTCTATTGAAAATTCTATAATGTGCACTATAGAAAATTCGATCAAGTTTTCTAAAAAAAATTCTTTTTGTTTATAGAAAATGCTATCATCATATTTTTTATAGAAAATTATGTCAAGCTTTTTATAGAAAATTATATTAGGTTTTATATAGTGGCCGTCGGTAGTGCAATAGGTAGTGTGCGCGCATCTTGTACATGAGATCCTGGGTTGGATCCCTGCTCTAACCATCTAAAAACCTCGCATAGTCATAAAATTTTAAATTTGAATTTGGCCTCCAGTGGTGCAATGAATAGTGTGCGCACCTCTTGTACATGAGATCCTGGATTCGATCCCTGGTCTGTCCACCTTAAATTTCTTTGGGCGGCACGGCAAACACATTTGACAGCAACACTATCGAGTATTTAGCCATGAAAAAGCTTCCCAAACTACCGTTCGGAATCGGTGTAAAAACTGTAGGTCCCAATCAGTGAGTGAAAAATTAGAAAGTGCACAGCTCACTGGTTGTGAGAAGCTCTCCCCAATCCCTTCATGGGATGGAATGGGAAACGGTTTTTTTTTATAGAAATTTATAACATGTCTTGATTCCTCCGTAATGCTTTCAATCATGTTCTCTATCGAAAATTGGCGATAATACAATAAATGTCACCGATAACCAAAGCTCATGCTCATGATTGAAAAATGCGTTTTTTTCAGTTTTTATTTGTAAAATTACTGAGTTTTTGTTTTGTAAAAAATGCGGGCAAATTTTAATAATAATATTGCGTTCATTTTTATTTTTTCCCTAGCATCTGACATGAGCCTTCTTAGAGGAACTTTGAAAATGGATATACCAGAGTATATAGTAGCTGATGTCGATGACCCCCTATCAGATACAGGTGGCACACAGGGAAATAATCAAGATTCCAGCGGTGGACAAAATGTCACACAATATACATCCGAATATGAGATATTGACAGAATCTGAAATTGATGAGAAATACCAGCACGCGGATAATGCCGAAATAACAATAGAAATGGGTAAAAATACACATATTTTTAAAATTTCTTTAAATCAGTTATATATTTCTTTTTTAAGGACGCCTTTTAAATCCATCATCTTCTGGAGTTCAAAATCCTTTAGATGATGCAACCTCAGGTTCAAATGTTGGATTAAAAATGGATAAAGTCAGCCCTTTAGGTTAGTACAATTTTTCTTTAACAATCTTTATAAATGGGTTTTTTTCAATGGCTTGGATTTTTCATTTTCCTTATTATTATGTATGTATGTATTTTTCTTTAATGTAGTTGAGTATTTATTATAAAGTTATCTTTGTGTTTACCAACGAATATGTCTCCAAAGTAATTGCTTGAATATAAATATATTTTTTTTTAACAGAATTTATTTATTTTTTAAATGTGTGTTGTGCAATTGTTACGAATTTCCCAGTGTTTATGGGATGATTCATATACATAAGTGGGAGGATTCGTACAGTCAATATGTAAATGCTTTACGTAATTATCTTATGTTGATAATCTATCGATTTTCTATTATTTTTAAAGTGGATTTATCACGCGATTGGACAATAAGTGCTTAGTAAACAATTTTGTAATTTTTTTAGAACTCGTATTTCGAATTGAGTTGTTGATTGAAGTCTCTCAAATAAATTGTTAAAGACAACTGCTTTGAATTCTATATGATATATTAAAAACTGATGTTGCGAAAGTTAGTTGTGGAGTAAATTTGTCTAACCACAGCTCACATTGAACATGCTTTCGTTACACATCATAGTTGACTATCTGTTACATAAACTCTTGAAAGTAACCTCTTGCAATGAGTACAATAATCATTGATTGCAAATGTTGATTCTAAATCGTGGTGTACATATTTTAATCCCTTTAAGGGACATTTTCTCAATTTCCGGTTAAAGTGTCTGCTTACTAATCGGTACTTTAATTTATCGGAACGATATACTGCCTGTTATGGTTTTTCATTTTCTCCTAAATACAAATATTTTTTCCATTACATCTCATGAAGGGATAGGGGAGAGCTTCTCACAATCACTGAGCTGTGCCCCTTCCAGTTTTCACTCACTGATTGGGGCCTACAGTTTTACTCCGGTTCCGAACAATTTTTTGAGAAGCTATTTCATGGTCTATTTTGTCATTTTCTTATACACCGGTTAATTTAACAGGATGTTAAATGTTTTACGTTGGCAACTCTCATGAAATGTATGACTATAGTTGTCATCACTGTAAGAAATCAGCTAATGGCTTTATTGTTGTTTTTGTGCAAAGTGCAATTTATTGAAATTATGGCGGAAAACAGTCAAAAACACACCGAGAGAAGAACTATTCAGCTGCCAAGGAACATTTATTTGTTTCTGGTGGAAGAACGCAAGTACATTTTAGAAAACCAAATACTTAAATCATCACAACGTGAAAACAATACAGCTGTTGTCAGCTGTTTTGATTTATCGTTCCGATAAAATTACTAAAGGTTGTTTTACACAACATGTATTTTACATATCGCATGTCACTTTTTTGACCCGTCTGTTTTTCGTATACCTGTCAAAATTATAAAAAAAAAACACGGCTCTTAATTTGTTGTGTTTAAACCAAGATGTATTAATAAAGGAGAGCGCAGTTCACAGCTGATTTGCTTTGTTTATATTTTTACGGTTAACTAAGTTGTCAAAAGTTGTTTACTTATTATTGTTTGCACTGTTTTGATTCAAAGAAATAAAGCGACGCGGTTTAGAGTGAAAAAGTTTATTTTCAAAATTTATATTAAAAAAAGTAAGAAAAAAGAAATATGTGAGTCTGTGTCCTTTGCAAGAAAAATGTAGTTGAAGGTGGGTCGTTCCACAGGATTCCAACAGACAAGCGGAGAAGGAACAAATGGAGCGAGATTTGCGGAATGAATTTCTCAAAATACGCTCTTATATGTGAGGACCATTTTCCCCCCTCAGACATTATCAGAGGAGCAAAAAGGAATCATTTGATGCCCAGTGGTGTTCCTTACTTACATGATGATATGCAATGTCCATTCAATGAGTATGTGTTTTAATCAGCTGATATTGACAACTTATGAATCTAAAGCAAAAGCCTACAACAGCAACAAAATCTACTGCTTCTACCTTTTCAATATATCTTGGTTTAAACGTTCACGTGTAAGCCATATGGCATAACCTCTGCTTGTCATTAACAGCTGATGTTGTCATGTCACAAAACATAACCTTTATAAATTTTGTGAAATGGATTCAAGAAGAAAAACTATAATTACAGCGTGCAGCGTTATTATTTAATTTTTCCACTCCATGAAATTGTTCTCCTTCCACAAACGCTTTATTGTTTATCAAAAAACAGCTGATGCGACACGGTTTTACACACAAAAATAGAACACGCCCTATTTCAAAAATTGCCATATTTATTGCATGATGCATTGTTCACATGGTATGCTTGGCAGCGTTCACACGCCACGCATAAATTTTTCGACATGCGATCTCTTGTTAACGTTATCGGCTGGATAATTTTTAAGTATAGTACATTGAAAAAATTAAATTCTGCTAACCTGCACTTTATCTTTACGATAAAATATAACCGGACATTGAGAAAGTGACCCTAAATGAATAAGCAAATATTCAAGCATTCGTTGTGATTTTCAACTCTTCTTGCAAAACTCCTACGCAGTAATTGAATCTATAGTTATAAATTTCATTCTTTGAACAAGATACCAATACAAACATTTTGCAATTGTGCAATTGTACAATGTTCAGTCGCTAGTTGAAAGTATTTTGAGCAAATTGCTTTCAAATGGTGACTGAATTTGCTAATTTTTTTTCGACTTTTGGTAAATCCTTTTATGAATCATCTTGAGAAACAAAATTTTATTGGAAAACCGCCAAAATATCGGATTAATTTTACTCGGACAACCGAAAACATTTCAATTTTTGTTTAAATTTCAAAATAAAAGACTATTGTTGTTAGTGTTAGCAGCTTGATTGAAATCTTGATTTGTTTTCTTTCTTATTCTTCTGTATATTTTTAGATTTACCCAATAATAAATGGACAGAATGTCAATTTTGCAAAATGGTTATAACGACAGTTAACCTTTGGAGACATATTCGTACTCAGCACACACCCCAACCGCCGCGTAAATGTGAACTGTGCAATAAGAATTTCAAAAACAAATACAGTCTACGGGAACATATACGAATTTCCCATGAGCAAAAGGTGGCAACTAAAACGGAAAACTGATCAATAGTCAAAGAATGTAAATATTTCATATTAAGAAGCTAGTCGTTGTCACCATCACCGTTGGCGTCATCATCGTATGCACCGCCCCGCCCCCACAACCACCAACAAACATGATGTTGTGGTCATTGAACCGTTGTCAATGGTTATGGATAAATATAATTATAATTATGGTATATAAATTTAGGGAGATAAACATAAAGTAAAATGTTACATATTCTATTATATATATAAATATATAATAAGTGTGTTTATTGAAATCTAGGTTAGTTGTATTTTCTCTCTATCTCGCGATCTAAGTATATTCTCTCTCTCTCTCTCACTCTCTTTCGTATGTATTAAATTTCAAAATCTATTTTATAAATGAAAAAATTTTAAATTTTTTTAAGACACACATTTAGGATATAATGATGATAATACAAATCTACTGAATTATCGATACATTGAAAAAATACAAATAATATTTGAAATAATATTTACTATACCAGTAGTTTGTTGTACATAAAGAATCATAGTATAAGAGATTCATATTTTATTTCGCTTTTTTGTTGTAATTTTCATTTTTGATATTCTCACATATATAAATTTCACTAATTTAGAAAACCTCTTCACTTTCGAAGCCCCCATTGTAATAGAATTTAAAATTCTATACTTAGTATTATATGAAAGAAAAAAAAACAAAATAAAACGAGAAATTAAAAAACATATTTTTCTTTATATTACTTACGTATAAAACATACAATGTCATACAGTTTAATTGAGGATCTTAATTAGAATATTTTACAAAATTTCACTGTAAAGAAATTAAATTAAACTTTCTGAAAATTTGTCCGATATTTCACTGGAAATTACTATTTGCTGACTTCAAATCCAGCAAAATCAGTAATATAAAATGAAACAAATTCTCTGTTTGTTCAACCAAATACTGACTGGCTGATGAATGTTGCTACATGTCAAATAACTTTTTTTTTAAATTCATATAAATTATTTTTAAAAAGAATTGAATTTAAAAATAACCTCTGGGCTCGGTGACGCATATGTGACATCTTATCAAAAAGTTGTTCATTACTGCAGCGGAAATTGATAAAAATTGCTTGGTTTTGTTTTGTAATCTTCTTCTTTGCAATACTTACTTACTTATCCGGTCACGAACAACCCCGAGGGGTCAGAGACCTTTCAAAACGAAGATAACATATTTCGCCAACCAGTTCGATATGTTGCCTTATCTTTCCAGTTGGCAATACCAAGTGTACGCAGGGATTCGTCAGCCTGATCCTTTCAGCGAAGTCTTGGTCTTCCTATTTTTCGTCTTCCTTCGAGTTCGGTTTCAAAAACCCTTCGTGCTGGTTCGTCTTCATCCATTCTACGGGCATGGCCTAGCCAGCGCAAGCGCGTTATTTTGATCCGCTTAACTATGCCAATGTCAGGACATGAGCTAGCTCATGGTTCATGCGTCGCCGATACTCGCCGTTGTGCACTATAGGGCCATACATTTTTCGGAGTATTTTTCTCTCGAAGACTCCTACAGATGTTTCGTCTGCTTGCGATAGGACCCAGGATTCTGCGCCATAAAGCAAGACAGGTTGTATGAGAGTCTGGTTTAATTGGACTTTTGTTACTCGAGAGAGGGCTTTATCTCTAAAGTGCTTGCTTAGCCCAAAATAACATCTATTCGCATGCACAATTCTCCGTTTGATCTCAAGGCTGACGTTGTTGTTTTTGTTCACAGCAGATCCGAGGTATATAAATTCGTCCACTACCTCGAAGTTATAACGGTTATCAACGTTCACGCTTTGATCTAATCGCGTGGAGGCCCTGTTCTTTGAAACCATTAATTTTGTCTTGTCCTCATTTACCGTCAGACCCACTTTTCCTGACTCCTCAATTCTCGAAAACACCGCAGTAACTTATCTAACTGTGCGTCCAATGATATCTACATCATCAGCATATGACTTGCTGCTGATGGTTTTATTCATGTTGACAGCAGCTTTTCTCAGCATAATCTCTATTAAGGTGTTAAAGAGATCGCACGATAGGGTGTTACCTTGTCTGAGGCCTCGCTTATGAGTTTTGCAGGCGTATGAGTTTTGCAGGAATACCAAGCTCAGACATTGCTTCGTAGAGTTTCCCCGTATCGGGCTATGGAAGGCCGCCTTATAATCGACAAATAGATGATAGGTGTCGATTTGCTTTTCGTGTGTCTTCTTCAGGATTTGGCGTAGCATGAAAATCTGGTCGGTTGTCGATTTTCCAGGCCGAAAGTCACACTGGTATGGTCCAATCAGGTCAGCGATAATCGGTTTTAGTCTTTCGCACATTATGCTTGATAGAACCTTATATGCTATGGATAAAAGGTTTATTCCACGGTTGTTGGCACATAGACTCGGGTCACCTTTTTTAAATATGGGACATAGTACACTGAGACTCCAATCGCTGGGCCTGAATTCATCTAACCAAATTTTGCTAATGAGCTGATGCATGCACCTTATCAGCTCATCACCGCCAGCCTTCAACAGCTCCGCCGGTAATCCAACGGCTCCTGCGGGTTTATTGTTCTTAAGCGGGGCAATAGCTGTTCTGACCTCGTCTTGGTTAGGAGGGGGGGGCAATCGACGTCGTCGTCCAAATTTAGATCGATTGTCTCGTCATTGGATATCTCAGGTACCAGTAGCGCGGAGAAATTATCTCTCCATATTCCTAACATACTCTGAACATCTGCGATGAGATTTCCGTCCTTATCTTTACAGAAGGGGGGGCCCTGAACCATGTCCATTAGTTCCGTTTTTGACTTTTTGGTAGAATTTTCGGGCTTCGTTCTTCCTTCTGTATGACTCAATTTTCTCACTCTCGCGCTTTCTCCACTGCCGTTTCTTACGCCTAAAGAGACGGTTTACCTCCTTTCTTTTCTCCCTATACCGCTCAGTTGCAGCTCGCGTTGCAATTGACTGAAGCATTACCATACGTGCAGCGTTCTTTTCGTCATTTGCAATGCGACACTCTTCATCGTACCACGGTTTATTGCGAAGCGGTTTTTCGAAACCAAGTACGGTTGTTGCGGCAGTTTTTATAGAGTCGGAAATGGGTTTCCACTGCGCTTCAGGATCGTTATCGGGAGGGGGTGGGTTCTGTGCCAAAAGTTGCGAGAGCTTCCTTGAGTAGGCTGTGGCTATCTCTGGTAATTGCAGCTTTCCGATGTCCAGCTTCCTCTGCGTCTGGTTTCGTACGATTTTCGCTCTACTTAATCTTGTGCGAACCTTTGCTGCTACCAGGTAATGATCAGAATCAATGTTAGCTCCTCTCATCCCTCGTACGTCCATTACACTGGATGAGTGCCTTCCATCAATTACCATGTAATCAATTTGGTTCCTCGTTCTTTGATCAGGGGATACCCAAGTAGCCTTGTGGATGTCTTTATGTTGGAATCTTGTACCACTAATGACCATGTTTTGTGCCGCGGCAAAGTCAATCAGTCTCATACTGTTGTCGGAACTGTCAGCATGTAGACTGAAATTGCCAATAGTTGGATTAAACACATTCTCCCTTCCCACTTTGGCATTAAAATCTCCTAGTACAATCTTAATGTCATGGCCAGGGCAGCGGTCATACGTTTCCTCTAGGAGCTCATAATATGTCTTTGGCATCATCATCTTTCTCTTCTGTCGGGGCATGCACACAAATTGGGGAAATATAAAAATATTTCGCTTTTATGCGGATTGTGGCTATACGTTCACTCACAGGATTGAACCTAGAGACTAGATGTCGCAGCCTTTTGCCAACTACAAATCCGCAACCAAATTCATGTTTTTCCTCATGGCAACTGTAGTATATATCGCAGTTTCCTTTTCCTGTGCAGCCATGTCCTGTCCATCGCATTTCCCGGATAGCGGTAATGTCAGCCCTATAACTTTCGTGGACATCTGCCAGTTGGATACTTGCACCGGATCTACATAGAGTTCTTACATTCCAAGTGCATATCCGTAAATCGTGGTCCTTATAACGTTTGCGGGGATCGTAAACAAATAGGGGTCGTTTATGTTTTCTTTTTCGTTTTTGTATTTTAACTGCCATTATGAACGGTGGCGGGAGGCAAACCCAGTCCACCGGGTTTTTGCATTTTACCTACTGCCAGGATATTTGATTGCAGCCGCCCATTATGGATCAGACGCTGACCAGGATGCAATATGTCGAACCTGGATTTTCTTCTTTTGGTTTTTTTTTATCCGCCGTTGGCCCATATGTTTGGCTCATCCGCCTTCTAAAGGACAAAAGAATATGCCCGATAGCTTGATGAGCTTCAGTGACATCAGTCACCTACTAAGCCTGAGACACATCAGTGATCGCATAACCAAATCAGGCTGCTCATTTATTTTCGCCTTCTCACTCTAGCTAGCTAACAGAGGTTTCCGATAAAGCCATTGCCCAGGACTTACTGCGTGGAAGTATTGATCTGCTTGGACTGCCCAATGAAGAAATCATTTATGGTCACTCCCAAGTGAATGGCTATCAGAAACTTTCCACCTCCACGGACAGTCCCATGTATATTACTTACGTATAAAACATATAATGTCATACAGTTTAATTGAGGATCTTAATTAGAATATTTAACAGAATGCTACGAATAAATGGTCTGCATTCACTTTAAAGAAATTAAATTAAACTTTCTGAAAATTTGTCCGATATTTCACTTGAAATTGCTATTTGCTGACTTCAGATCCCTCAAAATCAATAATATAAAATGAAACAAATTGGCGGTTTGTTCAACCAAATACTGGCTGGCCGATGAATGTTGCTACATGTCAAATAACTTTTTTAAATGCATATAAATTATTTTTAAAAAGAATTGAATTTAAAAATAACCTCTTGGCTCGGTGACGTATATGTGACATCTTATCAAAAAGTTTTTCAATACTGCAGCGGAAATTGATAAAAATTTGTTGGTTTTGTTTTGTAATCTTTTTGTTTGCAATAACCCCAGAAAAAATCTGGTCCAGTACGGTCAGGGCCCAAGGTCTACTGGAATGTAATGTTTCTTGAAATCAGCTTATTTTGGACTTTTTGCTGCGATTCTGCCATTACAGGCCCGGAGAAGTGCAAGTTGCACCCATCTTTTTGCAATCACACAAGAGTTGGAAGGCATTCTCCTTCAGAGCACTAGTTCTGGAAAGAAAAATTCTTGCAACATGTTTAATAAACGGTCTGTCTTCATTAACTGTAACAATCCGCCGTTTTCTTCAAAAAAAAGTTAGGACCTGCAAAGCCGATTGATAAAGTTGCACACCACATGCAGTATCTGTGGGTTTAAGTCACTCCATAGTCGACAATTTTATTTGTTAATATTGCCGCTTAGATCAAAATGGGCCTCGTGGGACATAAAGGGTGGTCCAATCAAAACTCACGATTTTAATTATAAATAAAACAAAAAGCTTTCAGAGAATTATCTTAATATTATTTATGACAATTGACAATGACAATTATGTGTGAAGCAAAATATCGGCCAAATGCTCGCAACAGCTTAGGTGACATACCTCTATCCGATGGTCCATATTTTCAATGACTGAGACATAATTGAGGTTCAATGTCGATTATGTGCCGAATTATCTCAGCCTCTAGCTCTTGAATTGTTATTGGCTTATTGACGTACACTTTTTCCTTAAAATTTTCCAAAAGAAAGAAGTCAAACGGTGAAATTGCAGCAGTATCGGCCGATTTATGCTTGAAAACCGTCGAAAATTGGGTTCAGCGTCTGGACTTCTACAAGCGTGCCCGTGGTGGCCATGCAAAAGAAATCGAGTTCCATACATAATGGCATCGAACGCACTTTCTTTCACATGAATAAAGAATTTCATTGGTATCTAAAACCGGTTTTGTTTTATTTAAAAAAACTTTTGTAGCGCTCTTATTGAAAACCCCTTTATAGCGTGATTTCGCAACTGATGAACCGCCTACAATATTGTCACTACTTCCCTTGGAAAATACTTCTAAAAACGGAGACTTATTGATAGTGTTATACTCAGTGACGTTGAGTAAACCCCAGGACCAACTCCACTATCCGTCTTAGATCCATCCGTAAATTTTGTCAACATCGTGTAATGGTGAGTGGTTCTTCCACTCTTCTCTATGCGGTATGATTGTTCTG
Source organism: Phaonia tiefii (assembly GCA_963931995.1). NCBI lineage: Eukaryota > Metazoa > Arthropoda > Insecta > Diptera > Muscidae > Phaonia > Phaonia tiefii. The sequence goes on from OZ008370.1 coordinate 236,753,376, forward strand.
AAGTTTTTTTTGGAAGTTCAACTCTGGACTACCATCGTCTGTTCTTTCAGCTATGCCCCCACTTGGCAAATAGCACAGAATCCAACTATGTCCATAGCTTCGCTGGGTCAAACATTTCAGCTCACTAAGCCGCAAAGCACTTTGCCGCTACACTCTTAACAAATTGTTTAATCGGAAGTAAATTCATTATCGTATTGCGAGCAGCAGAGGGGCACGTCCGTAATACCCCTGTTACGCCAACGCAAGCTGTTCTTTGCACTGTTGACAGTTTTCTATCTTTCTACAGAGCCGGCCACCATACCGATACTCCATAGGTCAGACCTTCTCTAACTAGATCCATGCACTACATCCATAATACGATCTTCAGGTTTAGGCCCCATGTTCTCCCAAATGTTTTCTTGCAAGCGTATAAGGCACCTGCGCCGTCTTAACTCTGTTTATTATTTATATTCCAGCTGAGATTCGGATCCAGAATTACACCCAGATACTTCGCCCTATCCGACATCTCCAATTGTTTACCACTGAGTGATATTGTGGAATAGTTCGCCTAGTTGTGAATAATAGCAGATCACTTTTATCCGGGTTAACGCCTAGACCACAGCTTGTGACCCAAGTGCTGATCTGTTCCAAAATATTCCTCATAACTTCACTGTTCACGGAGATAAAGCGGCCTGTTACCACTACCACATCATCCGCATATGCAATTACCCTCACCCTTATGTTATCCAAGTCCACAAATAAAGTATTCATAACCACTAGCTATAGTAGTGGTGATATTACCCCACCCTTGGGTGTACCCCTACAGACTGGCCTGGAGGCCGACACCTCTCCCGACTTAGCACTTATCCATCTGATCCGCTGCATTGAGTCCATCCAATTCACAATACTTCTGTCGACATTCATATCCTTTAAGGTATGTATGATAATTTCCGTTTTGACATTGTTAAAAGCGGCGTCTATCTATATCCAGCATGGATACCATTGTATATTGTTTATAGGAGAGAACTCTTTCGGACGTGCTAACTACTTCGTGTAGCGCTGTCTCCACCGACTTTCCCTTCATATAGGCATGCTGGCTGTTCGATTAACCGCTACTAGTCACTAGCGATCTGATATGTTCATCCAAAATGCTCACTAGACTCTTGAGTATAAATGATGAGAGGCTTATTGGTCTGAAATCCTTAACAGATTCATGACCGCTCTTCCCAGCCTTGGGAATGAATATGACTTTCACCCTTGTCCACCTTTCCGAGATGTGATTTACTCGTAAACAGACCGAGAATAATGCCCTGATCCAAGGGGAAACTAACCTTATTACCGGAAGTGTTTTTAATCGGAAGTATTTCATCAGGGCTTGGCGATGTAGAAAATATTGATCATTTTATCTGCAGTATCATCGTCTCCCACCTCCACTGTCAACGATATATCACTATTTCCTACACCACTATCCACGAAGTGTGTATCCAGCAGTGATATTAGGGTTTGCTCTGGTGACTTATGATGGGATGGATTTCAGTGATCCTAGGATAGAATCTTGGTCAATCTGCAGGATTCCTTGAGGCTTTCAATCGACTCACAATAGGACCTCCATGCTGTCCTCTTGGCCTTTCTTATGCCCCTCTTATACTCTCCCTGTGCGTTCTAGAATGGTTTCCAGTCCTTGCTGATGTAACACTGATTAAAATCATTTCTTTCCTTTCTCCTCAGCTCATTTAATACCCTCTCGGCCTCTTTGCCGAGGATACTGGGCTCGTCTCATCCAGGGACCGGTCCCATTTGGAGGAGATAAGGGAGTCCATCTTGGCCGGCTTGACATTCTCCGTGCTATTTATTGTGGATAGGTGTTGCTCGTAAACCTTCACCACTTTCTTACATTCCACCTCGTCTTTCTCATCACGGGGACCTGTTTTTCCAGCATCCTTGCCTCAATCTTTTTGAGAATATAATACGCACACTGGTAATGGCTCTTCATTTGTTTCCAAGTAGACTGCTTGCCCACTTTTTCCATATTTTCATTTCTGGCAAGCACCCTTACTGTTGCTTTGAAGGTTTTTGATGGCCAAGAGCTCATCTTCGAAGACGTGCGTCGTCTCGTCTCCATGTTATTATCTTTAAAATTGCCTTTTTTTGTTTTAAACTGTCCATCTGTTTCATACGATCAGAATCAGAAGAAGTCAGATCAGAAGTCTACGGGTGTATTGCGGCTTAACATTGTCGACCAAGATCGCCCAGTCCTTGGCAAGGCCACAGTTACTCTCTGAGGCGGTCCGGTATTGGAGAACCTCAAGTCAAAAACCGCCGGTACCCAATAGACACGGGTTGCATAATACCCTGGATTAGGGGGTATTTTATCGACATAACTTGCCTAGATCCATGGTGTTCAGTAAATAGCAGGGGCACCACGGGTAAGATATGGCTGTGAAACTAAGTTCCTGTCCCTGTGTACACCAACTTGAACTTCAAAACCAAAAAATATTTGGTAGAATTTTTATGTATGTACATATAATACAAAATAAAATAAATTGAAAATTTAATTAAAGAATTGGAAAGAAACGGTGTGCTTGATCAAGATTTCAAAATGCTGGTGTGAAAAAATCCCCGTCAACATTTTTAAAATATATTTTTCTATTTATGATATCATGATACTTCGTTTGAGCCCCATATTGACCAAAAAAATATGTTTTTTTGCCAAACTACACCAGGAATCCAAACTCCTCTTTCTGCGACTGCGAAAGAGAATAAGGGAGTGTTAAACAAAAATGAGCGAGCAAGAGAGCAATGAAAGAGTGGTGTGGCAGGGGTGAGGCAAACGAAATTGTGTCTACAGCGTATGTATTAACATAATAATGTATGTATGTACATGTGTCTGTTGCTGTTGTTGAACGGAGATATAAAGCATAGCCACGCAAAATTTTATTTGCAAGCGCATGGGCTGCGCAGTCGACGTTATGGTGACATACTAATACGTCAGCTACTTCGTACAAAGTATGTGTGATGTTGTGTGTTTGGCTGTTTCGTTGCTGTTGATATGGCAAACATGTGGTTATGTGACACACGTATACGTCAGCTACTTTGGACAAAGTATGTGTGATGTTGTGTGTTTGGTTGTTTCGTTGTTGTTGCTATGGCCAAACAAAGCGAGTCATTTGATGTTCATCATTGCCCGGTGTATACAAAAACAAGTAGAAACGGTGTTAAGTTCGGCCGGGCCGAAGCTTATATACCCTCCACCATGACAATTTACACTCACACTCTACACTCTTTGCATTCCCTTAACAGTTTTTATTTTAGGTACCCCCCCGCCCCTATACCCACCACCCACACAAACACTCCACGACACAGCAAACACAAATAAATCACCAACTATCAGTAGTAGTAGTAGTTGTTGTTGTTGGTGTTGTTGTTTTTTTATTAGAGTGAAACGTAAGTCCAATAAAATGTGGGTGCGGAGGACTCTCAGAGCAAAGAGAGTAATGACGTATTATACGTATATAAAAATGAGATAGCAAGAGAGCAACGACAATTTTGTGAACTTGTTTAGCGTATGTGTCTGTTGTTTTGCATTCTTTGACTTTTGTGGGAATAAAACAAAAAGTATTGAGCAAGAAAATAATGGCACATGTGCTTGCACTGGGTCTTTAAATAATTTTAAGTATTAATATTATTTAACTGTAACGTCATCATATGATTGAACGCTGTTTTTTATTTTCCAATGTAACATTTCCGAATGTGTTCATAGAAATCGAACAGGTACCGTGTAGCAAAAAGGTGTTAACACATCGCCGTGAGTTCGAACACTCATTGGATTTTTTGTAGCAACATTCATCAGCCTCTGAGTGTTCTAACTTCCACTTTATAGTGAGTAATAAATAACAGGCTTGAAAGTTACATAAATATTCCAAAACATTTAAAAAAAGATGGAGTTAGACTCAAAGCTAGACTCGAGTCTATATGGACTGTTTAGACTTCTGGCTCAATAGGGTCGAACATTAGTTGAGCCAAAGTTCAACATGTCGGTTCCCGGCTCTCAACAGAGCCGACAGATTCATTCAACTTTGGCTCGCGAGCCGGATTTAGACTTAGGAGCGGCTACGAAATATGTAAGGAAAGGTTTAAAAACAAAACAACAACAAAGGTTTAAACTAACAACAAAGGAAAGATTTAAAAACAACTACAAAATGTTAGAATTAGACAAGTTATCATATTTAATGTTTGCGTTTTTACCTGGGGTCGAATGATACGATAGCATCCGTTTCGTATTGTAGTGTGAGTTATGAAATTTACGTTGCCATAAGAAGTACGTGTATAAAAAATAACGAAAATTTGATGAACCGAAAATTTCGGTCACTTTCCATTCGATTGGTACTCACCTCTGCACAAATTTCGTAGGCAAAATCAATTACGGGGTTGTTACGACAAAGTTATTTCACTAGAGGAATTTAGAACAGAGTAGTTTATTCTCTCATCTGACGTTTCATTTAACCATAGAGTAATGCCATATAGAACTGTCATTCTTCTCATCTGAGATTTCTGTTCCCACACTACACATGGTGCGGTCAGTGCGAAAGAGAGTTATTTGACGTAATTTGACTTACACCAGGTGGATTTAGAAAATTGTTGACTTAAGTTTTTCATGTCTTTTTGATGAAAAACTGTGAAATTTAAACGTATTTTGGACTTTTTTTTGTTATATTTTATTATTAGTATATATTTGTGGTGTATTTACACAAAAATGTTAACGCACAATTCGAAATGCCGTCGCTGATTTATTGTTGGTTGGTTTGAGTCATTACTTCTATCTGGTATTATGTGGCCGTCGGTGGTGCAATGGTTAGTGTGCGCGGCTCTTGTACATGAGATCCTGGGATCGAACCCGGCTCTGACCACCTTCAAATTTTCTTTCAGCGGCGGTCACCTCGCATAGTGACGGCGACACTATCGAGTATCTAGCCATGAAAAAGCTTCTCAAATTACCGTTCAGAATCGGTGTAAAACTGTAGGTCCCAATCAGTGAGTGAAAACTGGAAAGCGCACAGCTCAGTGATTGTGAGAAGTTCTCCCCAGTCCCTTCATGGGATGTAATGGGAAACCATTTATTTTATTTTTATTATTAAAGCAATACTTTCCAACATCCAACCGCTCAACTGCAACACTCAATTTACTGAGAGAGTTTACTTCTCCGTACGTCATTACTCTATGCATTTAACACTCTTCGTCGTAGGTTTTTCCAAATGAGAGATCATAACGAAAATTAACTTGCACCAGGTCGAGTTACAACAGCTTTTGACTTAACCTTTTCATGTCGTTTTGGTGCAGAACTGTGAAATTTAAATGTAGTTTGGACTTTTTTTGTTGACTTTTTGCGTTGGTATACATTTATGTTGTATTTAACACAACTATTTTACCATACAAACCCGAAATGCCAGTCATACCTATGAAGTTACAAATATCGAGAGAATAAACTACTCTATTTTAAATTCCTCTATGGTTATTTCGTACGAAAACAATTATTCGATAATTGTTTGAGACCGGAATTTTGGCATTTCGTAAATTTTTACTATATTTGCAAGGTAAATCAATCACTGACTCTCCGCTTAATTGAAAGATAAATGACACTACTGCTTGGATATTGAATGAATAAATAAATTTAAATTAAATTAATTGGTCGATTATCGATAGCAACCGAACCTCAGTTGCGTCCAGTTGCCGAAAAGTTATTACATATGGCGACTGGCAACTGACAGCTAGCAACTTCCGTTGCTTGATAGAGGTTATAACGGGTTTTTCAATAAGAGCGCTACAAAAGTTTTTTTTAAATAAAACAAAACCTGTTTTAGATACCAATGAAATTCTTTATTCCTGTGAAAGTACGTTCGATGCCATTATGTATGGAACTCGATTTCTTTTGCATGGCCACCACGGGCGCGCTTGCAGAAGTCCAGACGCTGAACCCAATTTTCGACGGTTTTCAAGCATAAATCGGCCGATACTGCTGCAATTTCACGTTCGATATTCGTACGAAGTTCATCAATCGTCGCTGGCTTGTTGGCATAGACCATAGACTTGATGTAGCCCCACAGGAAATAATCTAACGGCGTCAAATCGCACGACCGAGGCGGCCAATCGACTGGGGCATTTCGTGAGATAACACGTTCACCAAACTTGGTTTCCAATAAATTGATTGTGGCATTCGCTGTGTGGCTTGTGGCGCCGTCCTGTTGGAACCACATGTCCTCCAAGTCCATATCCAATTGGGGCCAAAAATATTCGGTTATCATTGAACGGTAGCGATTCGCATTCACAGTAATGTGCCGGTCTTGATCATCACGGAAGAAGTACGGCCCAATGACGCCGCCGTCCCATAAACCGCACCAAACCGTAATTTTTTCGGGATGCAATGATGACTCATGGATTACGTGTGGATTGCTGTCTGACCAATAACGCATATTTTGCTTATTGACAGGGCCATTCAGCCAGAAATGAGCCTCATGGCTGATTGTTGAGGCCTTTTAAAGTTGAGGCCACTGACTCCAAATTTCGGTAGTAAATTTTAATAATTTCGACTCTTTGTTGGCTCGTATATCTTTCCATGATGAAATGGCAAACCTTACTGAAGAGAAATGTCAAAAGAGCAGGAAAAAATATGGCGTCGTTTGCTGTCCCTATCGATTTACTTTTGTAGCGTCTCTGTTGAAAAACCCTTTATTAACAACCACGTATTTTTGGTTGCTGTATAGTTTTTAAAACAAAACGTTCAAGTGAACGATAAGGAGTCAAAAGCTGTGGTTCTAAAGAAAATCCTAATTTTTTGTTGTTAAATTGGAATGTTTATAAAAATGAGTGCATAATAAATACAATATTATTCATATAAAATAGATCCTAGTAGCGGCAAAGTTGTCGGAGCTCGAGCAGCTCAAAACTTATGAAAAAACCAAATTAAAGAAAAATATAAGAACACGGAAAATATATTTTTGTTGTCGGACAGACCGAAACAGGCAACTGTGGGTATTCAAATGAAAAGTATTTTATCCCAAATTTAATGGTCTTTATTTTTGGGGAACGTCATCTGTGCACCCAGATAACCCCAATTTACCATATTATAGTACGTCTTGACATTCAAATTAAAGGAAATGATGAATCTGCTTCATTGCTAGTCATTTTAAAAACTTTCAAGAACAATTTTCCAGACTATAAAAGGTCTGGAACATAGGTTCTATATTCTTTATATTTTTTTGTAATTTCGGGCTTTTTTTTATCAAGTTTTGAGATGCGCCCGAACTCCGGCAATTTAACCCTAGTAGCCATGTGTTTGCCCTGAAATCAGCAACCTGTTGCTCCAGTGGACTTTTGTTCCAAATGAGGCCATCGTGAGTAGAACCAGGATGTCTGGCGTCACATACCTGATTCGCATTTCGTAGTCGCACATCTACAATTAGATCACTGTTATGAAAATAATTATTATAGTATTAATATTTACCAGCAAAATATTCAAACTAAACTAGCCTTTCCTATCTATGTATAAATGACGAACTTCTTTCTTAGCTCCAATGATACGTACGTGTATCCCATCTGTACTCGTACATCCGACAACACCAGGAAACTTCGTTTTATAATAAAGCCGGATTTTATTTTTGGGTGTTTTCTTTCTCCGTCATTTTTGAAATAATGCATCTGTTTCAATTAGGTGCACAACTTCCTTCAAAACAACCGACAACGTAGATTTGACCATGCCAAGGTTGAAGTCGTTGCCATGGGACGTTTGGAAACTTCCCTCCGCAAAAAACCTTAAAGCTGCACAAACTTTTAAGAGCAGAGGTATTGCTGTCGCCCGATGACTTCGTTTGAAGTCATTTTCCAAAATATCCATTAAATTTACTATTCCTTCTTTTGGAAGCCGAAAATATGCCTTGATCTTAAAACGAAATTGTTGATTAATAATTATTCTCAGCAATAACTCTCTCTCTCTCTCTTAAGTGTCTTCTAATAGAAGCCACGTTTTGTACATTGTCTTCCTCGTCATAAAATAATTCCACTGAACTAATCATTATTATTAAAAAGTGTTTTCTTTTCTTCCTAAAGACACGTTTATTTCTGATACACTTTAGATTTATTGCTTTTTTAATTATTTACAGTTGGCGAAGTGTCAAAATTGTGTTATGGACGGGAAACACTGTTGCCTACGGCAACTGGCCAAAGTTGCCATATATAACACTAATTTTTATTTCAGTAGCGTTTTCAGTTGACAACGCAACTGAGGTTCGGTTGCTATCGATAATCGACCCATAAGATTTAAATTAATTAAAGAACTTTTCCAATTTTCCGACCCAATTCCATGATAACTTCAAAATATCTCCTATTGATGAAATCTTACTTCCCTATTGCCTTGATGAATACAACTATTGCTTAATTTCGGAAACAAGTGTCCTTTTATCACGCATCCAAATACGGATTACGATACGAAACGGATGCGATCAAAATACGGATTACGATACGAAACGGTTGTTTTTGGAAATTGTCGGATAGTAAAAATATAAAAATATTTCGGAAACGATGCGTCCGATTTCGAAAATCGAGCTTTCCTAGGGGTTTGAAAAAAGTCATGACTCTAAACGGTGGCAAAATTTGTTGACGATATAATCGCCAAAATAGAAAAACCGAAAAATGCAAATATGACCATAATACCGAAACAGAGCATCCTATCGCACATACGAATTCTTCCATAATAAACCATAGACTAATTCATATATCTGGAGTTAACATTTCTATCAACAAATTTAAGACTTTTGGCTTGGTGTGATATGAACGTTGGATGTTGAAATGAATTGCTTTAATAATAGCAGATAGAGCCAATGGTTCAAAAAACCCAACCAGAAAATAACAACGCCATTTCGTTTAATGTGTTAAAATTATTGTGTTAAATACAACACAAATGTATACTAAGAATAAAATATAACAAAAATGTCCAAAATACGTTTAAATTGCACAGTTCTCAACCAAAACAACATGAAAAATGTAAGTCAACAGTTCTTGTAACTCCACCTGGTGTAAGCCGACCAACCACGAAGAGTGTGAAAGGAAACGTCAGATGAGAGAAATTTTCTCTCTATGTACGAATTACTCCATGTAATAAACTATAAACTTACGTTCCTTACTACACAATTCCAAACGAGCCATTCGAATTTCGGAGAATCCGGCGGTGTTTGAGATATACCTTAAAACGATTCCCAATTACACGTTTCGGCTTTTAACATTTTTGTTTTTCGATGTCCTCTCGCATAAAATTTGAGACAAGAACACACTAAAACCGTTTTTGAACAATTCTATTTGCAATCTTGCAATTCTATTTATTTTAGTATTTAGCCGCCGAGTTAAAGAAGTTGCCGATTTGTTTGCACTTTGAAAAAGAATTTGCTATTTTGGAGGATTTACGTGTTTACTTTGGCCCCGTAAGGAACTGGTGGCCTCAATTTTGGATTTTAATATTACAAACTAAAAACATTATTTCTTTTATTTTAACGGCCAAAGCCCAAAAGACAAAATTGAAAATTTTAAATTAATATTAAATTTAATTACTGTTGTTCCTAAAAAAAACTTTCTTTATTTTGTGATTCATTTGCCTCCTTTTAATTTCTCTTTTTAATTCCAGCTAAATATTTGATGTGCAAGATATGTAAACGTAAACTAAATTCTCCAAATGCCCTGCGACGTCACATTGCATCCAAGCACTCAAAAATCATGGGCAAAGAATTCGATTGTACTGTGTGTCATAAAGGTTTCAAAACGAAATGGTCACTCTCGACGCATAATTCACGCTTTCATCGTGATATGAAACCAACCAAGGAATGTATAAAAATTGATTTTATCGAGTAATTAATGTAGAACATTAAATAAATAAATCATAAGTAATTAAGTATTTTTTACAACAAAGTTTTATTTATTTCATTAAATGTGAAACAGTTTTGGGCATATTTTGTCCTGGACAGACAAACTTAAATCTAAAGAATGATAAACTTTTATAACACATGTATTTTGAATAAGATGTATTCTTAAATTTCTGCAAAACCAGGCAGAGGGAATTGTTCACTGAATTTTTCAATTTCCGAGCGTAACGCCTGAATCTTTGATTGAATTTCGGCATTATTGTGTATGGTTTTTTGGAAATCGACCAATTTGGGTCCCGACACCTTGATAGCTTCACCGCATATTTTTAGGGCTGCATCTATAAAATTCACAACAGCATCCATATCCTCCTCAACCAAACCTCTGGTAGTCAAGGCAGGTGTGCCCAAACGAATGCCAGATGGATTCATGGCCGATTTGTCGCCAGGTACGGTATTTTTATTACATGCAATGCTCACTTCTTCTAAAGTATATTCGGCACAAGCTCCCGTCAAACCAACATTGCGCAAATCAACCAAGACCAAATGGACATCAGTGCCACCGGTGGCAATGCTGTACCCCTTGCCAATTAGACCGCTACATAAGCGACGAGCATTGCAAATTACTTGAGATTGGTATTCTTTGAATTCAGGTGACATGGCTTGTTTAAATGCAGTGGCAATACCGGCAATGGTATTATTGTGGGGACCACCTGTAAGAAATAAAAAAGAGAAATATATAAGAAAAAAGAAACTGCAACAAACGCATTTAATCCCTATAATGTACAGTAGACATTTTTTAATTTTCCGCTAAACGAATTGTTCGACGACTTTGTGTCGCTTAACTCTCCATGTAAAGTGGTCGAAAAAGTAGTGTAGCAGGGAATGAAAAAACAGGCCTAGTATTTTGTTTAATATTTAGATACCTTTCTCGCGTTACTGCTTTTTAAAAACTTATTTTTAATGTTGAATTTTATTTTTTCGAAACCAATACAAACCTTGTAGTCCTGGGAATACAGCACCATTGATACGATCTTCCAAATCGTACATAATCTTATCACCATTTGGCTTAACCTTACGCACACCCTTGCGGAAGAAGATGACACCGGCGCGAGGACCTCTCAATGTCTTATGCGTAGTAGTGCTGACAACATCGGCATATTCAAATGGTGATGGAATCAAACCAGCAGCCACCAATCCAGCAACATGAGCCATATCAGCAAACAAATAGGCACCATTGTCATTGCAAACCTTGCGGAAGCGTGAGTAATCCAAACAACGTGAATAGCACGACACACCGGCAATAATAACTTTAGGCTTAAACAATTTAGCATTTGCTTCCAAGCCATCGTAATCAATCAAACCAGTTTTGGCGTCAACCTTATAGGGCATCGATTCAAAGAAAATCGATGTGGCCGAGATGCGTTTGTTGGCTGTCATGAAACCGTGAGTCAAATGGCCACCATCGGGTAAATCTAAACCCATAATACGATCATGTGGCTGCAACAAACCAGTGTAAACAGCAAAGTTGGCAGGTGAACCAGAATAGGGTTGTACATTGACACCCCATTCTTCGGGATTAAGTTTGAACGTTTCCAAAGCTCGTTTCTGGGCAAGGATTTCGACTTTATCGATAAATTGATTGCCGCCATAGTAGCTAAAAGAAAAATTATGCATATTTAGAAAAAGATAAACTTTTTTTTTTTAATAAACGTCTGCACCAAAATTATTTCTGCAAAATCTATTTCATAAGGACATAATATGACCGTCGCCAGGGTTATAATAACTTCAAATTACATTTTCTTGCACAACATTTAGTTTAGGAATGTTTTTACAAAAAAAAGCTCTGTTGCGGCAATTGAAGACAACGGTACAAAAAGGGGCATCTCCATATATTTAGGATTTTTCGTTTGTAATTGTGCAAAAAAACAAGGCAACTGTAAAATCATAAGGGAAATATATAGACGCCTCCGTATTGGATTCGGTGCACAAAGCAGCCAGCTACAGAGCTGCATAGCTTTTCATACTTTTGCGCTTGCCCGCGCCTAAGCAAAGTAGAAGACGTCGCTTCGCCGTGGTGTTACGTTTTTAACCTTCAAATCACTTTGTTACTACTTGCATTTTGGGAAATTTAGAGTGTGTCGAACAATACAGTTTTTGTAAAATATATGCTAACATAACAATATCTGCTAACATGGTTGAGATAACAATAGTCCAATGTAACAAGTAGACGATTCAGACGGAGATCCTGAATTTCCTCCCGATAACATTGGACCTACTAGAGTTAAACGTTTTACAGTTTTTTTTTATCAAACCACCACTCAGGGGTTGCCCCCTATAAATGCAGTGCATTGTGTTGGCGAAGGAAAATTGAGGTAGAGGAGGGTGGAAAGAGGGAGTAGTGTCTGTTGACATTTGCCTTGAATCTTTGTATGTCACAATTGGTGGGAAATACACTGGCCGGAAGTATGTTCCACATACGGACTGTACGGCTGGAGAACGAATTTTATCTATAGTGTGTAGTGCGATCAACGGCCCACTCGATAAAAACCGTATGAGAGTTCCTGGAAAGGCGCGTGCTTCGGTTAAATATCTTCACATCTGGCATAAGTTGACGGATGTCCGAGGAACACATACCGTGGAAATATCGGTAGAACAGCGACACGCAACCACATTTCGACGATGCTCAAGGGAGACAATAGAGTTGGATACCCTACTGTCCCCTATCAACACCATCGCTCTCCTCGGGACACGGTCGAGAAGCTCCAAAGATGTCCTAGGAGCACCTGCCCATATATGGGAGTTATATTCCATCTTTGGCCTGATGTAGGTGGTGTAGATATTGAGAAGATCAGATGGAGTGAAGTATTTCTTGCACCGCTTTAAAAAGTCCAGACACTTGAATGCATCTTTCGACACTTCAAATACATGTTTTGCCTAAAGGACATCACATTGTATTTTTATGCCCAGAACATCAACAGCGTCCGATTCATCAATATTCACACCGTCCATAGACAATGACGACATACCTGGGTCAGCAATCCGCTTATGCGACAAGAAACAACACTGGGTCTTACCCGCATTAAAATCTACTCTATTCATTCGACCCCATTCAACAATGGACACCAGATCCCGGCCGAGTGTTTCATTCATCGTCCGCCGTTTGACTTCAATCTCTTGAAGACTTGGCCTACGGCCGAATGAATAAGAATGACACAGATTACTGTCATCCGCAAAAGAGTAGATTGGATTCACTGTCTGACCAAGGAGATCGTCAATGAAAATAAGAAAAAGAGAAGGAGAAAGAACAGAGCCCTGTGGTACAACTGCAGTCAATTTATGCTCGTCGGATGAAACCCCATATACAACAACTCGTATAGTGCGATCTCTGAGAAAACTCGATATAAATCGAGTGAAATTATCACCGACACCAAAAGCAGCGAGCTTTGACAAGAGCGCATCGTGCCATACTCTGTCAAAGGCCTTGGAAATATCAAGAGCCACTACCTTACTCTCACCATGCCGGTGGATGGATCGAGTCCACTGTTCCGAAAGAAACGCCATCAGGTCTCCAGTAGATCTCATTCTACGGAAGCCATACTGCCGATCGTTAACAAGGTGATTGGACTCAAGATATTTCACTAGATGGTGGTTAACTATGCTCTCCATAACCTTCGAGAGCGTAGAACAAATTGCAATTGGGCGGTAATTTGCAGGGTTACTTGCATCACCTTTTTTAGGGATTGGCTGGACATTAGCAACCTTCCAACGCGCCGGGAAGACTCCGGCACGGTATGCAAGGTTGCAAAGGTTGCGCAGTGGACATGCCAGCGTCGAAGAGCACCTACTCAAGACCAGTGCAGATATGCCATCCGGGCCCGGGGATTTATTTACGACGAGATTCGCAAGAACCTTTTTCGAAAAAATATCTTGGGCATGGAACAAGATACATACGTAATTGATCACGGGGAGTGCTGAAATTTCATCACTGGTTCAAAGTGATGGCCGTGAACAGACAGTTGTGAAAAAACCAGTTGTGAATAAACGATCAAAAGATGAAAGTAAGTGGACTAGAAATATTGCTAAGAAAAGAAAGCTGAAGAAAAATCTTCCATCGGCATTAAAAACAAAAATAAATGTCTGAAAGGTGATCTAAAATCTGGCAACTCTTAAAATGTCGAGATAGAAAAATTTGTTTGCTCCAGAAAATTTCTTAATAAATAATTAAATCAAGCTGTATATTGTAGTAAAAGTGATTTTAATAACTTATATTTTACTTGCTGACTACTGATTTGTTGGAGTTTTTGGTTGTTTCTGTTGATATCACCTTATAATCTAAATTTATGTGTTGGTATTGAATTCTTGACATCGTGAAGAAGAATTGTCAACTTTGCCGCTATTTTTGTGTGGCTCAATACAATCGATGTGATACCATTGTTACTGCAAATTGAAACAAACATATTACTGCTACTGGCTGTTTCCTCCTTCACCTGGTTCCCTCTGATTTTTGCTTTTGGTTTGAATCTGGTATTGATTGAAAGCATTATTGCCTGGCTGTTTGGTTTGCTGCTGTTCTGTTGCTGCTTGTTTATTATTTGTCCAGAGCTGTGTATTGCTAATCACCAACTTAAGAATTGACCATGCCAAATAAAAACAAATTTGCTGCCGATGTTTCGGGGAAAAAGAAGTATGTATGTCCTGATTGTCGCAAAGCTGTTGGTGCTGGTAGTGTTGGCTGTTGTATCTGTGACGAATATTATCATGCGGCTTGTTTGAAGATCACAAAGGATCAACTTTCTTTTCTTCATAAGAATAAAAACTTACTTTTTAAATGCACAAGATGTATGTCTAGAGAATGCAGTGTTGCGGCTGATGATGGTGATTGTACTCAGGGAAGTATGGAGCATAGTGACAGTAAAAACACGGTCATTGAAGCTGAAATTAGCAAATGTTGCACTGAACTGTCGGCATCCCTTGAGAAGAAGCAGGAGGACTATAAAACGGCTTTGCAGCAAGAAGTTAAGGATTTTAAGACTAAGATGGAAGAAATTGTCAGCAAATTTTGTGCCCAGTATGATGATAGATTAAAGAAGCTTGAAGATGATCTGAAGGACTACTATGGTGTTGCTCAACATTTAGACCAGAATCGTTCTAATGCCATTCAAGAACTTGAGCTCCACAACGACATTCTTCAAAGAAGATTGAACAGAGCAGACATTGTAGTTAGTGGATTGCCCGATAAGATCAGGGATTTAAGGGGTTTGTTCCTAAAAATTGCTTCTTTGTGTGGAGTTAATTTGGACCCTAGGGATATTCAGCATTGCTGCTATATCTTTAAGGGAAAGTCGGTGCTGGTCAAATTGAATTCGGTGTATGCACGAGACCTTATAATGGCTAATTATTTCCAAGGCAGCCCGTTGCTTCTTAGTCATATAATTGGTGAAGAAGTAAGAAGCTATGTCTACCTGAGTGACCATCTTAATGTCACTGCTTCCAAGCTGATTTACATCTGCAAGAAACTGAGAGGGTTGAATAGGATACAACAGTTCAAGCTCATCAATGCCGATAGACCTAGGGTCCAAATCAAATTGAGAAATGGCTCGGTTAAGAGTCTTGATTTAGATCAATGTGTTGAGCTATTGGATGAGAGTAGTCAGTGTGATGAGAATATTCACAGATAAAATTAAATATTGTTGTTAAGTTTTATTCTCATTTTAAATTATTATTTTGTTATTTTCTGGAGCTGTTTTTATTATATTAATTTTATTATATATGAGTCTTGCTAATAATGTTTCTGCCAATGTTTTTAGTGATAATAGGTTTTTGTCGTCTCAATTGTGCAATTTCAGTGAAAACTTAAATATTGGGCATTTTAATTGCCAAAGTTTTTCATTGAATCGAAATTCTGCAAAACTTAACGAAATTAGAAGTGTGCTGCAAGGAAATTATTTAGATGTGGTTGGTGTCAGTGAGTCGTGGATCAAACCGTATATTTCAAGTGACGTTATTGATATGCCGGGATATGATTGTCACAGAAGTGATCGTCCTGAGGGGAGAGGTGGTGGTGTTGTGATATATGTATCTAGGAGTATTACTCATAAAGTTGTTTTTGTAGGAAAGTTATATAGAGTTGTTGAGTGTATATTTGTTGAACTTATGGTTGGTGGGCGTAAAGTTCTTGTTGGTGTTGTTTACCTGCCTAATGGAGATGTGGCAAAATTTGAGGAGCATTTATCTGATTTAGTTGTCAGATATTCTAATGTAGTGATAATGGGAGATTTCAATAATAATATGTTTGACTTGAATAAATCTGCCACGATGAGAACTATTTGTCAAAACATGCATCTCACTGTTGTTCACAATAGTGTTCCCACGCATTATGATGTTTTTCACGGATCGACTTCTTTAATTGACTATTTTCTTTTATCGTCTCCTGAGCTTTTACAGTTTTCGAATCAGTTTAAGTGTCCTGGTATTTCTCGTCATTCGTTAATTTTCGTTTCACTAGCAATTGCTAACCCTAAGCCTGTGGAAGAATTTTATGAATTCGTAGATTATGAGTCCATTAATTATGACCAACTGCAGGATGTGTTGTCAATGTGTGAATTTGCCGGTATGTATGCAACTTCTGATGTTAATGTTCAGGTTGATGTTTTGTACGCCAATTTACGTGTAATACATTCTATTGTGCCGGTGAAAAGACGGAGGTGCACGTATTATTTGAAGGATAAGTGGTTTAATGACCAAAAAATTAAGTACCATATTTCTCTTAGAGACCTTGCTCAGGTGGCTTATGAGAATGATCCTTGTGCTGAAAATCGAAGGATATTTTGCAAATGCCGTAATAGAGCCAAACGCGTTGCTAGGGGAATTAAGGTATCTGAGCATTCCAAGCTTTTCTCCGGCAGAACTGTTGGGGAAATGTGGTCCATATTGGGGAAGTATGGAATAGGTGCAAAGAGGGACGTAATTGATGTCGATGTAGGCATACTAAATAATATGTTTTCGGACTATCAGTCGGTGAGCAGTGGCAATTTACCTCATATTTCTGATGTTGGACACTTTTCATTTCGGTCCGTGACTTACGCTGAGCTGTTAGACGCATTTTCGATGATTAAATCTAGAGCAGTAGGATCTGATGGATTTACTTTAAAATTCTTGAATATCGTATTTCCCTACATAACTGACCATATTTTACAACTTGTGAATACAATTTTAATGACATCGGAATTTCCGACCTTGTGGAAAACTTCCAAGATTGTACCAATTCGTAAGAATGGTACAGATGATAGTTTTAGGCCCATCTCTATAATGCCAATTCTATCTAAAATGATGGAGCACCTGATGAAAGCTCAAATGATTGATCATGTTGATGCATCATTTTTGCTTCATGATTGTCAGTCGGGCTTTAGGAAGAATCGCAGTACCACATCCTTGCTGATTGGTCTTACTGACAACATCAGAAGAGTAGTAAGTGATCGTGAGTGCGGTGTGCTCCTGTCATTAGATATGGAGAAGGCTTTTGATAGGTTGGATCATACAACGCTCATTGAAAAGTTGAATGTATTCTATGGGTTTTCGCGTTCAGCTTGTTCCTTAATGATGTCCTATTTGTTTGGTAGACGTCAATATGTCTGTAGTAATGGTGTTTGTTCTGGTGAACTTTCTGTGACTAATGGTGTTCCACAGGGTTCAGTGTTAGGTCCATTGTTGTTTATTATGTATATGAATGACCTGTTTGGGATTATCTCTAGTTCTAATTGTGTACCATTTGCGTTTGCGGATGATATACAAATTTTTTGTAAAAGTGGGATGGATTTTCCTGATGTATTACAAAATGTTATTGATTATACTACAACATTGCTTGAAGAGTGGGTAATTTCTAATGGGCTTTCTATTAATACGAATAAAACCAAGGCAATGGTGTTTGGCTATCGTCATAGTCCTGATCTTTCTATTACTTTGAATGGCAATAATATTGAGTTTGTTGATAGGATAAAATGTCTTGGAGTAATACTTGATGACAAATTATCTTTTGAGTTCCATGCCAATTCCATTGTGTCTAAGGTGAATTTCACACTGAGAAAATTATATAATCTGGAGCTGAGCATTCCCGTGTCGATAAGAAGTAGAATTGCTCATGCTTTAATTATGCCAGTTTTTTTGTACTGTATGGAAGTGTATTCAGGTTCTTTGTGTTTTGTGATGAAGAAAATTTGTTTGGCGTTTGATAGAGTTGTGCGTTTTGTTTATAAGATAAATATACCTGAGCATGTAACACCACATGTTGTAGACTTCCTAGGATGCACATTTTCTCAATTGGTGCATATTCGCAACTTGCACCACTTTTATAAGGTCTTTAAAATGCAGACGCCTATTTACTTAATACATTTTTTTAAATTTTGTAGGTCAACTAGAAATCCGCAACTTAGTATACCTAAATTATCTTCTATATTGGCACGATCATTTCATGTAAGAGTAGCTCGTATATACAATACGTTGCCACGTTCTCTTAAAACATTGGGCTTATCGTCAAACACTTTTCGCAGAAAATTGTATCAACATGCTGAAGCATTAAATTTTTAAAGCACATTCCTTCTGATTTGGTTAAGGGTTTTGTTATATTTCGTTTTAATTAATGCTGACGTTTTATTTAAATATTTTTCTTTTCTTTTTTTAAATGTAATACTGAAATACTGCACCATTGAGATTGTTCAGAAAATAATAATGTTATTTGTAATTTTAATTATTCCTCCCTGTGCTGTTTGTGCAAGTTTTAGATTAGGGTTTATTATGCTCCTCTATTGTAGCATAATTTGTGAGTAGTGCGTAAATGGCAGTTTTCCGTTATTTTATTTACTTCAAATAAAATTTAAATAACTTAAATTAGCGTCATATCTTGGTGAAGTACACAAATGGAAGTTTTTAATTTATTTTTTGTTCTAAGTATAAATTTAAGTTGTTATTGAAATTTGTAATGCAATATATATATATTTTCCAAATTACTGTTTAAATAATTTTTAAATTAGCGTCAAATCTTGGAGTAGTTCAAATATGGGAGTTTTAATTTATTTTTTGTTTCTAAGTATAAGTTCTAAATTGTTAATGTTATAAATATTTTATTATGTAGTAGCTCAATTGTTGTAGCACATTTAACCATAAATGGCATTACTGCTTGGTTATTGAATGAATAAATTAAAAAAAAAACTGTAACTGAAACTTTATTTAAAACTTCTCGGCATTATAAACAAGATATTTTGTCAAGATGAACAGGACATACATCTAAGAGGACAAATAAGTAAAAAAAATGTTGACCAGACCTAGACCTAAACAGGGTGGATGACTAAAACGTTATTGTTCTTATGAATACAATATAAAAACCGGCACAACTTCAATTAGGTTTTGTAGAAATTCTTTTTGTTACTAAAAAAAAAGAATACCTGAAAGATTACATTCCGGCACCCAAATACATGCATGGAAACACACCAATCGTAATACATCATATGGATTCGCATATACTGTAGTTTCAAAAACGAAAGTCGCACTATAGTCGCAGCAAAACTAAATACTAAAACAATGCATAGGCTATATTTATCTTCACAAGTACGAACCCGATATTACCCTGCCATCCGGAACAGATAAAAAAATAAAGCCTTAAGTTACCTACTTCAATTTTCGTTGGCACTTTGTAGCAAATTCTAACTACTCACTTGGAACCCCACGGTCCAGGCATTTAAATCAGAAAAATCTCTGCATTAAAAACTTTAAAATGCTTTTTTTTGCAATATATTGTTGAAAAAAGGGAAAAATGGAATCTTCATAAAACAAGCCGAGGTACATTTTGAGGGGTGGACAAACTGAACTTTTTTTAAATCAAACAACAAATTCAAAGAATTCGTAGTAAGTTTTTTTATTGCTCCTGAGAAAACTGCTAAAACTGAGCTGCCTCCTTTTTGCACCGGCGTCTTCAATTGACCTTTCGCTGGCCGTCGGTGGTGCAACGGCTAGTGTGCACGGCTCTTGTGCATGAAAACCTGAGTTCGATCCCTGCTCTGACCACCTTACATTTCCTTCGGCGACGGCCACCTCGCCTAGTGATGGCGACACTATCGAGTACTTAGTCATGTAAACGCTTCTCAAAGTACCGTTCGGAACCGGTGTACAACTGTGGGTCCCAATCAGTGAGAAAAAAATTAGAAAGCGCACAGCTCACTGGTTGTGAGAAGCTCTCCCCAATCCCTTCATGGGATGTAATGGGAAAAGGCTTTTTTCAATTGACCTTTAGTAATAATGTTTGTTCTAAATCATAAACTTGACGAAAAAATAATCAAACGAAATTATTGAAGTGATCCTCCTAAGATATTTCGCTCTGCATTGTTTTCGTATTTATGTGCGTATTATGTGAAAGACTAAAGCCAATTATTGAAAACCTGATTGGACCTTATCAGTGTGGTTTTAGACCAGGCAAGTCCACGACCGCCCAAATATTCATACTACGCCAAATCCTGGAAAAGACCCACGAAAAGCAAATCGATACATACCACCTTTTTGTCGATTACAAAGCTTCTTTCGATAGCCCCATACGGGGAAAACTGTACGAAGCTATGTCTGAACTTGGGATTCCGGCGAGACTGAACCGTCCCTGTAGAATGACGCTGACCAACACCAAATCAGTAGTGAAAGTGGGGTACGACTTCACTGAACCATTCTGTACCAAACGAGGACTGAGACAAGGCGACACACTTTCGTGCAATCTCTCTCTTCAACATCTTAATGGAGATAATACTGAGAAAGGCTGCAGTTAATACGAACAAGACCATTACTGCAGTATTTTCAAGAATCGAAAAATAATCAGCGAAGGTGGCTCTTTCTGTTAATGAGGGGATGACAAAATTGATTGTGTCAACGACTAGAGAAACCTCTCGACTTGGTTCGCACTTGAACGTTGACAACCGACTTAATTTTGAAGTGGTAGATGAATTTGTCTACCTTGGATCCGCCGTGAACAAGGACAACAACGTCAGCCTGGAGATAGATAGGAGAATTCTGCTTGCAAATATACATATGTTATTTTGGGCTCAGCAAGCAGTTTAGGAACAAAGCCCTCTCTCGACGGACAAAAGTCCAGCTATATCAGACTCTCATTTTACCTGTCTTTACATATGACTCCGAAACTTGGGTCATATCGCAAGCGGATGAAAAACACCTGGGAGTTTTCGAGAGGAAAATTATCCGTAAAATATATGGTCCTGTTCAGGTTATCATGAAAACCAAATGATGAAAGCATAAATATTTTCCAAACGTTGAGATGTGCATATTTCCGTCCGCCACCACCATCCTAGTCTTTAAGAAATTTTGTGTGATGTCTTGATAACCTGGTGCAACTTGGTATCCAGAACTTTTAGATTCAAATTATTTTAAAAATATTCATTTAAAAAAAAATTGTATAGTGATTTACAATATTTCAAATTAATTCTGAAGAATGTTTATATAACGAAATTCAAGTAGCACAATTAAAACTAAGAAAGCAGCACAATTAATACTTACAATATTAATAAGGATAATCAACGTTATAGGACGAGTATAAATAATGTAATTTTATATTTATTGTTTGTTCCCCGATGTCGAGCGAAACTCCCCTTCGTATCATTTCGAGTCGAACGAACATTTATCTATATCAAAGATAAAGTCTGTCGATCGAAACCTTTCGATTTAGAGCAACCTAATTGCAATCGCATTAGTGTGGTAGGCTTTTGTTTGACATCGAGGAACGGGGTATTAAATTAATATAACAACTCACCGTTTTCCAGGTAAACCCTCCGAGTACTTATTGTGCAAACATGAGCTTAAACACTCCAATACCGACAACGAGGTAAAATTTTCACTGGCTATCATTTCGAGACCCCTGGTTTGACGTTTTTTCTCATCTTTAATCATTTCCAATAATTCTGTATCAATCTCTTTAAGAGACGACATTAACATTTTCGAGTTTCCAGACATTTTCTAAATATATGATAATAAAAAAAAAACATTAAAAACAAACATATTAAAGAAAGTAAAAATAAAAAAATCAACAATACGTTTTAACAAATATATTAAATGGAAATAAAACTTATACTTTTGAAGCCATTTTGTTATTCCAATGGGTTTATTTCGCCTTCAACAAACAGTTTTTATATTAAATGTATTATGTGCTCCTTATAACAAGCCCCAATTGATAATGTTCTATAAAGTAGTTGCAAGATTCCTTGTCGACTTTGTTACTTTTGTTGTTTTGATTTAATGCAATATTTAAAAAAAAAATGCAATATAAAAACTGGTTGCTGTCTCTCCTCTATCTAAGATCAGAGTTCACACTTTTTGTATTCCAGATAGGACAGAGCGAGAGACAGATAACAGCTCGTAGTCAACCCCATTAAGGGATTGCCATAACACATACGATGGTCTTGTATTGTTCAAAATGTATTGATTAGATAGATAGAATATAGACCCCCTGCTGTAAATAATTTTGTTTTGAAAATAACTTGGTTTAATGTTTTTTTGTAAAAGTTCGCCGCGATTATACACACGATGATGTGCATTTCGTATTATTTCACAACATGTTTTTATACCTTTTGCTTGATGATGATAAGTGACACTAGCGCCTTATGGTATTTGACTGAATTCATTTCTTTTTATTTTGGCAGCATTGAAATTTTTAATATATTTTGACATTATAATTTTTCGGTTTCTATGTGGATTAGGGAGCAGCAAGCTTATCAATTACAGTAAGATGATTCAAGCAGAATACTAAAAAATTATACATAATATTTGATAAAGAATGTGAAAATATTATATTCTATAGGAAGAATCTCTTTGATACAAGAATCTCTTTGCTACAAGAATCTCTGTGATAGGGAAATTATGGGTATTGTGCTAATGACATACAACACTTTAATGACAACATAATCCGAATGTGCCAAAGCGACTTGAAACATCCTAGCAAAAAGTGTACTTTAATATGTTCCAGAACTCATGAATAAGATCAGATTATATTCTATTAGGCCTAAACGCCAGCCAAAATAAATTATTGAGTTGTGTTGCGGTATTTTTTGCTTTTGTAGTTCTTTGATAAGAGTATACATATATATATAAACGAGCTTTTCGTTTGTCCATAATGTTTTTTTAATATAGAATCTATTATACGATGCAGCACAAATAACAGATAATCAATACATAGTATGTTGCCCACTAATTTCAATGTAAACAGAAATTTAAATATAATTTTATCGTGGAAAAGGTTTGTACAAATGTATTGTAAATGTAAGTCTAAATCAATACTGAGAAATCAAGTCCCCCCTAATCGTTTTTCATAACATATTTACTTGTGTACATGTTGCCCTTGTTCTAGGAGATAATATTAGGCTGGCCATACAATTACATATTTAAAAAAATATGTATACATTATCTTTGCATTAAAAACAGAATAAAACAACAATCAGCTATCAGTGTTCTTTAAATATTTAGATTTACTGATTGAAACCTCCAGTTTTTGCACCTACATTGTCGTTCACTCTTTCGTCAACGATTTTTTCCTTCTGTATATCTAAAAATGTGCACTTTTGTCCCACTTTAGACAATCAAATCAAATTGTAACATTTTATATCGGCGGTGTTAAGTTGGTCCAAATATCCCAAATAATTATGATATGATTTATTTATAAAAACCCATTATAAAAAGTTATCACATAATGGGTTAATTACAGATAAAAAGGTAGTTCAATAATATTTTCCTTAATAAATATGTATGTATATTATTCTATTCGGATAT
The DNA here is from genome assembly GCA_963931995.1 of Phaonia tiefii. Taxonomy (NCBI): domain Eukaryota; kingdom Metazoa; phylum Arthropoda; class Insecta; order Diptera; family Muscidae; genus Phaonia; species Phaonia tiefii. The sequence goes on from OZ008370.1 coordinate 236,777,063, forward strand.
GTAGCAGCTAGTAGTGTCTACCAGCCAATTGTCCGCATACCGAAATAGGCGTCACAATTCTCAGTTACAGAGTGGCATTAGGCAAAACATTGTCCAGTACCATAGGTGATTAAGATTGGTTGTGTTTAACGAGAGCTATGTACATATGTATGTCGTCGATCATACGGGCAGATGAGCATGGCTTAGTCGTTTTAAAAAGCCTTAACACGAATTTGATCCAAAGATATCCAGGGCAATGTATGAGCAAACAATTCTAGTTTAGGTGAATTCCAATTCCATTTTTAAATATTTGGATGCAAATTTTTGATTTGCATTCTACTTTTAATAGAGTAGTGCGGTATTTATACTCAATCAGACTTTTTGACCACGTAACTCCCTCTGTTAACCGATTCTTGGGTTGTAGTTTCTCAAATTTTGTACATTTCCGATCTCTGTTGTTGTTTTACAAAATGTTCAAAAATCAATTTCCTACCTTTCTCACGAATTTGTTTAAATTTGGCCGTTCATCACGTACGAATCAATTAATAATTCCTAGAGCGAGGGGTTATATGAATAGGTCCTTTCAGGTGAGAATAGCCAGATTGTTCAACTTGCTTCCTTCTACACTACGAGTATTTAACTTCACTAGCGCTACGTATCGCAAAAAGCTTCTTCAACACTTTGGAGAAATAACGCAGTAGTTGACAATGTTTCTTTTTGGTTTTTGTTTTTTACAATGTTCCTTTGATTTTTTTTTTTATATTTTATTATTGCCTTTGGAAATTTTTGATTCATTCAACTGATTAAATAATGTATACACTATTTTCAATAGAGCTTGTGTTTGTAGTTTTCTTTTTGAAAACACCTTTGGGAACTCTGAATTATTATTAGTCATGAATAATATAATCTCTAATTTAACTTTGTTATCAACTAGTTTTTTGATCTTGCTACTTAATTAAAGGATATAATTGTTATGTAATTTCTTATTTAATGAAAACATATAATGTGTGTTATAAATGGAGTAGTTCTTTTGTAATTTATTTGAATTGGCCGAGAGGCTTAAAATTACAAGTGTGAATAAATAAATAAATAAATAAATAGCTTGTTTATGACACTGTGACACAAAATTAGATTTATTTCAAAATGATGGGGTTCTGTCAACGGATTCTGGTAGAAAGGTGTAAAAAAAAATATACGTGTATCGGCGTTTTGCCAGATCTGATCAGAATTTTTTTTTAGGACGGGTAAAAGTTTCCGCCGCTCGGAACTTTCCTGCAACATATCGGCATGCAAAATTGTGCGTTCCTTACTTCTGAGGTACAAAGTGTGTTCAGAAGTTTTATAGAAAAGATTCAGATAAACATTTTTGTGGAACAAATTAACCCTCTAACTGTCACGTATAACCATAATTTTTTTAAACTCGCAAAAAATTGGTCCAAAGTGACGGGGGCGTGGTGAAAATGTTTTATAAAAATTATCGCCATAAAATTTCACTATATGTGTCCGAACACTCCAAAATACAAATCTTAGCCCAAGTGCTAGATAAAAGATGAAATATGATAAAATTCATTATTAACCCTTAGAAGGCAGTTATTTTTTGCTTATTATCTAGCACTTGGGCTAAGATTTGTGTGTTGGAATCGGAACGTTCAAAAAATGCTGCATTTTGCCAAGGAGCATGTGAAATGGCCCGTACGCAAATGGCGATATATTTTGAGGACAGCTGAAACAAAAGGGAGCTTGGTTAATTATGATAGGAGTAATCTTCCTGTACGAAGACCTACCAACACCGAATTCCGGCCCCAAAACACAATCCAAACAGTTAAACATGGTAGCGGAAACATAATGGTATGGGGTTGTTACTCTTACAGTGGGACAGATCCTTTATTCCAAATTGAACAGACAATGGACGCTGCATATTATACCACTATATTAAAAAAACATCATGATACCTTGTGCTGAATGGGAAATGCCGCTTCGATGGGTGTTTCAACATAATATCGACCCCAAACACACATCGAAGCGAGCAAAAGCTTGGTTTGAAAATAATAGTGTCATAGTTTTAAGATGGTCTATGCAGTCGCCGGCCTTAAATCTTATTGAGAATTTGTAGCGGGACATTAAAGTGTCTATCAAAGGAATAAACCAATTTAATAAAGAAGAGCTTAGGGCACTGGTACAATCGGCGTGGAAAACACGACTTGTGGAGACTTGTGGATTCAATGTCAAGGCGTTGCGTAGCTGTGATAAAAAATTAATAGTTATTTCATAAAGTACTGAGATAATATAAAGGATGAATGAAACATACATTTTATTTGACACAGGTATTTATTCTAGTTCAGATGATGAATAGCGATGACTCTTTTTTAATTCACAGGCAAAACGGGATATTTTGAAATATTTTGATTTATACCTAATGATTTAATTTTAGATTACGACATTAATGTTCTAAAATGTTATATCTAGTTCTTAATTGAACAATAAAAAATAAAAGTTATAAACAAAATTTAATTTTTCTACATTTGTTTTTTCCTCGGAACCGAAATGTGCAGGATGAATGGTGAATCCCGAAAGTTTTCCAGAGGGTAAGAAGATCGACAACGGGCCTAATAATGGGCTGCCCTCCTGCAAGGACGAGAATGGGAACCTGGTGGCTGAGAAGCAGTGTGTGCTCAAAATGTGGAAAGACTACTTTTCAGCACTACTCCCGGATCACAATACGAACTTTCAAGCGGAAGTTATGCGATTACGGGGTGTATGGCTCGGCGATAATACAAACCCAGCCGAAGCGAATACCTTCACGAATAGCCAAATGACAATTAGGGCAATATCATCGGAAATAGTTAAATCTAGGAACGGTTCTTGACTGTAAGTAGGTGATTAACGATTATTCCACGCAACATCACCTGGGTGCCGGGTCATAGTGGAGTTGGGTAAATGGGCGGAATCGACCCATATAGCCCAGTGGAACCTGTAAACAGTGGGCAGGATGACGAATTTCCTATGGGCAGACCCAGATGGAACGAGGACATAAGGTTTGTTGAAACTGGGAAAGCCTGAAATGAGCCAAATGATGAATTGTGATCCGGGAGTAGTGGCGATTAGTGAGTGCAGGGCATGCATGGTGGACAATGCCCGGCCTTCACATAAGCTAGATCCAGTTATCTCTCGGACATGACCAATCTTGTGGGAATGGACCGGAATATCTTAGGCAATTTCGTGAATAGCACCCAATTCCTATGAGAGGTATAGTGACTTAGTATGATAAATTGAGAGCGCACGACAGATCTAATCAGCGGCTTAAGTGCATGTCTACTGACATTGGAAGGATCAGAGTGTTTTTTTAACACTCTGCATCGCACCCCTCTTTTCAAACTAACTAGTTTTTGAAATTTTGTATTTACAGAATAAACAAGCAAAGTACACCAACAATAGGTCTGTCTGCGTACTTTTCCAGTAGCAAATACTCAGTAACTTTTTTTGGGAGAGTAAGAACAATTTTACTCTCTCGGTTGAAAATATATCAAAAAGTACGCAGACAGCATCCAGTGAAATCTTGCAAGAAAACAGCTGATCGGTGTGTAAACAATTGAAATAGCAAAGCAAAAGAATTTTAGCATATGCGTCGCGCGGTCGCACTGTATATTTGCACGTTTCTAGCATGAAGTAAAATGTTTTGTTTATTATAATTTATTATAAACGTTAAAAATCAACACAATTCTAACTACTTACCTCTGCCATTGTTAAATTTCAATTTTTATTTTCATTTCACAAAAATTATTTCATTCAAACAGTAAACAAAAACAGCTGTTCAAACTAGTTGCAAAATCTTGCAAGAAGAAATTTCTCCAGCAACATTTTGCAACTTCTCTAACTTCCAACTGTCAAAAAATTCTCTTTTCCGCTCTCTCGCTGCAAGAGATTTGGAGTACGCAGACAACATTTTGCAAGATTTTGCAACATTTTGCAAAATATGTGTACGCAGACAGACCTATTAGGTCTGTCTGCGTACTTTTCATAGTCTAATAATATAAGTCGACGCGTGGCGTGTTGTTGTAATAATAAACGATTTTGACAGAATTTTGTTGTACTATTGTTATGACAATACACTCGATATGTCAAAATCATTTTATATACGAAGAGAGGCAAAGGAAAAACGCCAAAGTAAATAATTACATGCATAGAATTACATGTATTAAAAAAAAGTAATAGGCAGAAAGTTGGAACGCATTTAAGATCCAAATTGGTAAGTATCCATCAGTAAGTCCATACATATGTATGTAGGTAATTTTAGTTACTTCTTCTATATATTTTTAGCCATCAAAAAAACTACAGGCGGTGAAACGACCAGCGTAAGCAAAGAGGGCAAGGAAGATTCAAAACAAATGATGCGACAAGTTTGACACTTCGAGTGTATTACGTAAACAAAGAATGATAAAAAGAAACAACCCGATAACAAAATGCCTGATCAGCTGGGCTTATGCTTCCACTTATATTATTACACTATGGTACTTTTCCAGTAGCAAATACTCAGTAACTTTTTTTGGGAGAGTAAGAACAATTTTACTCTCGGTTGAAAATATATCAAAAAGTACGCAGACGGCATCCGGTGAAATCTTGCAAGAAAACAGCTGATCGGTGTGTAAACAATTGAAATAACAAAGCAAACGAATTTTAGCATATGTGTCGCACGGTCGCACTGTATATTTGCACGTTTCTAGCATGAAGTAAAATGTTTTGTTTATTATAATTTATTATAAACGTTAAAAATCAACACAATTCCAACTATTTACCTCTGCCATTGTTAAATTTCAATTTTTATTTTCATTTCACATAAATTATTTCATTCAAACAGTAAATAAAAACAGCTGTTCAAACTAGTTGCAAAATCTTGCAAGTAGAAATTTCTCCAGCAACATTTTTTTGTTCTCTAACTTCCAACTGTCAAAAAATTCTCTTTTTGGCTCTCTCGCTGCAAGAGATTTGGAGTACGCAGACAACATTTTGCAAGATTTTGAAACATTTTGCACAAAATGATGCAAAATATGTGTACGCAGACAGTGCTATTGACATGAAACAGTGAAACCAGCTGTTCTTATAATAGGTTTGTTTGTTTACTTTACCCCGGGATCCCGCAGGAACCCAAACTTACCCAAACGCGTTTCTTTACTCACAAATTGGGCAAATGAGAGCAAAGTGTCAAACAATCAGCTGTTCGAAACGTCAACATAAAAACATATGTATTGTTTGTTTCTATACTTTTGGGTAATATCATGGTACAAAGAAATGGTAGAAGCACAGCCCAGCTGATTTGAACTTTTTTCTGGACTGAGTGTGAGTAAGTTTTTCTCTTATGTCAAAATTTGTTTACATTTGTTTGTCTGCAACCCCCGTTCGCCAGCAACTGCTGTTTTTGAAATATTTCTCTGCAAAAATTACATAGAAACGTTTTAATTTTCACACTTATACACTTTCAATATATCAAATAACACTCAATCATTTTCTAAATGGCACTTTTTGCAAATTTCTTTACATTTTCATAATTTTTCTATCAGCTGACTTGATACAACACAGACACTGAGCAAAAACAAAATGCCTGTTGTTTTTGGCTTGTTGTATTTGTTGTCGTACTGCATCTACCATTATATTTCTACCATGGGTAATATTGAGTATTTGAGAGAGAATTTAGCTTTTACTCTCTTTTACCCGAACTTTACCCAAAAGTAAAGACACAAAGCTAATACCTAATACCAGGGATGCCAACTTGGTGGTTTTCCCGCTACTTGTGGTGACTTTTGACACACAAAAACCACTGTTTTAGAATTTTAGAATTTAAAAAAAAAATCGCTACAGTGGCGATTTTCGCTGTTTAAGGTAGCGGCTGTAGCGATTTTTACGCAACATTGTTTATTGCCATTACTTTTGAAGTTTTTTGTCCTAAAAAAAGTTATGAAATAAGATTTAAATTTCAATGTTTTTTAAAATATCGCCAAATAAGTCTTATTTATAAGAAAATTTATTGAAAAGAAACTTAAAATCAATTTTTATTTTAAATTTTTTTAATAAAAGTTGACAAATAATAATTGTTGTAAATTTTTATTAAACAAATTCATTTCATATTCACAATCATCTACAATTATTTTTCGCTTTGATTTGTTCTATCTCATTACTCTTATTTGCGATCCCTAGTTTTAAGTCATTCCTAAATTGGTTATACTATATGCATGTAGTATGTTTATTTACGAAAAATTCCAAGTTTTTGTTGTTTATGTGAAGTATTTTTGTTTAAGTTTTAGTTTGTTTTATGTTTTAGCTAAAATTATTTATGTTTAGAAAACATATGTTTCTAAATAAATAAATTGAATTTTATAATACGTATGCATGTATGTGCCTTTTTTAATTTTCTCATATTCTGTGCAGTTATTACTAATTTTTGCCGTTTTTACACTTTTTCGTAGTGTTTTTTAATATCCGTCAGTAGAGATTTGTGGCGATTTTTAGCAACTTGTCTGTAGCGATTTTTGTCTCGGAAGAGTTGGCATCCCTGCCTAATACCATTAAATTTATATTGCACTAAGTCGCCCGGCCGTCCAGGCAGGGGGGTTAAAATTCCTCTGTAAATGTGTGGCAAAATCGGAAAAATCACTCGGTACTTTTTAAAAAAAAAATTTTCTGGATGGTTACCATAACCAATCTCATGGTTACTATACGCACAAAAGTGGACTTATATGGACTTACAGACATCCCACAAAAAAAGAATGACACCACGGAATTCGTGACACAAATACCTTTCGTTGAAGTACCCACACTAATCCATAGCCAAATGTCCCTGGGTGTGACGGTTTTTTTGACCCTGTGGGCCCCATAGGTCCGTACAACGGCTAGTTTTCAATTTTCTCACATTCTTTAATATTACTTTAATTTTGGTTTTTTTTTTTAAAAAATTTTTTTTGCCTGCCCCTGGTCCTGAACTTCAGCCGCCTTTTGGCCAATATGCACTAGATATATGGTAGAAACAGCTAATAGTAATTTTATTTACATTCCATAAAATAAATCAACTTAATTACGCTCCGAAATGTAAAGGTTGATACATACATATGTCGGACAGACATTTAAAAAATGAAAGTTGTTTCGAGTTTTTCCGCCTCGTTCGTTCAGATCGTAAACTTCATCTTACACCCAAAGAAGTCTGAACAGACGTCTGATCTGTCATGCAAATCTGGCAATGGGAAATAGCAATAGCCGCAGTAGCTTTTTGTCGGGTTTCATCTCACCACAATGAATTAACTGACATGGTCACCTTTTTATGGCGCTTTAGATTAGCACGTTTTTTTTTTACACACCAGATCACTGAGCACAAATTCTATATTTACATATTTGTACGTTTAACTAAATACATATATTCGTTCTCAGCCGGTTTACTTCTTTAATCACGCCAACACAAATCATTAAAAGAATATTGACGAATAAAAATATTGGAACTTTAGCCAAACAATACTTGAAAACGTGCCTTTCTACTGCAGTCCACACCTAAAAGAACTTGGTCTTCAAGTACTTAGCAATATCAACCCATTAATGAGAATTATCTTGAGGAAACAATTTGATTGCTAGCGTTTAGACCTTTTCTGGGAAATTGCCTTACACACGTTTGTTAAGTCATAAACAATATTTCCAAATAAACAAACTTAAAGATAATTAAATTCCAAACTCACTGTTGAATAGTATAAAACTGCTTGTCTTGCAAGAACACTTGGTACCAATGACAGAACACCGCCTGAGTGACTAGTATTGCCAGAGATCACTACACGTTTGAAATTAGGAGAGCTAAGCGAACTTCCAGATCTCTTCTTTGTTGGATAAGTTTTAACAGTGGGCGCGTTATATTCAACAGCACAGCTGTTATTATATCGTAACGTTGCTGGAAATGCCGGCAAAATTCTGTTACTTTTAACAGCAGTGGAGGGAATAACAAAACGTACAAATGACAACTGCATTTTGATTACACAATTTTAAAATAAAACAAAAAATCAAGTTTTAAAGCAGCAAGAATTCGGAAGCAACTGTGGCGACGTGATAGTATATTCAGAAGTTGACAAGGACAGGACAGGTCAAGTTGTTTGCTTCTCACAGTGCCTCTCGCAATAATGACAGTGATAATCTTAGCTCTGATTTAGCGTTTTTATTTGCTTGTGGTCTTCACATGTTATAAAATCATTGATAAACTCCTGAACTTTCCAAACGTCTTATCTTTGCCAGAGTTATTCCGTCAACCAATGGAAATTGCTTTTCTATTAAATTTATACCGTGTGTTGTGATGTATTTTGAGGATTCTGTTGTTATTTTTCATCATATGTTTTTGTTGACATTTTGTCTTTTCAAGCATGATACAAAATACAAGGTAGTAGCGTCAGCCCATATGATTTCCTTTGTTTACATTTCATCGAACCCAGTAAATGTCAAAGCTGTTTTGGTGAGTAAGTTCTCTTTTGATTTCATCTATTAATGTTCACAATTGCACATGGATGTGTACATTTTTATCAGCTGATTCTTACAATAACTGGGCACGGAAATTACAACAATAGCTCTGTCAGCGTACACATATTTTGCATCATTTTGTGCAAAATCTTGCAAAATGTTGTCTGCGTACTCCAAATTTCTTGCAGCGAGAGAGCCAAAAAGAGAATTTTTTGACAGTTGGAAGTTAGAGAACTTGCAAAATGTTGCTGGAGAAATTTGCAACTAGATTTTGCAACTAGTTCATGGTAGAAATATAATGGTAGATGCAGTACGACAACAAATACAACAAGCCAAAAACAACAGGCATTTTGTTTTTGCTCAGTGTCTGTGTTGTATCAAGTCAGCTGATAGAAAAATTATGAAAATGTAAAGAAATTTGCAAAAAGTGCCATTTAGAAAATGATTGAGTGTTATTTGATATATTGAAAGTGTATAAGTGTGGAAATTAAAACGTTTCTATGTAATTTTTGCAGAGAAATATTTCAAAAACAGCAGTTGCTGGCGAACGGGGGTTGCAGACAAACAAATGTAAACAAACTTTGACATAAGAGAAAAACTTACTCACACTCAGTCCAGAAAAAAGTTCAAATCAGCTGGGCTAGTGCTTCTACCATTTCTTTGTACCATGAACTAGTTTGAACAGCTGTTTTTATTTACTGTTTGAATGAAATAATTTTTGTGAATTGAAAATAAAAATTGAAATTAACAATGGCAGAGGTAAGAAGTTAGAATTGTATTGATTTTTAACGTTCATAATAAACAAAACATTTTACTTCATGCTAGAAACGTGCAAATATACAGTGCGACCGTGCAACACATATGCTAAAATTATTTGACGTAGAATACGTTTACCTTACGGTATGAGGAGTCATGTCAGGTTTTTATTGTTGTAATCTTTATTTCATTGAATTTGAGGAAACGGCTAGATGAATTTTTTTAAAATTTTTTTTGTAGGTAAATGAAGATGTTATCTTTCGTTTGATATACATTTCATATTGGTTGATATATTTCTAGTATTTTAATTTCTCAAATGAAAATTGTTTAAACATATACACTCAAACATATGTGTGGTGTTTGGTTGAGTGTTTTTGGTTGCTCAACATTGCTTAGGAACATGTATCTAGTAAAAAGTGAAACGAACAGCAAGCTAATGTTGCTTGGCAACATGTATCTAGTAAAAAGTGAAACAAACAGTAAGCTAACGTAATAAAGCTTTTTTGCGAAAGCTTCAATAAAGCTGTTGTAACATTAATTTTGAATTGTAAAGCGTAAAGCTTTCATACAACGCTCGAATGCTAATGCGAAGACTCGATAAGGTAAACCTTTTTTAATATTAGGGCGGCCCTCTCAACATTCGTAGAACTTATTTCAATAAAAATATTAATTAAAATACATAAATTAAATTAAGTTTAAAAAAATTGAACATAATATTTTTTTTTTTAAACGGACTTGAATCAAATGCCGTTGGTAAATATAAAAATTACAGCAGACAGTTGTCCGAGGCCTTCGGCCACGGACTGTCCCTGCAGGCTGTGTCAGAGACACGGCCATTAAGTTTAACGTAGAATACGCCATCCGATAAGACAGAAAACATATATAACAATAAATGATAAATAATATAAGCAAATGAATTTATTGTTATATATGTTTTCTGTCTTATCGGATGGCGTATTCTACGTTAAACTTAATGGCCGTGTCTCTGACACAGCCTGCAGGGACAGTCCGTGGCCGAAGGCCTCGGACAACTGTCTGCTGTAATTTTTTTTGCTTTGATATTTCAACTGTTTACACACCGATCAGCTGTTTTCTTGCAAGATTTCACTCATGGTAAAATGAGGAAGGTAAACTCGTTAGAACAGCTGATTTCAACATATTTCTTGCTTAGGTGTTACTCTTATGTCAAATTCACATGCATTTTGTTTGTGTACTTTTTTGTTTACTTATACAGTAGATACACACATGAAGAAAATTTGACAGATTATGGACACCAAACAAAAACAAAATGCCTGTGTTTGTTGTAACAATTCCTAGTGCGTTTACCTTACTTATTTTACCATGATTTCACTGGATGCTGTCTGCGTACTTTTTGAGATATTTTCAACCGAGAGAGTAAAATTGTTCTTACTCTCCCAAAAACAGTTACTGAGTATTTGCTACTGGAAAAGTAAGCAGACAGACCTAATGCTAATGCTACTACCTTATATTTCATCATGCGTCGAAGAGTGAAGAGCTCAAAATGACCAGTAAAGAATTTTTTTCAGAGTTCTTTGAAGTTTTGAGAGAGCAAGTGCATCATCCGCTTTGTCACCCATGCTTACTCGTCGACGTCAACCACAAACCGTGATTTTTTTAACCCACTAAAGTTAATTATAGCTTAATTTGTACGGGACATCTAAGCGATATTACGCGGCATTTCAGTTTCCCACTTAAATTCCGTCTTGAGCAATGACAATGTTGTCACATGTTCAATTTCAAGAAATGGCAACAAAAAGTTATGTTAGATAAATTTTGTTATCATTTCTTGCGAATGAAAATGTTATCAAGGAGAGACTCAAAAGCAGAAATTTGCAAAATGGTTTACACATTTTAAGTTGATTAAAACTATTTTATTTAATGGAAGACTACGTATACTTTTATATCTTTAAATTTCAAGCATATATTTTTAATTGCGATTGAAAACTATAACGCGCGGTAAGTGTTATACATATTGAACTTGGTAAATTTATCTATCCGGTATAGTCGTTTAAACAGGTGATGACATTTTTTCCGTGTCATTTTTCGCTTCCCTTGGCAAAATCATATGTATTTAGTTTTTATACTTTTTTGTATTCATGTATTGGTGGTTTTTATTTGTGTAGAGTTTGACAACTGAATCGAATAAACGAAAATAAAATGTTTGTTGTTGCTGCTTACAACTACAACAACATCTGATGCTACCATGTGTTTGTTGGCAGTGGCTTCAAACGTGTTGCCGTATCGCATTTTTTTTCACCCATTAGAGCAAATGTTGCCACATTGCGTAGTATTAAGTGTGGATCGTGTTATTTGGAAAGTTGTAAGTGGCGATAGCTTAAGGGAATAAAAAACAGCCTTAATGTTGCATGTGTGTGGAGAAAAGGTAAAGACACAAATCCAAAGTCTGTGGCCAGCTGAGAAACAAGAAATAGCTAAGAAATCCAAACAAAATGTGTAGACTGTGTTAGTGGTACCACCATTTCAATTCTCCTTGATTTAATTGGTTGTAAACAAACGTACTTTTCATGCGTAGTGTGAAGTAAAACAGCGTTGCTTAAAGCAAATTAGATATTTTTTCTTGATTCTCAGACAGCCGAGAAAAAACATACGATTTTCTTGAGTCTGCTTAAAATCAACAAAATCAAGAAACGCGATGTCAGTGGGAATGCCGTATGATCATTATACCCATGTGTAATTTTACCCAATTTCGTGGTCCAAAACCAGCGGCAAAAATGGCAACAATTTGCAGATCTACTCAATGCGTATTGCGTAATTTATTCAATATGTTATGGGTGAAAATTGTATTCATTTGATTATGTAGTTTAATTGAGTGCATACTTCCTTTTTATCATTTTATAGGGACAAATATTTTTTGTTGGTTTAAAATAAATAGTTTATATAATATTTATAATTACTTTGTTATAAACGATTACATTATAACAATAAACTTACACGATCCCCAAAAGAAGTGTAAATGCACCATCTATATTGTCACTGTTGTAGACCCCAACAACAACCATTGCCAAACTGACCAATCGTCCCCCTTTGCGGTATTTTTTCGCTTTTTAATGTCCCCTCTCGACTTGAATCCATCTTAAATACATGGTTATACACAAAATAAAATGCTTTATTTTATATATTTAGACTTATTTCAGCTAACTACATGGATTTTTATGAAAAATATTAAAAACTAAATTATTAAAATTGTTGGCGTAGAATACGTTTTACCTTACGGTATAGGGAGTCATGTCAGATTGTTATTGTTGTAATCTTTATTTCATTGATTATTAGGAAACGGCGCGATAACTTTTTTTAAAAATTTTTTTGTAGGTAAATGAAGATGTTATCTATCGTTTGATATACATTTCATATTGGTTGATATCTTCCTAATATTTAAATTTCTCAAATGAAAATTGTTTAAACACATACACTCAAACATATGTGTGGTGTTTGGTTGAGTGTTTGAGTTTGTAGCGTGAACAGAAACTATGCTGCTGTTTTAGTGTGGACACAAACCTTCGGCTGTTGTTTTGATTGATGAAATATTGAAATTTCGTATATTTACTTATGTATTTAAGTGAAACAAAATGTTAAATGTGAATTTGAATTTAACATGGATATATAATTATAAAAAATATATGAAAAAATTAATTCATACATTTTTATGTTAAATGAAAGTGCTGCCAAGTAAGCAAAATAACAATGCTGCTTGATGCTGTTTGACAGCAGCTGACAGTTGACGTTTAGTAAATTAAAATAAAAAATAATCAAATTGATTTGCGTCTGTTATTTATCATTTATCCTTACTCTTTTAATTTAAAAACATATTTATCCTATTTTTCCTACCATAAGCTTATGTATATTATCAAAAGTAACTATCAAATAAATAAATTCATTTGCTTATGTTATTTATCATTTATTGTTATATATGTTTTCTGTCTTATCGGATGGCGTATTCTACGTTAAACTTAATGGCCGTGTCTCTGACACAGCCTGCAGGGACAGTCCGTGGCCGAAGGCCTCGGACAACTGTCTGCTGTTTTTTTTTGTTACTTTTTTGTAATGTTGTAGACTTTATCCGGAGTTACTTTTGAGATATAGGACGAAAACAAAAGGCAAATATTAATAAGATGATAATATCTTTTTTTTATGATAAATAAATATTTTTTTCACATATGTACGTGAAGATAACTTATTTTTTTTTAATTCAAAATTTTCATATATTTTTTGTTGTATATCCACAATAATGGTTCATACGGTATCATAACGTGTTAAATTTTCACCAAAAGTGGATATACAAGAAAATGACTACATAATATATCTGAAGCCATAAGAGATAGGGACCTGGGGATTAATCAGGTGGATAGATCTAAAAAATGTATCCCAGGAAATAGGCTTATCTCATTTTTCATGATTTTGTGATTTTGTGTAACTTCGGAACGACGATATGTATATTCTAGTGTACCAATGTAATCGGATTTTGTGATTAATCGGTTAATCGTTAATTGTAAATTTCAATCTGACAATTAACCGAATAAAACCCAATCAAATTATTCGATTAATTCATTATTCGAATATAATGAATCAAAAAAAGGAAACAATGTTCAAACATAGGCACATTTATTAAAACAAACCAAAACGTAAAAAAGCAACTTTATTATATAAAATATAAGTAAGTACAATTCACAAATCGTGGTTGCAGCAACATGTAATTTAGTAACTTTGGGTACCAAGCCAAAATTAAAAAAATTTCATACGTTGGAGACAAAAGTGCCACCCATTCATAGGGTAGGGTCGCTCTGAAACACCCTATTGGATTGATTAATTTTGAGCAAATTCTGCAAAACGTAATTTTCTGATTATTATCCTTATTGTACATAGTTTGAGCAGAATCTGACCATGCATTTTGGTATCCCCCAGACAAAGTGGCCAGTGGGTCTTGAAATTTCATCAGACTATTACACCGAATTTAATGAATCAAGTTTGAGACAATTTTTCTTATTTATGTCTATGAGCCAAAGCACTGTGCGACGCTTTCTCTCAACAAACTATCAACTCTGTTCGAAATGTGTGTAAAGTTATGAAATTTGTTCGCAAATCGTTGTCATGACTTGCCACATTGTACCATACGGACTGCATGCCATAAACACATACTTATGATTTATTAATCGATTAATCGCACTGATTTATTCGAGTTAATCATTAATCGAAAAATTAGTTATAAAAATGTTCGGTTAATTTTATAACACGATTAATCGATTAACCGAATAATGATTAATTGAATGGTTACCCTAGTATATTCCTTTTAAGGAAAAATTAATGAAATTCGTATGTGTTTCGTAAATAAAATTGCGTTTTATTTCGATATTCTTATAAGTTATCGAATTTTTTAACAAATTTCCCGCTAAATAAAATTTTTAGCGGATTTTTGGATACATTTCGAGGTAATTTACAGAAAATACTTGGCAACACTGATGGGAATGGAAAATACAAATACCCAATTCATACGATGATTTTTACGACGGTACAAGAAGCAATTGGGGTATAAAAACGATGTACAAGCAGACAGTCAAAATTTCTCTTCACTCAAATGACAACAAACACAACGAGTGAAACCCTATGCATTCTCTGTTCTCTCTCTTACTCTCTTCATTGAATATTTCAATACACGTGCAGCTTTTAGATAGTGCTATTGTATATAACTATACAAATTCCAACCATGTTTAAGTAAAACTACATAAACTATGCAAAACGTATGAAATAATCAAGATATGACGCGTGAGAGAAATGCCTTTGAGTGAATTTCTAGCACTTTTTGGTTCTCTTTTACCAGGTTTGCCAAATTGCGCACATCTTCTGGTCGTCTAATTCTATACAGGTAAAGAAGAAAAAACCCCCGCAACCTGGCAACCCTAGTAGAAGAGAACCAAAAAAGTCGACGCGATTCACTCAAACGCATTTCTTTCCCGCGTCATAACTTGATTATTTATACTTTTTACATACTCTATGTAATTTTTTAAAAATAACTATAACTAAGAGAGCGAGCAGAGAAACGACACGCTTCACTTGTTTTCTTTGTTGGCATTCCACTCCATGAGTAAAGTTTCTTCTCTATACAATAGTTGCTTTATGTAGGTAATTAGCAGAGTTGCATCAAATTGTACACCACTTTAAAATGATGTTATAAATTAAACTTTTGCCTTCGCAATGCGTTAATCTTGGTCGGTGTGAATGCTGTATTATTGAGTGACTTTAAATTTACTTATGTGAAATTTGGTAACAGTGTGCATTTTTGTTTGGTATGGCCATAGAATAATACATACATAGATAAACTTATTCTCTCATCTGACGTTTCATTTCACACTCTTCATCGTAGGTTTGTGGATATGCGAGCAATTAAATTTAAAACTACCTTACACCAGGTGGAGTTACAAAATATGTTCACTTAACTTTTTCCTGTCGTTTTGGTGTAGAACTGAAAAATTTAAATATATTTTGCACTTTTTGTTGACTTTTATCGTTGGTACACATTTGTATTGTATTTAACACAACTAGTTTGCCACAAAAACACGAAATTCGGTTGTTGTTCCTTTGTTGATCGTTGTATACTATTGCCACTATCTGGTATTACTTTACTTTTATTGACTATATTACATATATTGACTATTGACTATATTACAATTAAACAAACAAATTAAACAAATTTCAACATATTCTTCCAACTGGCTCTATCCTTCGCCTTTTCTCGCCAGTTGGTAACACCAAGGATACGGAGGGATTCTTCTGCCTGGTCTTCCAGCGGAGTCTTGGTCGTCCTCTTTTCCTGCTTCCATCGGATTCGTTATCAAAAATCTTTCGCGCTGGCGCATCTTCATCCATTCTGATAATATGGCCTAGCCAACGCAATTGACCCACTTTGATTCGTCTAGCTACGTCCAAGTCAGAATAGAGATTATATAGCTCTGCGTTCCAGCGACGTCGGTACTCGCCGTTTTCCCTTGTTCGTATTTACTGCAGCCTTTATCAGTATTATCTCCATTAAATGTTAAAAAGTTCAGGGGGTAGGCCATCCGCACCAGCGTCTTTATTATTCTTCAGGCGGGAGATCGCCGTACTAATCACGCCCTGGTTGGGGGGGGGGTACAATCTGTACTATCTTCCACTATCATTACCTCCTGATCTTCAGTGGAAAATCTGAGTGGAGTAGTGCTGAAAAGTGGTCCCTCCACATTTTGAGCACACACTGCTTCTCAGTCACCAGATTCCCATTCTCGTCCTTGCAGGAGGGCAGCCCATTATTAGGCCCGTTGGTCGATCTTCTTACCCTCTTGAAAAACTTTCGGGATTCACCATTCATCCTGCACATTTCGGTTCTTTCACTCTCTCTGTGCTCCCACTGCCATTTTCTTCGCCTAAATAGTTGGATTTCCTCCCTTCTCAGCTGCTTGTACCTCTCACTCGCAGCACGCGTTGTAACTGACTGTTTCGTTGCCATACGTGCAGCGTCTTTTCATCAGTTGCAATGCGCCATTCTTCGTCGTACCATGGCTTATCCTTCTGCGGTTTTTGATAGACAAGTTGCAGCGATTTCCAAAGAATGGGAGGTGTGCTTCCACTGCGCAACTGGGTCTTCGGGATGGGGGTATTCTGCTCTAGCAGGAGAGAGAGTTTATGTCGACAGGACATTGATATCTCCGGTATTTGTAGCTTAGCAATATCCAGCTTTTCCTGTGTTCGGCTTCGTACGTTTTTCGCCCTGCTCAATCTCGTGCGAACTTTCGCAGCCACCAGGTAATGATCCGAGTCGATATTGGCACCTCGAATCACACGCACATCCATTACACTAGAAGAGTGCCTGCCATCTATTACCAAGTGATCAATCTGGTTCTTCGTCCGTTGATCAGGAGATATCCAGGTCGCCTTATGAATGTCCTTATGCTGGAATCGTGTGCTACTAACTACCATTTTCTTTGCAGCGGCGAAGTCTATCAGCATTATTCCATTATCGGAGGTGGTATCATGCAGACTGTGATTACCGATGGTTGGTCGAAAGACACTTTCCTTTCACAATTTGCCATTAAAATCGCCTAGAATAATCTTAATGTGGTGGTCTTCCTTCAGACGCTCATAAAATGTTTCTTTGACCTCTTCATCTCTCGGTCCTCTGTCGGTGCGTGCACACAAATTAACGAGTTGTTGAAATATTTCGCTTTGATGCGAATTGTGGCTATGCGGTCACTCACTGGGTTGAACCTTGAAACTAGGTGTCGCAGTCTCTTGCCTACTATAAATCCGCACCCAAATTCGTGCTTACGCTCATGGCACCAGTCCTGTATAACGTTCGAACATTCCAGGTACATATCCTTAAATCATGGTCCTTATAACGTTTGCGAGGGTCGTCAACAGTTGGGGGGTTTCTTTGTTCATTATATTTTCTGTGTATTTTCATTACCAATATAACGGTGGCGGGAGGCAAACCCAGCCCACCGTGGTTTGCATTTTACCTACTGCCAGGATGATTATGTTTCAGCCGCCCATTATGGATCAGACGCTGACCAGAATGCAGTGCGTCAAAACTGAATTTTGGTTTCTTCAATTTGGCCAAGGGCGTTGGCCAGGGGTGTTGGCTCCTCCGCCTTCAAAGGACAGAAGAATATGTCCACTACTTCGAAGAGCTTCAGTGACAGGGTCACCTAATAATCCTGAGACATATCAGTGATCGCATTACCACTCAGGTTGCTCATTCGTTTCGCCTTCTCACTTTAGCTAGCTAACGGAGGTTTCCGATAAGCCATTGCCCAGGACATACTGTGTGGAAGTAGTTAGCTGCTTGGACTGCCCAATGAAGGAATCATTTCTGGCCACTCCCAAGTGAATGACTATCAGAAACTTTCCACCTCCAAGGACAGTCCCATGTCCCTATCTGGTATTATTGAACCCATATTTCCACCATCCAATGTTTACTTTCCATCGTACCTTTGACGTTTAATTTATTGAGCGAATAAAAGTTTCTATGTATGTATTATTCTATGGGTATGGCCATAGACCAAAACATACATAGATACTTTTATTCTCTCATCTGACGTTTCATTTCACACTATTCGTCCTAGGTTTGTGGAAATGAGAGAAATTAAATTCAAAATTATCTTACACCAGGTGGAGTTACAAAATATGTTCACTTAACTTTAGTTGTCTTAGATTCTCGTTATGTTTAAAGTTGTAATTTCCTTTTAGGCTATAAGAGATCATGTTTTCTCCGGTTAGTGAAAAAAATGTAAATGCCGCGGGTGGGATTCGAACTCACATTCGCTGGACGATCGTTTCGATGTTTGTGAAGCATCATCTTCAGCAGCGTCTAGCCCGTTAAGCCACTGCGGTGTGTATTTACACAAGTCACTAACCGAAGACATTTATTGATTGTGTGCAGAGTGATTGATTATCGCTACTTACACATTGCTTTCCTACTTACACGCACTGATGCAGAAGTTTATGAAAGTTCTATTTATAGAACCAACTATTCTAATTGTACTTGTCTCGTTCTGTTTTGGTTTGGCCCTACCATATGTTTCAAATTTAGTTGTCTTAGATCCTCGTTAGGTTTAAAGTTGTAATTTCCTTTAAGGCTGTAAGAGATCATGTTTCCTCCGGTTTGTTAAAAAACTGTAAATGCCGCGGGTGGGATTCGAACTCACATTCGCTGGACGATCATTTCGATGTTTGTGAAGCATCAACTTCAGCAGCGTCTAGCCCGTTAAGCCACTGCGGTGTGTATTTACACAAGTCACTAACCGAAGACATTTATTGATTGTGTGCAGAGTGATTGATTGTCGCTACTTACACATTGCTTTCCTACTTACACGCGCTGATGCAGAAGTTTATGAAGGTTCTATTTATAGAACGAACTATTCTAATTGTAGTTGTCTAGTTCTGTTTTGGTTTGGCCCTACCACATGTTTCAAATTTAGTTGTCTTAGATCCTCGTTATGTTTAAAGTTGTAATTTCCTCTAAGGCTGTAAGAGATCATGTTTTCTCCGGTTAGTGATCGTTTTCATGTCGTTTTGGTGTACAACTGAAAAATTTAAATGTATATTGCACTTTTTTGTTGACTGTTATCGTTGGTATACATTTGTATTGTATTTAACACAACTAGTTTGCCATAATAACACGAAATTCGGTTGTTGTTTCATACCAGTGGATCGTTGTACCACTATCTGGTATTATTGAACCAATGTTTTCCGCCATCCAATGTTTACTTTCCACCGTACCTATGACGTTCAATTTATTGAGCGAAATAAAGTATCTATGTATGTATTGGTCATAGAATAACACATACGTAGAAGGTTTTATTCGCTCAATAAATTAAACGTCATAGGTATGATGGAAATTACACAGTGGAGGGTGGAAAATATGGGTTCAATAATACCAGATGGTGGCAATAGTATACAGCGATCCACAAAGGAACTACACCCGAATTTCGTGTTTTTGTGGCAAACTAGTTGTGTTAAATACAATACAAATGAATACCAACGTTAAAAGTCAACAAAAAAGTGCAAAATACATTTAAATTTTTCAGTTCTACACCAAAACGACAGGAAATAGTTAAGTGAACATATTTTGTACCTCCACCTGGTGTATGTAAACATTTCCACAGACCCACCGAGAGAGTGTGAAATGAAACGTCAGATGAGAGAATAAGTTCTTCTATAGTATGTGTTATTCTATGGTATTGGACTATGGATTTTACCATGGTATGGCAATACGTAATAACTCGTTATTAATGTGGCAACACTTTTTGTAAACAAAACAAAACATTTAGCACAAAACGAAAAACAGAAGTTTTCGTCCTCTCCGATTTCTTAACACTCCAAAATATGGAAGAGGTGGCAGTTGCACCGGTAGTGCCCAAACCTGAAGATGATTTCAAGGAAAAGAACGATGGTATGCATTTGATTATAGAACCTGGATACAAGCTAACAACATTGCGAGAATATGTGAAGAAGTCGTGCCTGGCAGAGAAATTCGAATTCCTGCACACTACGGATGACATTGAAGAGGTAAGATTTATTGTAAAGTTAAAATTATACTTTAATGCGTTATATCCTTAGATTTGTAAGCAATTTACGATTTTTTTGCGCAATGAAGAATTAAATCTTGATGAAATTTCAACAATGTTTGTGGCGGCCTGTATGTGCTATTATGTGGATGCAACGCCGGAAACTATCGAATGGCGCTCACAATTTTTGCAGAAAACATTTCAATATGTCGATACTTTAAGTCCAATGCATGTGAGTAATAAGAAGTACCATTTAATTTATACAAATATCACAAAGGAAACGTTTACATATTACTCTAACACAAATCAAGCAGGGGCCTAATTACCACCACCTACGTTTCGTATGGCAACCTCAATTACGAATGTGATTTTAAAAAATAAATTTGATGGAAACTTGTAAAAAAAAAAACAATATTGATGATTCTTCTATTACGATACGATACGAAACTGATGCGATCATCAGACCCCAAATGAAAAATTTGTCCGTGTTAGTTATCCTTTTAGTACTTGCATTGACATGTGGCAATTTTACCGGAACACATTGAATTTATTCCATTTCTAATGACCACTTTCTGCTATCAAAATATATTTGCAGCTTCATATAGCTACTAAACGCTTGTGGAATGCCCTCAAAACCGATGACATCGACTATGTTTTCAATCTGCTAACTCTTTGCCATCATATTGGTTTTGCTAGCGAAACTGGACGTGCCATTGCTATATGCCTGATATGGACAATACTTTTTGAAATTACCGAAACCGAGGTAGAAATGTATTGTTTTCACGAATTTAGTGAACTCATGAAAACCCTAAATGAGTTAGATGATCAGTTATTGCCGAAAGAAGAAAATATACGCATTGTTTATATTCTCGTCCAATGCATTGGGTTTCTAGTTAATTCTATAGTTTTCGGAAGAAACGACGATTTCAAGAGAGCAGGTTATCGTAATTATTTCTCATACTCCAAACGTGACTTGGAAAAATTGAAGAAATATGCTGATCGTTTGGCGAATTTATTGAAAATCAATATTTCAACGGCGGATAATAATTTCGAATTGAGAATGACTGTAAGTTAAAACTGTACATGAATACAATTCTAATAATGTTGTTTTTCGATTTTGCTTTTAGATAACGGAATATCTTAATGTTAATATTATTGGAGTCTTACAAGAGAAAATATCTGAAATGCAAACCTCAAAGTAAAATAAAAAATAAAATTTGTGGTTTAATATAAAAATTGATATTTGTCGACCTTTTTCCTTCAATTTTAAAAAGTTGTTTATAATAAGTTGAAATCGAGGTTTAATATAAAGTCGTTTTTAAATTTCGAAAAATGTTGATTGAAATGCTGAATTTTTAGATCATGACAATCTTTAACGAATCAAAAATATTCGAAATGTCACTCGATAGCTCTGCAGTTGTCGATAACCAATTATATATACAGTAAAAGCTCTATTAAGCGGACACTGACGGTCGCAGCGATTTTGTCCGCCTAATAGAGGGTTTTCAGGACAAATAAAAATATCACACCCACTACTAAGGAAATAAATATGTAACTACATTTCAAACCAATTTGTTATAAATTTTTATATTTAAATACGTACAAATACCCACATTTTATAAATGACATATTAATACATGGTATTGTCATGCCGGTATTGTGGCCGTCTGTGGTGCAATGCTAGTGCGCGCGGCTCTTGTGCATGAGAACGTGACGGCGATACTATCGAGTATTTAGCCACGAAACAGCATCTCGGAATACCGTTCGGAACTGGTGTAAAAGTGTAGGTCCCAATCAGTGAGTGTAAAACTAGAACGCGCACAGCTCAGTGGTTGTGAGAAGCTCTGCCTAATCCCTTCATGGGATGTAACGGGAAACCATTTTTTTTTGTCAAGCCTTGAACATTAAAATTAAAATTTTCACGTATAAAAAATTTAGATTCATAAATCACAAAATTTGAATGACACATACTGAATAAAAAACTTCAAAATTATTTTTGGAGATGTTTGATACCAAAAAAGTGTCCGCGTCCGTCCAAAGGAGCATAATTTCTTCCTGAAACAAGGCGAACATTTTGGGACCAAGATATTTGTCCGCTTAAGAGAGCTGTCCGCGAGGAGAGCTTTCACTGTACATAGATTCTCGATAAAAAACCGCACACACAAAATGTAATTTGGTTAACTTTTGTAAGTAAGCTACCAGAGATTTAATTAATAATTTTAGAGCTTAGTATGCATTAACAAAATATTCTTTAGGTGAGCATCAACCTCAATTTCAGACAAAGAAATAATTCTAATAACAGCAGAGGAACTTATTGTAGAAGCATAAGATTGGCTGGCTGCAGGGTCTATAAGATTGTAAAATTGTACCACAAAAAGGACAATGATATTTCAATAAATAAACGGCATTAAGATTTTTAAAAAAATTTCAGAATGTACAGCTTTTGTTTACATTTCCATGTTATCGGCATTTTTTATCGATAAATATTAAAATCGGTGTGAACAAAACATATGCAACTCTCCAATTTTGTTTTAAATAATCCCCTTTTTCGTAGTCCATTTTTGGGGAAGCCACTAGTGGGCAGTAGATTGTTTAGTTTTTTCGTCACGATTGTTTTGTATGTAGTTGCTACAACTTAAGTTAGTGTGAAGTATATAGTCCTGTAAATATTATTAAATGTAGGGAAATACGTAAGGATAGATTTAAGTTATCTTTAAGAGACTTTGTAAAATTAATTTTAGGGACAATAAATACGAATTGAATTGAATTGAAAATTGTTTTAAATAACGTCGGTTTTTTAATTCTTTTGATCGCTGTTCTTCCAATAACTAATTAGTAAGCCTGTGTAAAGGGATTTGTAGAAATATTCAGTATTATTTGGTTATTTTCTCATATTGAAGCTAAAATAGAGGTCGTTTTAAAAGGGCGCGCGATAAATTCGGATTTGAGCTCAGACGGGCTGAAGTTCAGGACCTAGGGCAGGCAAAAAATTTTTTAAAAAAAAAACCAAAATTAAAGAATGCGAGAAAATGGAAAACTAGCCGTCGGACGGATCCATGGGGCCCACAGGGCACAAAAAACCGGTACACCCAGGACCATTTGGGTATGGATTAGTGTGGGTACTTCAGCGAAAGGTATTCATGTCACGAATTTGGCGGTGTCATTTTTTTTTCGTGGGATATCTGTACGCCCATATAAGTCCACTTTTGTAGGTACAGTGCCCATGCGATTGGTTATGATAACCATCCAGAAAAATAAATTTTTTTTTTAATATTGTGCGATATAAGTCCAATTTTGTACGTACAGTACGTACAGTGAAAAATAAAATTTTTTTTAAAAAAATCGTGCTCCTTATACGAACATTTGTATTTATTTTTTCTCATTTTATCGGTCGCGAACTCGATAACTAAGGTATTTACACAATTTGCAGGGAAACATTAAAAACCCAATTAAAATAAAATTTTTTGGTCGATAAAACTACTTCAGTTTTTCGTGTTGCTTCGACATTTATTATAAAATGCGTTAAACAAACAAATTTTTAAAATTTTATCGTTCGATAACTCGATAACTGAGTTAGTTATCGAAAAAATTTACTTTAGTTTTTCGTCTTATTTTCACATTTACTATCTAACGCGTTAAAAAACAATTTTAAAAAAATGTATTGTTCGATAACTCGATAACTGGGGCAGTTATCGAAAAAACTTATTTAATTTTTTCGTCTAATTTTGACATTTACTATACAACGCATTATAAAACAAATTTTTTTATTCACCTATTTTGAGGCCCTTTTTTGGACTCTGTTGACCCCATAGGCTTGTCCGACAATTTTTTTTCCTTTCCTCTGATTTTACTCTATTTTTGGATTTTTTTTTGCCTGCCCCAGGTTCTGAATTTTTGCCGAAAATTGAGAATGATTTTTTTTTTGGAATATCACAGTTCAAAAGTTCAATATCTCGCATTAAATAAATAAATAAATCGTTTTCCATTACATCCCATGAAGGGACAGGGGAGAGCTTCTCACAATCACTGAGCTGTGCGCTTTCCAGTTTTCACTCACTGATTGGGACCTACAGTTTTACACCGATTCCGAACGGTATTTTGAGAAGGTTTTTCATGGCTAAATACTCGACAGTGTCGCCGTCACTATGCGAGGTGACCGCCGCCGAAAGACATTTTAATGTGGTCTGAGCAGGGATCGAACTCAGGATGTCATGTACAAGAGGTGC
This sequence comes from Phaonia tiefii, assembly GCA_963931995.1. NCBI lineage: Eukaryota > Metazoa > Arthropoda > Insecta > Diptera > Muscidae > Phaonia > Phaonia tiefii. Next base: position 236,801,574 of record OZ008370.1, read on the forward strand.
GCACACTACCATTGCACCACCGACGGATATCTCGCATTATTGTCACTTAAAAAAAAACTTCAACAATTTTGATTATACACCGAGGAGGTCGACCGCGCAAGTCAAGACCCATATCTCTTCCTCCAAAATAACTGTAAAATTGAAATATCACATTCTGCTCGAATAATTCTTAGACGTCCTTTGCTGGCCTCTCTACTCGAACGAAGTCCTGCAAAGAAACCGTTTAAGTATATCAAAGCGTAATCAGAAAAAGCGTTTGCAGTTTACTTCCGTTAGCTAGCTAGAGTGAGAAGGCGAAACAAATGAGCATCAAATCAGGTTTAGTAGGTGACTGATGTCACTGAAGCTCATCGGACAATCGGGCATATTCTTTTGTCCTTGGAGGGCGGATGGGCCGAACATACGGGCCAACGGCGGATGGGGGGAAAGTCCAGGTTCGGCATATCGCATCCTGGTCAGCGTCTGATCCATAATGGGCGGCTGCAATCGAATATCCTGGCAGTAGGTAAAATGCGGGAACCCGGTGGACTGGGTTTGCCTCCCGCCACCGTTCATAATGGCAGTGAAAATACAGACGAAACGGAGAACATAGACAACCGCTATTTGTTGACGACCCCCGCAAACGTTATAGGGACCACGATTTGCGGATATGCACTTGGAATATGGGGACTCTATATAGATCCGGTGCGAGTATCCAACTGGCAGATGTCCTCGAAAGTTATAGGGCTGACATTACCGCTATCCGGGAAATGCGATGGACAGGACATGGCTGCACAGGAAAAGGAAACTGCGATATATACTACTGTTGCCATGAGGAAAAACATGAATTTGGTTGCGGATTTGTAGTTGGCAAAAGACTGCGACATCTGGCCCGACAGAGGGGAAAGATGATGATGCCAAGGACATATTCTATGAGCTCCTAGAGGAAACGTATGACCGCTGCCCTGGCCATGACATTAAGATTGTAGTACTAGGAGATTTTAATGCCAAATTAGGAAGGGAGAATGTGTTTAATCCAACTATTGGCAATTTCAGTCTTCATGCTGACGGTTCCGACAACGGTATGAGACTGATTGACTTTGCCGCGGCAGAAAACATGGTCATTAGTGGTACAAGATTCCAACATAAAGACATCCACAAGGCTACTTGGGTATCCCCTGATCAAAGAACGAGGATCCAAATTGATTACATGGTAATTGATGGAAGGCACTCATCCAGTGTAATGGACGTACGAGGGATGAGAGGAGCTAACATTGATTCTGATCATTACCTGGTAGCAGCAAAGGTTCGCACAAGATTAAGTAGAGCGAAAATCGTACGAAACCAGACGCAGAGGAAGCTGGACATCGGAAAGCTGCAATTACCAGAGATAGCCACAGCCTACTCAAGGAAGCTCTCGCAACTTTTGGCACAGAACCCACCCCCTCCCGATAACGATCCTCATGCGCAGTGGAAACCCATTTCCGACTCTATGAAAACTGCCGCGACAACCGTACTTGGTTTCGGGGGACCGCTTCGCAATAAACCATGGTACGATGAACAGTGTCGCATAGCAAATGACGAAGAGAACGCTGCACGTATGGTAATGCTTCAGTCAATTGCAACGCGAGCTGCAACTGAGCGGTATAGGGAGAAGAGAAAGGAGGTAAACCGTCTCTTTGGGCGTGAGAAACGGCAGTGGAGAAAGCGCGAGAGTGAGAAAATTGAGACATACAGAAGGAGGAACGAAGCCCGAAAATTCTGCCGAAAAGTTGGGGACGGAACTAATGGACATGGTTCAGGGCGGAAATCTCGTCGCAGATGTGCAGAGCATGTTGGGAATATGGAGAGAGCATTTCTCCGCGCTACTAGTACCTGAGATATCCGATGACGATGGGACAATCGATCACAATGTGGACGACGACGTCGATTGCCCCCCTCCTAACCAAGACGAGGTCAGAACAGCTATTGCCCGGCTTGGGGACAACAAAGCCGCAGGAGCCGATGGATTACCGGCGGAGCTGTTTAAGGCTGGCGGCGATGAGCTGATAAGGTGCATGCATCAGCTCATTAGCAAAATTTGGTTAGATGAATGCATGCCCGGCGATTGGAGTCTCAGTGTACTATGTCCCATATTTGGAAAAGGTGACCCGAGTATCTGTGCCAACTACCGTGGGATAAGCCTTTTATCCATAGCATATAAGGTTCTGTCGAGTATAATGTGCGAAAGACTAAAACGAATTATCGCTGACCTGATTGGACCATACCAGTGTGGCTTTAGGCCTGGAAAATCGACGGCTGACCAGATTTTCACGCTACGCCAAATCCTGGAGAAGACACACGGAAGACGAATCGATACCTATCATCTATTTATCGATTATAAAGCAGCCTTCGATAGTCCGATACGGGAGAAACTCTATGAAGCAATGTCTGAGCTTGGTATTCCTGCAAAACTCATACGCCTTTGCAGGATGACCTTGACGAACACCAAATCCGCAGTGAAAGTTGGTAAGGATCTTACCGAACCTTTCGAAACTAAGCGAGGCCTCAGGCAAGGCGACACCCTATCGTGCGATCTCTTTAACATCTTAATGGAGATCATTATGAGAAAAGCTGCAGTCAACATGAATAAAACCATCAGCAGCAAAAGTCACATTCTGCTTGCGTATGCTGATGATATAGATATCATTGGGCGCACAATTAGAGAAGTTACTGCGGTTTTTTCGAGAATTGAGAAGGAGTCAGCAAAAGTGGGTCTGACGGTGAATGAGGACAAGACAAAATTAATGGTTTCAACGAACAGGGCCTCCACGCGATTAGACCAAAGCGTGAACGTTGATAACCGTTATAATTTCGAGGTAGTGGACGAATTTATATACCTCGGATCTGCCGTGGACAAAAACAACAACGTCAGCCTTGAGATCAAGCGGAGAATTGTGCTTGCGAATAGATGTTATTTTGGGCTAAGCAAGCACTTTAGAGATAAAGCCCTCTCTCGAGTAACAAAAGTCCAGCTGTACCAGACTCTCATTCAACCTGTCTTGCTTTATGGCGCAGAATCCTGGGTCCTATCGCAAGCAGACGAAACATCTGTAGGAATCTTCGAGAGAAAAATACTCCGGAAAATTTATGGCCCTATAGTGCACGACGGCGAGTATCGGCGACGCATGAATCATGAGCTGTATGAGCTTTATCCTGACATTGACATAGTTAAGCGGATCGAGATAACGCGATTGCGCTGGCTAGGCCATGTCAGTAGAATGGATGAAGATGAACCAGCGCGAAGGGTTTTCGAAACCGAACTCGAAGGAAGACGAAAAATAGGAAGACCAAGACTCCGCTGGAGGGATCAGGTTGACGAATCCCTGCGTACACTTGGTATTGCCAACTGGAGAGATAAGGCAGAAGATCGAACTGGTTGGCGAAATATGTTATCTTCGTTTTGTAAGGTCCCTGACCCCCCGGGGTTGTCCGAGACCGGATAAGTAATTAAGTAAGTTTACTTAAGACTATTAAAATTGGCCAGGAAGTAAATGGAGGTCTGTCTTGTTTAGTGACGAGTGAAAATTAATATTATTGGCAGCGCTGACATGTGTTACGTACGACGACTAGTAGGAAAACAGATCGAAGTACGTTACTGCAAACAGACGGTCAAGCATGGAGTGGGAAGTGTAATGGTGTGGGACTGCTTTCTGGTGTTGGTCCACAGCATAAAATTGATGGCATTATGGACCGATTTGTGTATAAAGACATTTTAGAAAAGGTAATGCTTCAATATGCAGAGTACGATATGCCATTGTGGTGGGTCTTCCAGCAAGACAACGACCCCATACATACATCGAAAGTGGTTAAATCGTGGTTTGGCGAAAATAGAGTCACGGTTTGGAATGACCACCACAATCCCATCGAGAAACTCTAGGAAATCATAAACCAAAAAATTGAGTGGGAAAACTGTAGAAGTTCAGCTATTTTGTTCCGACGACTGATAAATGCCTGGAAATCAATCCCAACAAGCGTTATTGACAAACTAGTAATATCAATGCCTCGAATATGTCAGGCTGTAATCGACAACAACGGATTTGCCAGAAAATATTCAGACCATTTGCATTGAACTGCGCTTGATTTTATTGGTTGCATATGATTCGGCCACTGAAAAATAAGAATGAATACGTATTTTTATGTTTTTTGACAGATTTTTCTCAATATATATGGAGTAGATCCCTTTTCCTTATTTTTAAACCAATAAAGTATAAAATTTGAAACAAAAATTTGCTAATTTTATTTTCAGAAAATTTTTACGAAATATTCCGTAAAAGATTCAATTTGGTTGCATTTGTTTTGGCCACCATTGTAAGTAGGATATGTTCAGCTACTCTTTTGCTTTCGATGCCAATCCGTAAAGCCCGGTATTCAGTTTTTATGCAATTGTCGTTGCCATAAGAAGTACGTGTATAAAAAGTAGCGAAAATTTCATAGACAGGAAATTTCGCTCACTTTTCATTTGCTTGTACTCAGCCCTTTTCGAAAATATCGTAGCCAAAATCAATTACAGGGCTGTTACGCCAAATTATGTATTTCGTACACGGAAACAATTGTTTGATACCGGAATTTTGACATCTCGATAGTTTTAATAGCCCAAAATAACAGCATGCGTTAAAAATAAAATGGAGTGCGTATAGGTATTATAAATTCAGTATTTACAAGGTAAATCAAAGATAGGTGTCAACTCTCCGCAACAAAGTTCTTGCAAAAATTTCGTAAGAACTGAATACGGGGCTTAAAACCAAAAATAATTTCGTAAACTTTTTGTGTGTTTTATTTATAAAAGACTATCTGCGGTTTTATTGAATCACCCTATATTACACAGTTTTTTTTCTTCTGTGTATGTATTACATGTGTACATACCCTGCAGTTTTAAAAGTAGAAATTAACTCAAAATCGTTAGGTATTTGGCTAATGAAAAATTGACTAGTGAATCCAAATGCCACAAGTTATGCAAGGGTTCGCCTTTTGACTCTCAAACTATTGATTTACTTCTTAACTTTGTTCTTACTTCTTTGTGTCGATACACATTTGTTTGCTCTTGATGAAAGAGATTAATATTCTTGCTCTCAAATTCCCGTAAAGCATTTCAATGTTTTGTGCTCATTAACGATTTCATTAGATAAAAGAATTGCAACGATGGATATGTATGGAATGCAAAAAAAAAATATTGGCTTGACTATTAGTTTCTTGTGTTGGCGTCAGTTGCAATTGGAAGTTCGTGGTCAGAAAATGTGTAATTTGAAGCAAATAAATAAATATATAATAATATAATAAAGTCTCAAATAACTGGAAAATGTTTACTGCGTACTGGTAGGTAATATAAATTTAAAATATTGATAACAGATTAAAATATTGTTTTCAGATTATTTTATCACTTTTGCAGAATCCATACCAATAAACACGAAATTCCCTGGGTCGGCGGAAGACCAACTAAGAAGACCTACTCAACTTAAAAAAAAAGGGAGATAAGGGCAACCTCTGTTTCAAGGAAACAACATAAAGAAGCAAACAACTGATAGCTGTAGAGTCGTCTTTAGTTTTACCTTTCAGTTTTTTATCTTTTTATTAAACATATTTTTCATCTTTTTAATTTATATTCTTATGAAAAGCGAAGAAACAAAAAACTCATAGATGTGACGTTCTTTTTAATTTTATCTTTAAGTTTTTTACCTTTTACGAAGCGTGGAATTTCATTATATTTTATTGGAATTTATTTAAAGTTTAAATTATAGTTTTTAAATGAATTATTATAATTTTAAGTTTTCATTGTTAAATAAATAAATATCAAAAAATGTTCTCGTCTTTTCATTATGGAAATAACTGGTACATTAGGAGTAGAGGAATCGTTGTTTTTTGCTGACCGGTGATTTCATCGGATAATCTTCATTAATCTTTTTGTTATGGCAGCAGTATTAGTGAATTCGTACATCACATGTTGTTAGTGAAATCATTAGTGAAAGGTTATGCACAAGATGGCAATTGGCTACCGCCAATCTCATCCCCATGTTAAATTCGTTAGTCGAAAGCATTGCTGGTAGTCTGGCAGGTAGCTAGTGGTAATTCTTGGTAGTTAGGGAAATCACTAAAGATTCGTTAGCTACGTCGACTGCAGGGTAATTAGACTGTAGAATTTCAACTAGAGGTGCGCATCGGGACGGCGGGAGTGGTATAGACTTGAATAACCCTGGGATGGGCGGGATCGATATCAGCACAAGTCGGGATATCGATTCCAATCATCCCGCCATTCCGAAGAATCTCGTAAAATCGCTACATTCCCGAAAATCTTGATAATACAAAACTCGATTTTAATGATGCGTCAGTATGTTCCACTAATTTTTAACACCCCATTTAGGGTATTAAGTTGCGTGACTACAATAAACGCGATAACGGTATGGGTACAGTTAGTAGAACAACAAATTAATAATCACTTTAAAGATTAATATCCAAATTTTAACTTTCAAGCAGAACAAGAACTGCTTGTAGCAAAATTTTAGAGAAACGGCGCAAGAATTTTCTGGTAGGAAGTTTGGAAAAGTGTTATTTATAAAAAGAAATATTAAATATAATAATTCAAATAAAATTCAAATAAATATAAAAAATATACCTAAAAATAAACGTTAATTATATATCGAATAAGCTGTATAAAAATATTACAGAAAATGTTAAAATATTACAGAAAATTATTAAAACGTGTGAGCAAAATCGGACGGGATCGAGATACAAAAATAATTCTTCGGGTCGGGAGGGACGGTGTAGACAATTTTGAATTTGAGACCGATCCGATTGGGCTCGAAAATGTCCCGTGCGCGTCTCTGATTTCAACACAAAACAGTAGCGGTATTCATGCAAACGTGAAAGCCGAGAACTTTTGCTCAGCGCAAGTTTTCCTCGCACCGTTGCATGAGGTACCAGGTAAAGTTGCTCAGCGTAGTTGTGCTCAAAACCATATCAGCTGACCAAGATGGATACATAAGGTGGTAGCAGAAGCAATTGCATGTATTATGTATGTGTACTTTTTCTACTGTTCTAGTGCTATCACCTTATTTATCCATCCAACGAAATGTCAAAAGTTTACACGTTTCTCCATCCCACGTTTGCGCAGCAAATTTGCCTCGAAAACTTTCCACTTTTGAGCAAGTCGCTTTGTATGGGAAATTTGTTTGTTTTGACGTTTGCTGTGCAAGTTTACGATGTTTTCGAGTTTACGAGGTTCTTTCGAGCTTTCATGAAGACCGCTAGTGTAATTTTAATGGTTGAGAAATATTGCTATTGCATGGAGAACAAATGTATGGCTCAGAAATGTCTTAAGCCCCAAACTCGTACCCTGACTTTTTCCACCACTCATTCATCAGCTGCTGTTCCTCGTCGTCACTGCATTATCGGTATTGTTTACACATCAAGTTGTATTACGAAGGTGCATGCCATGACTCAGCTGCTACAAGTTTTATTCAATGTTAGAACACTTCGTTTGTGAAATTCGATATGTATCATGGATGATGTTTCAAAAACATCTTTTAGATTTGTTTTTTTTATCCTGTTAAAGTTAATAATAGCCTAATTTGTATGGAGGATCTGGGCGATATTAAGCATCATTTCAATTTCACACTTAGGGCCTCAGTATGTAAGACACATTCACGCCATTTTTCAACATTCTCTCTGAACCAAATCAAGAACCTGACGAATGATTTTTGTTAAAATATTTACTGTTTGCTTTCAGTTTGTTTTTTATGTGATGCCTAAATCGGCGAGTGAAGTGAATATAACTTGTATGATAATTTCCGATTTAAAGGCGAGCCGAAACTTAAAAAATTTGCTACCGAAAGAAAAAAATGCTTGCGAACTATCGGAGAAAATGGTAAATGTGTCAATTTTCATTTAATTTGTCGAATAATTATATTTTTTGTGTTAACATAAAATATAATAGTCAACCTTGCTCTATCGCTGGCCACGGACGCTATGACAAAGCAAGAGTGATAACGAACTATTTCGCGCGGACGAACTTAGCATCAGGCTTAAACGGCATTTCCACCTACCACGATTATCACATTTTCGGGATTATCGACGTTTTTTCTAATGGAGTTTGACATGTATAATCCCAAAAAAGCGATAATCTTGATAGGTGTAACTGCAGTTTTAAGTAATTAAAATGTTTCCACATGTTAAATTTAATATAAGGCAACCAGAAGTGAGTTTTTGTCATTTCTTGTGAATTAAAAAATTACCAAGACGGAGAATATAAAAAAAAAAATTTTTCTAAATGGGTTATGATTACATAGGCAATCGACAAATATATTTGTATACCTCTAAATTTGAGGGATCCATTTTTATTTTTGATTGAAAATAAAATTGCGGTTGATGATTCACAACAACGTGTGGTAAATGTTATATTTGTCGGCATCAATGATGGGAAATGTGTACCAGTTTTTTTCCGCCAGACTTTGGACTTTGGACAAATAAAAATGAAAGAAAATTGTTGTGTTAAAGTCAGTTTTTTCAATTAGCCTATCGCTCCTTCTCCTTCAAACGTAAACCTAGGATTGCAAACCTAGAATTTTCACCTAGGAGGTACAACAGCTATTTCAGCGAAACCATTCCGTAGCTGATCGAAATGGTAGCAAGAATTTGATAGCGGAAGAGCCATAAGTGACTAGAAGCAACCCTTGTAGCAAACTAAGTTTAAGCAGTGTTTGATTGATACCAATGACAGCTAAATTATGTTTGATATTGTTTGCATTGAATGAAAATCAACATTCCCTTTTATATCTATTCGCTAAAGAGTAACATATAACTAAAGAGTAACATATAACAGCAACAGGAAGTTAACTCTACGAACTCTTCCTACTACCTCTGTAATCACAAGATAACGATCAGAGCGGGATCGAAACTCTTACCTATTACTCTATTGTAAATTGACATCCTTGATAAAAATAATCGTGATAGACCAGGGGGTTTCTATGGCACAGCTAATCGAAAAGGTACTAGGGAAATGATGGAGAATGAGAGACCAAAGAATACGGGAACTAATTTTAAATAGTGTTTATTGGTAATAGTGACAGCTAAATTATGGTTTTTGTTGTTTGCATTGAACGAAAATACTCATTCCCTTTGATTTCTGTCCGTTTTATGTCCAACGAGAGTGTAAAATTAGTAAAATACAGCAGCAAATAAAATTCTATGATATGGCCTACTACCTCGTCGTCATGAAGAGGCATCGCAGGGAGTAATGGAAACTCATAAGTAATTTGATAGCAAACACAATATACCATACATAGATACATTTATTCTCTCAATAAATTAAAAGTCATAGGTACGGTGGAAAGTAAACATTGAATGGTGGAAAACATGGGTGCAATAATACCAGATAGAGGCAATAGTAAACAATTATTATTGAACCCATGTTTTGCGCCATCCAATTTTTACTTTCCACCGTACCTATGACGTTTAATTTAATGAGAGAATAAATGTATCTATGTATGTATTAGTCTATGGGCTAGACCATCGAAAATGATGTCCTGAATTGCAGTGGGTTGGGAAATGGTATCCAGAAGAAATTGACAGATGCAGCGGCATAGCGGTGTGGCGTTTCAACGAAAATAAGTAAAAGTAAAATCGAACTCTAATTCCATAACATTAACTCTACGTTTCTCTGGATGTTGATGCTGGGACAAGAGACCAAGTCGCAAAATTTAGCACGAGGTTTGAGTGATTCTCCCGCTGTGACCAACAGCATTCGCCCAGCGTACAGTTGATGTACTATCTCCCTATGGCATCACGGTAGAAATACGTACAATGAAATTGATTGATCAACATTTTTGTTCAAAGGTTCCCCAGAATTTCTGGTGATATGCTATTGTGGTAAAACCTTACTGTTAGTGCGAAAAGGGTATTAAGGTAAATGAATATTTATACTTTAAAGAATGGATTTTGTTATAAAGAGTGTAAATGAAAAAAAAAAATAAATGTAGAACATCCCACTATAGACCGTATTGTAATTTGTGCGATATCTCCAGTGAACGCAGGACAGCCATCACAGATGTTGACACTTATGAGGCGGCTGCCTTATACATACTAGGACATTATTACACCGAGGATGTTGCATTTTTTAAACCTATTACAGTTAGTACTGGGAAGCGGCTGCCACTGATGCCAGTGACTTGGTTAGCTTGCTCAAATTTTGGGCTTATACTGAGGTGGCATATGCACTGAGTGGAGGGTTTGGTACGCCGACAATCTTAACCACTTAGACTGAAAGGGAGTAATTATTTAATGTATATGGGGTCTTCGTGGGCTTTTAATTTTTGTACTGCCTATGTTTACTCAATATACAAATGTTTTTGTTTATTTGCGCTTAAACTTATTGAAATCTAGCCAAATGTCAAAATGTGGCAGTATAAACGGCTTAGATTTCGGTTGACGTTTTCATTCGAAAACTAATGATTTCCGAGCAGCATAAACATGGTTTAAGAGCGGGATGGAAACTCTTATCTATCACTCTATGGTAAACTGACATCCTTGATAAAAATAATCGCAAAAAAATCAAATCAGCTGTTCCCATGTGTTCACCATCTTGCTGACGTCTCTAAATCAAAATTACTGTATGCATTCGAACCAAAAACAACTGAATATTGGTAGACAAGAAATAAAAATGCGCAATTTGGCAACCCTCGTGAAAGAGAACCAGAAAGTCGACACAATTCCATAGAGTAATATACATAGAGTCTGCAACAGCTGTTTTCTTGGACCGGAAACCAAGAAAAGTCACTGGAAAAGTTGTGCACACAGTCATACGAACTTGGATATCCATGCAGAATGAGAAAAATCTTTATTTTAATAAATTTGTGATTGAATTGCAACCTATGTAAATAATTTTACTCTAACACTTTATTGCATTTTGCTTTATTTCATTTGTTATCTCTTTATTCATCGATATAATTATCACAAAAATATTCTCAGTTGATGAGTTTTATACTTTTGTTTCAACGCACAAAGGCAAATGTGTGAAAAATGCATTGAGCAATCCTACATACTTCCAGTCATCTATCGCTATACCTCTTTCTTACTTTATCCTGCATGTTGATCAGCTGTGGCATAGAACCCAATAGCTAAAACTAGTAAGTTGTAGTACGTACGGAAATGACCATGGTAGAATGAGAAGGTAAACTCGGTACACAGCTGATTTCAATTTTTTCTCGTTGTTTAGTTGGCCGCTTCTGTCAGTTTCAAAGGTTTTGCTTTTGTACTTTTCTGTTTACATTTATTTGTTGACATGACTTTGACTTGAGGAGAGCCTAAACAAAAACAAAATGCCTGTTGTTCTTGCCACAATTGTTGTTGTATCTACTGCGACTACTTGGTATTTTTACTATGGAAATGACCTAATAACAATAAACAATAATAATAATAATAATATCAATAAACAGCAGCCATTTTGTTTTGTGTGGACAGCTTCAGTTGTCAATCTACAAAACAAATGTAAACTAATAGATTAACTTATAAATAGATTTTTTATCCATCTCAACTGACGTTTCACTTCGACGTTATGTCAGCTGTTTTGCAATTTAATTACAACAAATTGTTCGTACATTGAACAAAATAGACCATTTTTAATTTTGTGCATTCACGATGGACATATATTTACATATTTCGCACATTGACAGTAACAATTTCAGCTGCGTTTATCAAACCTCAGCGGTAGAATTCTTCTCTTGACATTAAAACTTGTAAATTTCACAAGTTCACTTTCCTTCAGTCAATAAGCCGAGGAGCGAGTTGGTAAATCTATGTATAAATTAATCAATGTGTATACCAACAATAAAAGTAAACAAAAATGTAGAACAACAAAACATATCTGTATTTGATAATTGTAGATAATCAACGAATTGAAGCAAATTAAGTCAGCTGTTCTAGCGCTTCCACCTATTAAATACATCCCGACACACAACAAAAAAAAATATGGAGCAAGTGCGACGACGCTCTCTTTTTCTCTCTCTCCCTCTCTCCAACACTCTCATACATATTCAAACCTTTGCATCCAACAAACGAAATATTCTTAAAGCCATCACAAACACAACAACTCCAATTGGATATTTGCCGTTGAAAATCAGTTAGTTGATTAGTAGCGATGGTGTGTAACGGTTGACAAAAGCGGAAGAACAGTAACGAACGTGCCACCACATTTTTGAATGTGAACTGGGGAGTAAAACCAAACAAAAATACTACACGCGCCCACAAAAAAAAGTGTAAACATAAACAAAAAACACTTGTTACGAATGAGAACGAATGTATGTAACAAAAAAAGAAATAGAAACAAAAAAATAGCAAATTTTGATGAATGTGTGAAAGAAAGCAAATGACAACAACAATAATAACAGTATAAAGTTTACCACTCTGTTGCTAGTTTTTTTGTTCCGTTTGCTAACGATGAAATGAAAACGGAAATAAAAGAAGTGAAACAAAAAAAGTTAAATATGAAATGAAATCAAATGAAATTTTGTAAGTGACAACAGAGAATAGCAAAAAACCGCATAAAACGCAAAGTAAGCGGGAAAAAGAAGAGTTCGTCGTTGAACCAGTGCAGAAGAAAAAAAAAAACACAAAAGAGGAAGTTGTATTAATGGGAAAAAGATAATAAATTGCAAACAAAAAAAAAACCTTAAACTACACAGAGTGACAAAGCAAAAAACGCAAAAAGAAACAACAAATTTACTGAAATTGCTAAAATTATTTCACTTTGACTTTTTGCGAAATAATAAGTGTCATTTTATATACATACAGATTAAGCAACAACAACGACGAAAAAGTTGAAATATGAAATTATTAATATAAAAACCAAAATAAAAAATTAACGTGAATTCTGTTTAAAAACCGTTGGTTCAGAGCGAGAGCAGCGATCGATTGATCGCCGTCTGAGTGTGCAGGGGAGTGACGGTGTGTTTGTGTATGTGAGTTTCATATTTTTGTTATTATTGTCGAAATTCATTTCCGGGTTTAATGACATTTTGCATCAATGAATTTTTGCAGTTCATTTGTTGTTGTTGTTGTCACTTAAACGAAGCTTCGCCGGAAGGAAGCCGACGAGAAGCACAAGGTGTGAGTGTAATCGGTCGTTTCTGAAATTTCTTAAATGCTAATTCCCTCCCCCGACCAAACAGGGAATGAAATATTTTATATCAAACATGTTTAAGTTGATGCAATAATTACGGAATATATAAAAACAAAGATTTTTAAAATAATAATTAAATCACAACATCAACAGCAACAAAAAAACCTGAAGTCGTTTAAAGAATTGAATCATTCAGAAGCCGTCATCGCCTTCTTGTTCTTATTAAAGCTGTCAAAAAAGTGTGAAACGTGAATTTGTTTGCCTGCATGAACGAACAGCTGCTTAACCAAATTAAAAATATAACAAAATTTGTAATTAAAATTTGTTATTCAATTGTAATAAACAAGAAATCGCCATCAGCCGCTGCTGCTTAAACTTTTTTTAAAATCTTAAAACAGGTGAGTAATTTTTGTTGTCGCTTGTTGTAATTTTTTATTAAATCATGTTCTTTTGTAAAACAGCCCCGACTTCCTGGATTATTAACCTCAAGAAAAATTAAAATTTTTAATATTTTTCATGTTGTTTTTGATATTATTTTGTAATTATTATGTTTTTTATGTTTAACAAGAATTATTAATTTAAATTTTCCGGTTAAATAATCGTTTGCTTTTGTAAGTAATAATTTTAAATATTACGGAAGCCATAAAATGGCTTCATACAGATGTTAAATTTTTGTCCAAACAGCACAAATGACAGCTTTTGGACTGCAATTTTTCTTGAAGTAGTCGAATATATCCCACACGCAAGAAAAGTTTCGTCCCCCACAAATTAAATTTTGGGCAAATAAATTCGTTTGAGAAATTTATTTGCGGCAAAGGAACAATTACTTATATGCGAAAGTATCATGGCGGTAGCACTTCCGATTAGAAAATGGGAGTTGACGAGTGGCCCAGGTTCAAAGCCACTTATAATAAAAAAAATCAATGAGTGTTCGAACTCACCGGCGATGTGTTCACACCTTTTTGTTACACGGTACGTGTTCGATTTAGATGAACACATTAGTAAAAGTTACATTGGTAAATAAAACAAGAATAGTTTTTGTGCTGAAGGTTCTTTTGCTATTCCACTTTCTTTTTTCTTACATCTGCTTTAACATTAGATGTAATATTGTTAAAATACATAAAGCAATATACTATCTTTGAAATAATTATAATAATTTTTGTTTTGTCATAAACAGAGCGACTATAAAAAGTATTGAATTGTATAGAGAACTTATTGCACTCTTTTTCCGCTCTCATGTAGAGAGTCTGAGTAAAAGAACATAAACGAGTCTTATTCGCTTTATAGAAAATTTCAATATAAATGCACCATTTCCACAATGTTATTACATAAAACAATACAAAAAGCTTAAATGTTTCAGAAGACATCAATGTCTCACATCAAAATGATCAAAATTATTAATGGACCAAGTTAACACAAAAAGAGTGTGATACGTTTTGAATCATTCGCCAGATGTCGTCAGTGCTTTTGAGTCATACAATTCGTTCCATGAGATCTCTATACTATTCTATACTCTTTGGCGTCGACAACCTGCTTGTTTTTTCCATAGAGTAATCTCATACTGGAGAGAATATTTGGCTCATCTGACGTTTCCTTTCACACTCGTCTTGATGCGGTCGGTGTGATAGAGAGATGTTTGACGAATAGTGACATACACCAGGTGGAATTACAATAAATTCCTGCTTTAATTTTTCATGTCGTTTTGGTGAAAAACTCTGAAATTTAAATGTGTTTTAAACATTTTTATTGACTGTTTTTGTTAGCATACATTTGTGTTGTATTTAACACAATAATTGTAACACACAAAACGAAATGCTTTGTTGTTATTTTGTTCGTTGTTTTGATCCATTGCCTCTAGCAATTCTTTTCAACATCGAACGTAAATATCGCAACAGGTCAAATGTCATAAATTTGGTGAGAGGACTATTAGGTCTACTATAAGTATTAGTCTATGGATTTTTCGCTGCCGCTACATCAATACCATCATACTTATTTTCAGGCAGAAACTGTTGTTTTACAACAACCACGTGTGTGATGCTAACGCTGTGTGTTGTTTGTATGTGTTCACTTTGATAGATTGCCCTACTCGTGCCTATAGATCAGACATGTGCAAACTGACACAAACGCATTTCAAATCAGTTTTACGAATTTTGCGACTGTGTTAAGTTGAACGGAGCAAGCAGAACAAAAGCAGAGAAAACAAAAGTAGTACACTGAGTAAAAAATTAAAATTAAAAAAATTAAAACTAAATCTTAAAAAAAAAAATCAAATATCAACATCTCCAATGATTATTTCCATTTATGATTTTTGCCATTTACAAACATAAAAATTTCTTTATATTCGTCCATGGCAATTAAAATTTATTTTTTAAGTGTAGTGTGAATGCAGAACAGCAACTGACTTTGAATCGGTAAACAAGCAGCAAGCTTTCGGACATGTTGGTGTGAAAAAACGATCAAGCTACTATCGGTGTGAAAACACGATGACTCAAAAGAGTACTAGCTGCACATCTATGCTATAGATGTTAACACATCAAAAATAATTTAAAGTTTGAAATCCCCGTAGAGATAAATAAACCTTTATTTAAATTTTTTTATTTTTTTTAATTGACCCTTGATTACATTTTTGATTGATATAGTAAAAAAAATTATTATGAAATTTTCGCTGGATTGGATAATTTTGGTTGGAAGCATAATACACTGTTACTTTAGTACTTACACTTTCTCAGGCACAATGATTGCAAGTCCGCGCATCTTTTTATCCACCTAGCTATTGCTAGGCATTCGAAGAAGACATTTGTTGTTCGTGTATCTTGGGAGAGAGAAACAATTCAAGATAGTTTTCACTTTTCGGTTAATTTGCGGTACAAGAAAGTTATTAACATTTTGGTGCAAGTGGGGTTTAAAACAATAGACTTTTACGATAAACATTTTAACTTGAGGCAACGTTTCAGCTGTTGCGGTCAACGTTGAGTATACGTAGTAAAATAAGCTTTGTTTGTGGCAAACAAATAATGATTGTGTGGCGTACGACCTCCAAAGGTATTTTTGCGTGTAGCGAAAGTTTTCTCTAATCGTCAAGTTGGTTTTCCATATTGAATCACAAAAGTACCATGAGTATATCAGACTCTTTTGATACATCGACTTATGTTTTTTAGATGAAGCAGATTGTTTTTTTCAGTGTATACTATTTGCTACTAAATTTGCAAAATCACATTACTATAATCTTATGATGATTGGCTACATCGGAGGTACTACACCACCCTACTAAGTGCAAATATATATGTACATATGTATATGAGAGAAGTGTGTATTTTTTGTGTGCGTTACATTTACTTGCAATTTCGAACTAGGTGTTCAATTTCTTCGGGAAATCAAATATGATTTTAGGGTATATATGTAATTGGTTGAATAGGTAAGGAAGTGAAGCTACGAAATAAAGCATGGTAGAGATGTGGACGAATAAAAACTCGATTTGCAGTTGTATTGACTATACAAGATGGATCATTTCCAGCTATATAATGTAGTCGTGATGTGACAATATTTTCGATTTCAAAGCTCTTTGACTTTTTGAACTTTCCTCGTAGTTAATTAAAAATCACGCTGCTCCTGTCAATTACAATCTGTTAATATACCACTGTAAAATTTTAAGCAAGCTGCGTCATTTAGTTTGTGGTTGACAGCCATTAACAACAGGCATCCTCATGAACCTTGACGAAAATAGAAAAAAGTAGAACGCGCTATTAATCGATTAATTCAAAACTTGTTTAATCGATTTCGTGATGAATTTAAAAAAAAGCCGTTTCCCATTACATCCCATGAAGGGATTGGGGAAACGAGTAAGCTGTGCGCTTTCTAATTTTTTACTCCCTGATTGGAACCTTTTTCATGGCTAAGTACTCGATAGTGTTGCAATTACTAAACAAGATGGCCGTCGTCGAAAGAAATGAGATCGAACCTACGTTGTCATGCACAAGAGCCGCGCACACTATTAAACGATTAATTTGTTAAACGAATAATCAGAAATTCTGATTAAAACTATAATCGCTACAAACCTTGGTGCGATGAAGGGTGTCCCACAGCAAATGATGAAAAGAACGCTGCACATATGACAATGCTTTAGTCAATTGCAACGCTGGATCCGACTGACCGGTATAGGGGAAAAATAAAGGAGGTAAACTATCTCTTTAGGCGTAAGAAACGGCAGTGGAGAAATCGTGGGAGTGAGAACATACAGAAGGAAGCACAAAGCCCGAAAATTCTACCAAAAGGTCAAAAACCGAACTAATGGACATGATTCAGAGCCCCTTTTTTCATCGCAGATGTGAAAAGCATATTGGGACTGGTACTGGCACCTGGGATATCCAATGACGATGAGACAATCGATCACAATATAGACGACGACGTCGATTGCCTCCCTCCTAACCAAGACGAGGTCAGAACAGCTATTGCCCGGCTTAAGAACAACAAAGCCGCATGATCTCGTGTATTACCGGCGGAGCTGTTTAAGGCTGGCGGCGATGAGCAGAATCAGCTCATTGGCAAAATTTGGTTAGATGAATGGCTGTCCGACGATTGGAGGAGGCTCAGTGTACTATGCCTCATATTTAAAAAAGGTGACTTGAGTCTCTGTGCCGACTACCGTGGAATAAGCCTATTTATCCATAGCATATACCTATGTACATATTAAGTATAATGTGCGACAAACCAATTATCACTGTCCTGATTGGACCATACCAGTGTATCTTTAAGCCTGAAAAATCAACAACTGACACGAAAATGAAATCGGCACATATCAGCTATTTGTCGATTATAAGGCGGTTTTTGATAGCCCGATACGGGAGAAACTCTACGAAGCAATGTCCTGAGCTTGGAATTCCTGCAAAACACATACGCCTTTGCAGGATGGCTCGTACGCCTTTGCAGGAACACCAAATCCGCAGTGAAAGTTGGTAAGGATCTTACCGAACCGAGAATAGTGGGTCTGAAAGTAAATAAGGACAAGTCAAAATCAAGGTATGATTTCTAGCCATTTAATATTGTTATTGGACAAAGGGGTGTGGCATCGCCCATAGAACACAAAATATTAAATAATATTTCAGCCATTAAATGGCGTATGAGAACGACATTTGGTTCGTATATTATTAGTGGAGAAATATATTTGTCTTACATGAAAAATGGTCGGTGCCACACCCCTTTCAGAAAAATTTTAAATCGTTGAGAAGCTAAGACATTTATGCCCTATTACCGAACTAATTTAAACTGTTTTAATTGGATGTAGGATAGGATGTAGGATATACAAACTTCGGTCCGACACACCATTAAGATTATAAATTATATTTTAAAATGCAACAATTGTAGGTTGAAACACGGCAGTGGAAATTCGAAATGACATTACTTTAAATTCAAAAGAAAATTTATTAAAATTCTAACACTGGTGTTCAAAATCAAAACAACAATTTAAATACAAATAATACAATTTAAAATTCCAAACTCTTGAAATGCAAGAAATTATATATTAGCGTGTCCCGTTAAACAGCGTTTTTGCGATTTAGTTGTAGTAATAGCACTCGAACAACGCGTATTAACGCCCTTAACAATAATAGTTCAGCATAAAATAATTTTGGTCCACTGGAAGATGTTTTAGTTTTCATCAAGCAAATTTTCTTACAAATCAAATAAATTTAATCTTACAATAAATGTTTTGGAAATACAGGTCATATATGAAAAGATTTGGAGTGTTTTAATGCAAAAATTTAAAGAAAATATTGTGAGGAAATTTGCTTCACGAAAATTAAAACATCTTCCAGTGGACCAAAATTACTCTACCAAATATTTTAAATAATTTTTTTCTTAAAAAGGACTAAAATACGAAACTTTTGAGCCACATTTGAAAAAAATCGTCGAGACTTTTTTTTGGCAGAATGTACTAGAACCGAAAATTTAAATCGCTGGTAGGGAACTGAAGATCAACTTAAAAATTTTTGATGCTAAACTTTTATTGTTCAGGGCGTTAATACGCGTCGTTTGAGTGCTATTACCGAAAAATTTTTTCTATCGGGACACGCTATTATATATATAAAAGCAATATAATTTCCCATTACATTCCATGGAGGGATTGGAGAGAGCTTCTAACACCAATGAGCTACGTACGTTCTAGTTTTACACTCCCTGATTGGGACCTACAGTTTTACACTGGTTTCGAACGGTATATTTGACTATATACTCGATAGTGTCGCCGTCAATAAGCGAGGTGACCGCCGTCGAAATAAATGCTAGGTATTCTGAGCAATGATCGAAGCTACGTACTCATGTACAAGAGCCGCGTACACTAGCATTGCAGCACCGACGGCCGCGTAATTACATAGCATTTCAAAACTTATCATTTCAAATACAAAAACATTAAATACAATTAAAAAATATATGTTGCAACAGGTATACAAAGCCCTTGGAAGGTTGAATGAAAACACTTACCTGGCGTTTACACGGGACAGTTTAGCTCCGACAGTAGAAATACATTCACACATTTTTACTGCCCCACTTACACTTCTCTCACTTGCCTCGCCCCTGTCTCTGATGTTTCAATGACAGTAACTTCGGCAAGAGATTTGACATAAGCGGGGAGATCATGGCTGAACTAGTAAAGGTTGGCGCAATAGATCAACTGATTTTGCTTTCTTATGACTCCATCTGTTAAATTCAGTGTATTTTGTTATTGTACTTTTTTGTTTACTGTGTTTGTTCATATGGATCTGTGTTGAATTTGACGGTTAGAGTCATGAAACAAAAACTAAATGCCTATTGTTGGTTCAAACAATTACACCAAATCCTACTGCGTCAACCTCTACTAGTTCTGCCATCGGCCATATCGGTGACGTTTCCTAGTAATTTGAGAAAAAAGCAAAACAACGCAAACGACTTTACAAATTGGGAAATATATTTGTATTTGAAAATTTTGCTAATTTTTATTGAAATATTGTTTGACAATACAAACATATAAACATGAATACATGTCTAATTTTGCAGAGTATATCAGTTCCATTGTAATTTGGAGAAGTAAGACAAAACACAATGGCAAAAGAGCGAAGAAACAAAAAATCAGAGCACGAAATTTAACGAAACGACACTGTCGGCGGTTGCTTAAAACTGTACTGTCTTTATAACTGGCTGGACGCGTACGTCACACAAACAATTTTTCTGTTTTTGACAGTTAATACATATTCTCAACTGTCTTGTCGCAAACTGTCACGTGTAAAAGCACCGTTAGTATTCACAATATAAAAGTTTTATTTAAATTAAACCCCTAATTATAATTTAAAATATTTATGTGCCGTCTGTGCTTTCAAACGGGCAAAACAATTTACAATTAATTTCCTCTGCAAACAACAAATAAATGTAATAACAAAATTTTGAAAAAAAGTTTCTGACAAAATTATAAAATTTTATATTTTTTATTTACATACTTAATAAATTTATGCACTCGTGTCTGCGTGTGTATAATTAACACTAACAGAAATACTTTTTTTGACAACATTAATTAAAAATCACAAGTTTATAGGAATATCCTTTATTTTTGTTTTTTAAAATACACAAAAAGTTGTTGTTTTTAATTAAATTTGTGGAGGACAACTTTTTTATTTGATGCGAGAAAAACATTTATTTATGAGAGCATTTTTTTAGCATTTCCACCCTTATAATAATTCGAAACAGTACTTGTTGTTTTTTTGTGTTATCACAGTGGAATATGTATTCAATAATATGCAAATTTATTTGTGAATTGAAACATATTTGAGTTTTTCAGGTTTTATGAATTTTGTTTCAAGCGTTGCAAAAAAGGCGAAACTTTATAATTCCATTTAAACCCTTTTAAAACTTATTTAAATTATGAAAATATGAAATTCCATACATGTTATTATTATCACACTTTTAAGGAGCTTAACACCCTAGATGGCATTACTCCTTACTCTTTATTATACTGATAATTTTAAATTATACGTACAATTTTGTAAATTAAGAAATAAATATAAAAAAATTGGTTTCCCATTACATCCGATGAAGGGGTTTGGAAGAGCGTCTCATAACCAGTGAGCTGTGCGTTTTCTAGTTTTCTACCTACAGTTTTACACCGATTCCGAACGGTTTTTGAGAAGCTTTTTCATGGATAAATTCACGATACTGACGCTGTCACTAAGTGTGGTGACCGTCGTTGGAGGAAATGTAGGCTGGTCAGAGCGGGGATCGAACCCACGTTAACATGTACAAGAGCCGCGCCCACAAACCATAGCTCCACCGACGGCGCTGCAAAATACAAATGATGTAGTTCGATTCCTCGTACCTTAACTGTCCTCTACCGCCGTGTCCCTTTTTTCGACTTCCACAGTGACATTATGCAATTATATTCGTAATAAAAAATTTTGGAGTAACAACCCTGTAATTAAGTTTGCTTTCAAAATTTTCGCAAAGAGCCAAGGAAATGAAAAGTGAACGAAATTGTTGGTTCACGATTTTTATTTATAATACACGTATTTCTTATAGGAAGAAATAAAATAGAGAAGAAAGAACGTTGTGAAAGGTTTCAGAGATGATTTTTGTATGATAAATCATCTCTCAAACCACTTATAACTTTTTACGAATGAGTAAGGATTAAAAAAAGCGACGAATAAATGTTTTTCTTGTAATTGTTTTTGTTTCTTCGTTTCATTCAAAATGCAACCCTGACCGCAACATTTTTTGAGGAAAATCAAAAACAGATTTTTTTCTGTAAATGCTTCTCCTCAAGTTTACACTATTCCATTCGCTTTCATCAAATTCAAGTTTTAACATGGTATTTAGAAGGAGTTTCAATAATTCTGTCCGTAAATCGTTGGATTGTATATGATAGTGTAACAGTCGCTTTACCATTACTACCATATAAAGAGATTTTTATTGATTTTAAGGCTACGTTTCCACTTAAGGTGTTGACAGACTGTCCTATCAAATTCAATCTTCTTTTTGTTTTCTGTCAAGATCATATGGCCACTTGATCATAGTTTAAACGCCCAACTTTGGATGTTTAAAGAGCAATCAACTATGAACCTAAAATATTAATTCAGAGTTTAAATTATGTTTGATCATTGATCAAAAATGACTTTCAACTCAAAAATTGGGCCTAAGAGTTTTTAACATATTTTGGAACTAAAATCAGCTGATTACTGTTTGCAACTACATAAATCTGCATTTGGCCTCGAAACATGTTAAACGTGTTAACACGGTCAGTTAGTTTATTTGAATTAGGCCCAATTTTTCAGTAGAGAACCATCTTTGATCAACGATCAAACACAATTTAAACTCTGAATTAATATTTTAGGTTAATAGTTGATTGCAGGTTAAACAGCCAAAGTTGGTCGTTTAAACTATGATCAAGTGACCATATGATTTTGACAGAAAACAAAAAGAGGAACAAACACAAAGCTCCTTTTATTGTTAATATGAACAATTATAATCACCATCCTAGTTGAAATAACAATAAAAACGTATCACTTAACTCATAGTGCAGTTAGAACTACTTTCCAGCTCAAATACTTTCCAATTTCATTCAATATTTTGTATTTTAACACTTAAAGTTTCTTTTGAAAATGGCGTTAGCTTTGTAACGATTGCCGATAAATGTGTGAATATCGGTTATTTTTCGTGGCATTTGTCACTGCTGCCATATACGTAGTATGATTATTTGACAAAGGACTGAAAACTCTTTTCGTATATAAAGTCAGATCAAACATAAATCAAAATCAACTGATTAACAATTTAAATATCCAGTAAAAAATTGAGCCTTAGTATCATAGAGGAATTCTCTCACTATTTTTAACTTCATAGGTATGGTTTCAAGCATAGATAATGGAATTAACTAGATATCGCACATGCCGTGGGAAATTTCTTGTTCAATGGGATATTTTCTAGATGGAGCTGAATGCAATAATTACACCGTTTGGTCCCAAAAAATATATATCTTGCAAGATGTATTTAGAACAGGTGCTAACAAAAAGTGTGGCAGGCAACATCAACAGGGATTTTGTTTTGTGGTCCGTTGATCTCAAATTCAACACAAACGAACACCAACAATATGTTTAGACACATAATCAAAATAACAATATTTGGACTTGGACGACATAAAAAAATAAGTTAGTTGTTCGAATAGTACAACATGGAAAATTATACTTTTTTTGTATGTATCAAATTTCCCACAGTGTTGAATAAACATCAATGAAAGTTACGAGAAACTTCAATGAGAGTTACAAAAAGGCAACACAGCACCTAGTGGTAGTACTTGACAACGCCTGTGCGATATCAAGTAAACGTTGGATGGTGGAAAGCATCGGTTCAATAATACCAGATAGAGGCAATAGTACACAACGTCCAACAAAGCAACAACAACCGCATTTCGTGTTTATGTGGCAAAATAGTTGTGTTAAATACAATACAAATTTATACCAACGATAAAAGTTAAAAAAAAGTGCAAAATACATTTAAATTTCACAGATATATACGAAAACGAAATGAAAAAGTTAAGTCAACAGTCCTTGTACCTCCACCTGGTGTAAGTTAATTTTCGTCGAATTTCTCTTAATTGCACAAACCTATGATGAAGAGTGTGAAATGAACCGTCAGGTGGGAGAATAAAATACTCTACCCTAAATTCCTCTATGATTAGTATTATCATAGAGAAATGACGTATAGAGTAGCGATTTGTCTCAGTAAATTTACGAAGTTTGGTCAAGGGGTTTCTATGGCACAGCTGATCGAAAAGCCACTAGGGAAATAATGTGGAATGAGAGACCAAAGAGACATACAGATTATAGACCATCAGTCACTTAGCGTTACTTTTGTCATTTTGGTAGTTTATAAAACTTTACAGCTGTATAAAACTTTACAGCTGAGTTACGTTATTTAATGGGTAGTTTATAAAACGCAGCGCAACATTTTTGATCACTTCAGCTGTCAAATTGAACACGCCACAGTTCTTCGCGTTAGTTGATGAAGCTACAAATTTAAAGAAAGATGTCGATCGAGGATGGGCAGATGGAAGTATTTTGCATATCATTGTTTATAAGCAGTTGCCGATTTTGGCTGAAATATAATCGACGGATAGAGCTCAAAGTTTTTTTTTTTAAATAATTCAAAATTATGTTGTTTACTCACTGAAATGCTTTTTTACAATAATAAAATTCGAAATGGACAGTTCAAATAAATAATGCGTTGCAAAACTATTATAAGTGTATTTAAAAATTATAGACAACAGTTGATGTTGATAATAATAAACAAAAGAACCAATACATTACAACAAATACATACCGCAAAATGGCTCGTGTGTTTGAAAAGACAACTAATTTAATATAGATGGGAAAATTTATTCGACATTGCAACTCAAAATAATATCGGGTTTGTATACATTTTATGTGAATATTGTTGGTATTTGCAGTATAATAAATAATAGCAATCTTAAAATCTGTTGATCTACTGAAATAGAGCTAAATTTTTTAATCTTTTTCATTCTTAGCATTTCACTCTAGATATCTTTTTCTAATCTATAATTGTTTTTTATTTTAGTTGGGCAACTCTATAAACCGCATATGTCAGTGACAGCTTTCGTAAACAAACGCAAGCGCTATGTGATATATAAACTATCATTTTTTGACTTTGGCGTTCGCGTTAGCTTTTGCGTTTACGTTCACTTTCGGGACTTTTAGAATACTACCCTAAGTTTAAAAGTATTTGATTGATACTAATGAGAGCTAAATGTTGTTTGCATCATTAAGAGAAGACGAAGAGAGGCACAGAAGCTCTTTTCAACTGATCTGTGGTTTGTTGTGGTTGCATGTTAGAGAGTATTGCTTTCATAATACCAGATAGAGGCAATGGTTTAAACCAACCAACGGTATGTACATCAATGGCATTTCGTCTTGTGCGTTAAAATTTTTGTGTAAATACATGACAAATATATACTGACAATAAAACCTAACAAACGATTCCAAAATACGTTTAAATTTCAGTTTGTCAACAAAACGACAGAAAAATTTAAGTGCAAAATTTTTCCGCCTGGTGCAAGTCAGTTTACGTCAAATAACCATGGGGTATCGATGAGACAGCTGATCAAGTTAGTACTTGGAGAACAAATAAAGAAGATGCTTTCAAAGAAGAAACGGTGATAAGTGAGTGGGTAGCGTGGTGTGATTTTCGCACTTTTGCTGCCGCGTGTCAAGCCAAAAGTGGAAAAAAACATCAACTGGGAGTAAATGTTGCCAATTAAATCGATTAAAAAAACTGGATATTCAGTGAAAATAAGCAAAATGTAATGAAGTGTTAGACTAAAATTATTTGTGTTGATCCCAATTAACACGCAAATTGTTAAAATTAAAGATTGCTCTCATTCTCTATATGTTTTCCAAGTCTTCCACGTTCTTTGTTAGTATATAAAACAGCTGCTGCAAACTCTGTTAGTATTACCATCGAAAAATAGAAAAGATCCGCTATGCCTCTCTTCGTGTTCTCTTGATGACGACGAGGAAGTAGGCTATTTCATCGAGTTCGAGTTACTTTTGTAATTTACTCTTTGGATGAAATAAAAGGGAATGCGTATTTTCGTTCGATGCAAACAGCATAAAACATAATTTAGCCGTCAATAGTATCAATCAAACACTTATAATATTAGTTTGTTGCATGGTCTATAATCTGTATGTCTTCTTTGGTCTCTCATTCTACCTTATTTCCCTAGTGCCTTTTCGATCAGCCACAGAGCAATACCAGGGGGTTTCTATGGCACAGCTGATCGAAAAGCCACAAGGAAAATGATGTAGAATTAAAATACGCATTCCCTATTATTTTTGTCCGTATTATGCCAACCAAAGAGTAAATACCAAAGCAACTCGAACTCGATGAAATGGCCTACTACCTCGTCGTCATGAAGAGCGTAATGGAGGCTCATTAGTACAGCTCTCTGTGTATGTCTTCTTTTGCCTCTCATTCTACATCATTTCCCTAGTGGCTTTTCGGTCAGCTGCGCCATAGAAACCACCTGGATCAGCTATTACCGACCGCACCACGAAGAGTGTGAAATGAAACGTCAGATAAGAAATATGTCAGCTCTATATGACATTACCCTATGAGTATTACCATCGTGGTACAATAATGAAGGTACAAATAGTAGTTCAGCAAATGCAACAAGGCAATAACAACGGGAATTTGGGTTTGGTTTGTGATCTGAAACTGGCAATTTCAACACAAACGTTATACCAACGATAAAGGACAATAAAGAAACACAGTTCTTAGAAGAATTTTTAGGAAAATATATATATATTAATAATAGAAACAATAATAATACTAGAAAAAATGTAAACAGTCGGAACCATTATTTGTACTGACATTGGCGGACGATCGTTTCGAAGTTTGTTACTCTTTTCAATAGCGCCCATGATAAAAAATACTCATGGTAGACGCAGGAGGTGTTGTTGTAGTTGATGGCAAATAGGTAGCAACAACAACATACATTTTGTTTTTGCTTCTCACTTACGTTGTGTCAAATCCAACACATACGTATACCAACAATAAATGTAAACAATTACATACAAAAACAAAAATCAGCTGTGCTTATGCGTGCACCATCTGTGAATCCATCTTGATAGCGCTTTAGCGTTCTAGGCCAGTGCCCGTCTTGTTTACATTTTCAAACTGCAGGTGTCACCGACGGGGTTTCTCTCCGCTTTCTATCTTTCGTGTGAACGGCTTTATTCCATTACACACGTTTTTCGTTCCTACTTTCACGCACTCAAAAAACGCACTTGTGATGAAGTTTTTGAAAACAATCTATGTATTTATACGAGGGTTGCATTTTATGTTTCGGGATTTGGCAACCCTAGTGTTGCAATCTGGCAACTTTCGTAAAGTTGGACATTTTTGAGGTTATGCGTACTCAGAACGTTTTGACATACGAGCGCTATTTGTGTTGTTTACAGTAACTTAAAAGATTCATCTCGGCCCAAAAATGGAATTAAATCGTGAACATTTTCGTGCGATTATTTTTTACAACTCTCGACGTGGATTAACTCAGCAACAGTGCATGGATGAACTTAATTCAATTTTTGGCGATGAAGCTCCATCAAGGACCAGTGTTTATCGATGGTATGGTGAATTCAATCGTGGTCGTAGTTCTCTCCAATACGAATTTCGTGAAGGTCGTCAAAATCAGCTGTAGTTCCGAAAACCATTGATGCTGTGCGCGAACTGATTTTGCAAGATCGTCAGGTAACCTATCGTGAGATTGAGACAACCTTAGGCATTGGTGGGACCAGCATACATTCAATATTGCATAAACATTTGACTGTCAAAAAAATTTGTTCGCGTTGGATCCCACACAATTTGTCAATCGCTCAAAAAAAGGCTCGTGTCGATTAGTCGAAAGAAATGCTCCAAAATACGATCGCGGTGAGCCCGAAAGTAAACAGCAGTCAACTGTAAGGACCAGTGTCACAACCATTTGTGTGCCAGTTGTCTTCCAAGGAATCAGGAAACCAACCGCCGAAGACGGATCACTCTTCACCACGACAATGCCAGCTCTCACACATCGGCTGAAACAACTGCATTTTTGAGCACCCAAAACATCGATTTGATGGGTCATCCGCCGTATAGTCCTGACTTGGCACCGAATGACTTCTTTTTATTCCCGTACGTAAAAAACAAACTGAGAGGTCAACGGTTTCCGACACCTGAAGAAGCTGTTATGCATTCAGAATGCATGTTTTGGAGATACCTCAATCAGAGTGGCAAAAGTGTTTCGACAATTGGTTCAAACCCATGCAAAAGTGTATAAATCTTCATGGGGAATATTTTGAAACACAATAAAGTGATTTTCGATGATTAATATTTGTTGTTGTTCTCTAATCCCGAAACATAAAATGCAACCCTCGTAGAAAATAACTATTTATATTTTTGTTAGTGTTCCACATTTTTTGATCGGGCTCTAGCAAGGCTGATCAAGTATAGGTTAACGCATTAGAACAGCTGATTTCGCTTTCTTATGACCCTATCTGTCAAATTCACTGTATATTGTTATTGTACTTTTTTGTTTACTTTGTTTGGTCATATGTATTTGTGTTGAATTTGACATTTAGAGTCAAACAACAAAATCCCTGTTGTTGGTGCCCATAATTATAACAATTCCTACTGCGTTAACTTCTACTAGATCAGCCTTGGGCTCTACTACACGATTTTTCTCAATTGATCCGATCTGAAATTATTTTTTTCGAAGTTTGTGACTCTTCTCATGATACTGTTCTAGGTAACAAGGACATGAAAAAACTTAAATCAGCTGTTCTAGTGCTACCACCTCATATATTAAATATACTATATACATACATATGTATGTATGTACATGTTTTTAAGACTTATATTTAGCGTAGACCACACTATTGTCATGTTACTCTTCGGGCTCGTTCTTCCTCCTTCTTTATTTCTTATAAATGACTATTAATTTTGATTTTTGGTGAAGTATTTATCTAATGTCATTCGCTCGTCTAATGTGTGTTTGTTTTTGATTTACGTTTTGTTGTTATTGCCGATTAAAACGTTGAACGTAGCGGTAGTTTTGCGTTTTGCTGTTTATGCCGGTTAGAAAAACAAAACAAAATTATAAAAAGTAACTGAGGAAAATACCCAACAACAATAAAAGCAGCGGCACTCATATGCATATGGATGTATGTACATATAAGTATGTGTCTGTAATAGATACAAAACTAAGTACATACTTCACACAAGAGTGTTGTTTGTTTGTTTTTTAAACGTCATCATAGTGCGAACACTTTAGTCTATTGACACTGAATCGAAAATGTTCCACTGTTACGCTTCGGTGCGACCAACCGATATAGGGTGAGATTCAAATGAGAAGTCGAAGAACAAAACGAGCCTTTTTGATTATTTCAAAATGTTGGGAAATCCAAGATTATTTTTTTCATCCGATTATACGATAAAATTACGACATTTTCCCATCTCTAGTTATAATCTCTAGTCTATGAGAAGAGAAGAAAAATTATGCAAATAAGATTTCTAGCAATAGAACTTAAGGCCCAACCATATCATGCTTTTTCTGGATTAAGTCAGCTTAAGCCACTGCTCGAATACATATAAAACGTATGTGGCTGTTTATAATGTACTTGCGGCAACTTTTCGTTGAGTTTCGTCAAGTGTCATCGGCTTAAGCAGCGCTCGCTACTGGCCGAACTTTGCTTACGCCATCAGCTGTTTGTTTATTTGTTTGGTCAAATATAATAATAACAAACCAAAATGTCGACTGAAACTGAATTTATACAGTGCCTTATTGAAAATGTTGAAAAACATAAATGTCTTTATGACAAGAGGGACGCGTTTTATTTTAATAAAGGCGTTAAAGAAAGGACGTGGATGGATGTTGCCGATAAGTGCAACAAAAGTGGTAAGTATTTAATATGGCTATGCAAATAACCGTCCAAGTAAAAATTGCCCAAAAGCGGAAAGTGACCCCAAAAATGTTGGGCGATTAAATAAATTAAATAAATATGCAGCGGTGGCTTAAAAGTTTCAAAGTCACGAAAGTATATTCCAGCCACCTAAAAGTCTCATGGAATTCCAGTAAGCATTTGACAGGCTTTTCGTTGAGTTCGCTTAAGCCCATAAGCCAGCGTAAGCACATTATAGTTGGGCCTTTAGGGTAGTATTCTAAAAGTCCCGAAAGTGAACGAAACGCAAAAGCCAACGCGAACGCCAAGGGCAAAAAATGGTAGTTTATACATCACTTTGCGCTTGCGTTCGCTTACGAAAGCTGTCACTGACAGTAGTGGTTTATAGAGTTGCCCAACTAAAATAAAAAATTATAGATTAGAAAAAGTAATCTTGAGTGAAATGCGCAGAATGAAAAGATTACAAAATTTAGCTCTTTTTCAAAAGATAAACAGATTTTTAGATTGCTATTATTTATAATACTGCAAATACCAACAATATTCACATGAAATGTGTAAAAAAACCTGTCATTTTGGGTTGCAATGTCGAGTTAATTTTCCCATCTACATTAAATTAGCTGTCTTTTCAAAAACACGTGCCATTTAGCGGTATGTATTGGCTGTAATGTATTGGTTCCATAGTTTGTTATTGTCAACATCAACTGATGTCTATAAATTTTTAAATATAATTATAATAGTTTTGCAACGTATTATTTATTTGAACTTTCCATTTCTAATTGTATTAGTGTAAATAAGAATTTCAGTTAGTAAACGATATAATTTTGAATTAATTTTTAAAAAAAAAGTTCCGTCAATTGCATTTCAGCCAACATTTGCCACTAATTATAAGCAATGAAATGGAAAATACTTCCATCTGCCTATCCTCGATCGACATTTTTCTTTCAATTTCTTCAACTAACGCGAAGAACTGTGGCGTGTTCCATTTGACAGCTGAAGTGATCAAAAACGTTGCGCTGCTGTCAAACTACCCATCAAATAACGTAACTCAACGCAGGAAGTCACCGAAAAACTGTGCCGTTTTATAAACTATCAAAACGATAAAATTAACGAGAAGTGACTGATTCACGACTTATAGAATACCACCCTTAATCAAATTCATGCAGACATCAAAAAACATTTTGTAAAAAAATACAAAAAGTCACGTTTTGTTCTGCGACTCCTCAAATGGTACCTATATGATGGAACTTTTAAAATCGAGCAAAAAAATTATACTGATATTGTGGGCGTGTTTCGTCGTTGACTGCTAAGGAATTTCCGTTGGTAGTCTTTCTTGGCATTGAGGGTGCGCTCAACAACAATAAGGCCTAATTTTTGAGTGGAAAATCGTCTTTGACCAACGATCAAACATAATTTAAAATCTGAATTCACTTTTTAGGTTAATAGTTAATTGCTGTGCAAAGAGCCAAAGTTGTTCATTTGAACTATGATCAAGTGACCATATGATTTTGACAGAAAACAACAAGAAGAAAAAACACAAGGCTTCTTTAATTGTTAATGTGAACAATTATAATCACCATCCTGGTTGAAATAACAATAAAAACATATCATTTAACTCGTAGTGCAGTTAGAACTTTATTTCTGCTCAAATGTTCTCCAATTTAATTAAATATTTTGTATTTTATCACTGCACTTTTGTTTTGCAAATGGCGTCAGTTTGATGCATTGTAACGATTGCCGATAAATGTATGAATACCGGTTATTTTTCGTAGCATTTGCCACTGTTGCCAGGTAGTAAGATTATTTGAAAAACACTGAAAAACTCTTTACGTATTTAAAGTCAGATCAAACATAAATCAAAATCAACTGATTACCAATTTAAATAACCAGTCAAAAATTGGGCCGAAGTGTGTTTTGGTTACACCGCTTTTGTATATAGTCGCTTATTTTGTATGAAGCACTTATCGAAGACTTAGCGATACGCATCATTTTCGCTAAGTAAATTTTTTTTAGTTAATGTCTGGGAAGTTCATACTACAAGCTTACAAGATCATGGAACATTTTTCTAATTGAAAAATGGAGTAATAGACAATTCAGTTAAGCAAACTCACCGGCATGACTAGTTATTATCATGCAACAAACTCTGAATTCGAATTTTTCCTATAAATACTTACCACGCTATGTCAAAATGTTAGTCGATTAACAATATTTGGTTGAATTCACACGCTCCGTACGTATTATTTATGTAGTAATAAAACAATACATTATGCGGCTATTGGAAGACTATTGTTTCGGGACTCAAGATTGCATCTGAAGGGCAGGGATCTTTTTTCGATTTTAATTCAGTAAATCCTAAGTAGTTAAAAATTGTGATTAACAATCCTCGACTATATTGTAGTTCTTTCGTCATTTCATAACTCTTTCAGAAAAAACATGGTGATGAAACGTCGAGCATATTTGAAATATTTTAACTGTAACTTTTTTTCCGTTTTCAGGCTCACTGTACTAACTCTCTTCGAAGGAATTAATGGATGTAGAAACAATCACTTTACCATTTATAGTTTAAATTTTTCGTTTATAAGCGAACAAATTGAAGCAACTGGATATGACTAAAGTCTGCAAAGCTGTAGAACTTAAGACTCTTGAGAACATTGTCAAAGATATTACGTTGAGGTTTTCAAAATAATCTTAACAATTCAAGATTTACAATTTTATATGTGCAAAATATGAAATATTTCCAATTAGCTCGACGTTTCGCCATTTAATGGAGTATTAGTACATTGTTTCTGAGATATATTAGAAAGAATTACGAAATGAGGAAAGAGCTACGATATTGCGGAAAGTTGCAGTGCAATTTATTAAAGTAAAATCAAAAATAAAGCCCTAACCCTCAACCGAAATTTTCTTTGGCAGGTAAACAATAAATTGTGATGATCAGGGTTAAAACCGATTTTTACGCAACATTTAAATTTGCTGCTATCGACGTAGAAAAGAGTTGGCAACCCTAAAAAAAAACAACTGACAGCTGACAGTTCAGCGTTAATAAAAATGGCAAATTACACGATAGAACAGCGTGTCTTCATTATTGAACAATATTTCAAAAGTAATGCAAGTTTTGCGGTCGCAATTACTGGTATTCTGGTGTTACTGGTGTTCGATATCGCGACATAATAACAAAGTTTTTTTTGACGAAATTGAAGGAAATTGATGTGGCCAATATTTGGTTTCAACAAGACGGTGCCACATGTCATACAGCTCGTGAAACTCTTCAATTACTGCAAGAGACATTTCCAGGTCGCGTGATTTCTTGATTTGGTGACCAGAACTGGCCCCCCCCAAGATCGTGTGATCTAACACCATTAGATTTTTTTTTATGGGGTTTTTCAAAATCACAAGTCTATGTTAACAAGCCCACAACCACTCGTGCTTTAAAGGAGGAGATTTATCATTGCATCAATGAAATTCGACCAGATTTATACAGAAAAGTCATGGAAAATTTCGACAAACGAATACGTATGTGTATGGAAAGCCGTGGAGGCCATTTGCCAGATGTTTTATTCCATAAATAACCCTATCCTATGTACTTTACGATTCAATAAAAATATTACCATACGAAGAATAAAAACTTTGTTTCTATTCAATTCAAATGTTGCGTGAATTTTGGGACAGCCGTTGCTTCCATAATTTTTTGGTTTGGTTGAGACTAGAGATGGGCGCGTGCCTAATTTTCTAGGCACGACTCAACACAAGCACGAAGTTGATATTAACAAACACGCATAGGCACGTACGACTAATTTTTGGCAAAGGCACGGCCCGCACGAGCACGAACTTAGTAATTGTAAAAACGCACGCGCACATCCTTTTTTAAATGTCTTCTGCTTGTATTTTGTTTGACATTTTGGAAGACGCGCCGATGCCTGATTTTTACTGTGTAGTAGAGAAGGAAAAAACACCGCAATGTGGCAACTCTCGTAGAAGAGAACAAAAAAAAGGGTGAAGCGCCTCATTTCTCTGCTCTCTCTCTTTTACTCTTCGTTGATTATTTCAATACACGAGCAGTTTTCTGCTGATGTTACAGTATCTAGCTATAGAAATTCCAACCATGTTTATATAAAATTACATAAAGTATGTAATAAATATGAAATAGTCAAGTTATGACGCGAGACAGAAATGCGTTTGAGTGAATCGCGTCGATTTTTTGGTTCTCTTCTACGAGGGTTGCCACATTGCGGTGGTTTTCTTCTCTACATGTACATCTTTTTTGATGTATTTTAACACGGTTGTAAAATTCACACTTATGAAGAGGTGCGTTCTATTGGTAACATTGCAAATCACGGACGTAAAGATAACTATCATTTACACTGACAGAATTTGTTGGTCTAATTGTGTGTGATAAAGCGGTAACGAATAATTTTCCAATATTTAACTGTGCTTAATTTTTAAGATATTTGTTCGTGCTTTTCCTTGACACAGAACTCTCAACATGCACGCACTATACACGCACGATATTTTTTTACACTGCACAAACACAAACGGCGCACGCACTAAATTCAAATTTCCTACAGGAACACATCCGGCACACGCGTGGCACAGTAAAAAGCACGGCCCGTGCCCACCTTTAGTTGAGACCCTAAATCTACTGCCTCACAGATATATCGATTGAAACCCCATTTCTGGTTTTGCACCTTTCGCACATTTTCATTTGAAATCATTGAAAACTTTTGCTATTTATTTGTTAAATTTGTGAAATATAATTATCACTTTGAAATATAGAAAATATTCGAAATATGAAACTGTGCGATTTCATTCAAACTCTTAAATGCCTCGTATTTCTCATGAATTCAAATTTAAAATTTGTATGAATAATGTTTGATATTTCCTAAAAGCACAAGTTTTACGAGTTTGAATGAAATGTGAAATGAAAATGTTTGAATGAAAATGAATGAAAGAAAAGAGTTCTAAAATTAGGTAGGCAGATGAACGTGTGGAAATGGACTAGGTGCGAGCCAGGCCAGGAGCGAACTGCACCTTTTTATCCGATGAAATAAAATACCTTCCTTGGAACTTATCACGTTGAAAGGGTCTGAAATTAAGCTTGCAGAGTATGCACAAATACCTGGGTGTTATTCTGGACAGCAAGCTTAGTTTAAAACCCAACATTAGAATGTACTCTGAGCACTAAATGTAATGTTACATTCCTTGCCGGTGGTCATTATAAGGACGCAGAATACTTAAACGTAAGCCATCAGGTAATGGCATGGACTATGGCATGGTCGGAGTCGGTCATGGAACTGTCTTGCATTTGTCAATGATTCCTAAGAGAGACCACTATGCGATCTGCAATACCATACTCATACCAGAAAGGGATTGCTGGAATAAATAAAGTTCTTACGAAATTTTCGTAAGAAATTTTGTCATTTATCTCTCAATTTTGTTACAGAGAGTTACCACATATCTCTGATTTATCTTGCAAATATTTTATTAATAATTAATCTTTGCACTCCATTCTATTTTTAAGGCATGTGGTCATAGGCGAATATAGGTATAGGTATAAACGTCATAGGTACGGTGGAAAGTAAAGATTGGATGGTGGAAAACATGGGTGCAATAATACCAGATAGCAGCAAAAGTAAACAACGTCCAACAAAGGAACGACAACCGCATTTCGTGTTTTTGTGGCAGACCTGTTGTGTTAAATACAATACAAATGTATATCAACGATAAAAGTCAACAAAAAAAGTGCAAAATACATTTAAATTGTTCAGTTCTACACCAAAACGACATGAAAAAGTTAAGTGAACATATTTTGTAACTCCACCTGGTGTAAGTTAATTTTAAATTTAATTTCTCTCATTTTCACAAACCTACGACGAAGAGTGTGAATTGAAACGTCAGGTGATCTATACCTATGTTCGTCAATGCATGTGGTATTACTTTTGTCTACTAAAATAATCTAAATGTGAAAATTCTGGTCCCAAACAATTATCAAACAGTTTTTTTCGTACGAAATAACTTTGGCGTAACAGCCCTGTACTTGATTTTGCCTACAAAATTTTCGCAAAGAGCTGACTACCAAGCAAATAAAAAGTGAGCGAAATTTTCGGTTCATGAAATTTTAGTTATTTTTTATACATGTACTGCTTATGGCAACGAAAATTTAATAAAAACTGAATACCGGGAAAAATATATATCATTACCTTAGTGGCAATACTCGTAACATTACCTTAGTGGCAATACTCGTATTTCTGCTCGACGATTATAAAAATTCATTAAATATGAGATAATTTATTCGACGTTATTGTATTTTATTTAAAATGGAAATATTCGAGGTTTTAGGAAATGTTTGCAAGGGAAATCAGAGATAGGTGGTAACGCCCTGCAACAAAAATTTACGTTTAGAGATAAATGATATAATACGTCTGGTTCTTTACATTACCGCGGGATCCCAAACCTTCCCAAAGTTGTTTATTTACTCAAAAATTGGGTAAAAGAGGGCAACATTTTTTCTTCTTTAAAAGAAAATTAAGTTTCTCTTTTTACCAAACCATCCCAAAATTATTTTTCGGGTAAGTTTGATAAAGTGCCAAGCATGGTAAAAAATACGGTAGTAGCAAAAAGCGCTGTTGTAATTGTGGGTAACATCAACAGGCAATTTGTTGGGCACTTGGCCACAGATTTATACGAACAACAATAGTGCTTATAAACAACAAAGAACGGCAAGAAAATAATCAAGTAAGCTGTTCTACCAACACAACCTTGACTAGTTCAACCATGGTGCCATGGTACGAGCAAATGGTAGAAGCACTACCAGATGATTTTAACTTTTTGAGCATGAGTCAGTTTTTCTCTTATGTCAACGTTTGTTTACATTTGTTTGTCTGCAACCCCTATTCGCCTAAAACTGTTGGTTTTGAAATGTTTTCTCTGTAAAAATCACATAGAAACGTTTTAATTTTTACACTTAAACACTTTCAAATAAGACAAAATCATTTTCTAAATGGCAATTTTTGCAATTTTATTTGTATTTTCATTATTTTGACACAATGCAGACACTGAGCAGAAACCAAATGCCTTTTGATTTTGTCTTGTTGTATTTGTTGTCTACTTATTTCCTTTAAGAACATTTCTGCCACGGTAGAATTATATCAGGTAAAGTCGTTTGAACAGCTGATTTAATTTATTCCATGTAATTTTTCGTTTCAGTTGTCAAACATACATGTATTTTGTACTCTAAATGTACATAGATATTATTGCACCCTGATTTCTGCTTGCAAATTTGAGAACTGTTCTTAGATATTTTTTGTTCAATCAGTGCCGCTCGTGTTATACTCGTATGTAGATAAAAGTGCAAGTATTTAATAATCAAAAATAAATTATAAAAAAAATTATTGCAAGATATATAACTTCAAAAACCGTCTAACAATAGCCCTTTATTTCTTTCTTGTAATTGATTTCACTGATATCACACACAAATTGGCATTGACTGACCGACATCTATAAACTTATCAACAACAATGTTTTCCACCTACTGAGATGTGAATTTTTTGGTTTTGTTTACATTGTTGATGAGTGTTATAAACACTAATGGCCAATTTTTAGGTGAGAGATCATCATCTTGTTATAATTACTTCGTAATTAAACACTGCATTTATTCTTTCAGTCAATAATTAACCAATGATTAATCAACCACATTTCGTCGATTAAACAATTGCTAAGTATGCATACATCAGTGATGGGAAATGAGGTGCCAGTGGTACAATTTTGCAAAAAAAAAAGTATAGCCATAATAGGAAATCCAAAAATAACCTTAAAAATTTAATAAAATTGTTCGATAACTGCCTTAGCTATCGAGATACTGAATGATGCATTTTTAAAGATATCGACATTTTCGATAAATTGAAAAAAAACGTATAGGCCATAATAAAAAATCAAAAAATAAGGGAAAACATTAAATAAAATTTTTCCATAACTGCCTGTTACCGAGAAATAAGTGATAAAATTGGATTGCATACTACTATAGTGCTGAACGTATATATGGCAACATTTCGCCCAAATTGCATTTCACCAAAAAAGGGGAAGTACCTTTTAAGAGTATGATGTTGTTTATATCTCGAGGGCGTCTCATTCAAAAAAGTAAGATGAAAGTGAATAGTGTGTACGACATTAGCGACCTGTTCCAAAATATAGATGGACCCGTGCCTGAAACAGCCTTCCAGGCCTTGGTTTGTTTATTTTTAATGTATGTATATATTTTTGTTTTGTTTTGTTATGTATTTATCGCAACAAAAAAATAAAAATTATTTTAAAAAAATCGCGTGATTTTTTTAAAGTAATTTTTCGCAACAAATAAATTATAAAACAATTTTCAAACACTTAAATTTTTTTTATTACAAACTGAAAATATATAATAAATAAAGGCACTTTGGGCATGGTTAACGTAAAATTCAATTAAATGGAATTCAGTTATAAAATAAATAAACATAACAAAACATTAAATTCAATTACAATAGAATTTAATGTTTTGTTATGTTTATTTATTATTTTTATTCTGTTGTTCGACCTTTTCCTTATCAATAAATAATCAATATTCTTCGAGCTTGAGGTCAGATTTGCTGTTGTTATATTTATTTTCCTCGATATTTCGCTACTCCTTTGTGTAGCATCATCAGGAGATTTAAACAATATTTAACAATTAAAACAAAACAAAAATAACAATTGTGAAAAAATTATGTCAATTCAAAAATATTCAAACAAATTTTACCCCGTTTTTCAAAATTTTCTGAAGTTACACAAACAAAAATAATGTTCGTAAAAAATTCATATAAATTAACCCAAAGAAAAATATTAGATTGATATGATAAATAATTCTTGCTTAAATGGTTCTACTTTTTACTAATTAAATAA
This sequence comes from Phaonia tiefii, assembly GCA_963931995.1. Classification (NCBI taxonomy): domain Eukaryota; kingdom Metazoa; phylum Arthropoda; class Insecta; order Diptera; family Muscidae; genus Phaonia; species Phaonia tiefii. The sequence continues at coordinate 236,840,061 of OZ008370.1, forward strand.
TACAGATAATGTAGCCCAAATTTACAGTAACTTCAGAAAATTTTGAAAAAAGGCGGGAAAATTTGTTTGAATATTTTTGAATTGACATAATTTTTTCACAATTGTTATTTTTGTTTTGTTTTAATTGTTAAATATTGTTTAAATCTCCTGATGATGCTACACAAAGGAGTAGCGAAATATCGAGGAAAATAAATATAACAACAGCAAATCTGACCTCAAGCTCGAAGAATATTGATTATTTATGTTTATTTATTTTATAACTGAATTCCATTTAATTGAATCTTACGTTAACCATGCCCAAAGTGCCTTTATTTATTATATATTTTCAGTTTGTAATAAAAAGAAATTTAAATGTTTGAAAATTGTTATATTATTTTTTTTGTTGCGAAAAATTACTTTAAAAAAAACACGCGATTTTTTTAAAATAATTTTTATTTTTTTGTTGCGATCTCTATAACTGAGATAGTTATCGAAAACATTTATTTAATTTTTTCCGCTTATTTTTTGATTTCTATTAAGACGCGGGTTATTTTTTGATTTCTATTAAATCGCGCGATTTTTTTAAAATTATTTTTATTTTTTTGTTGCGATCTCGATAACTGAAATAGTTATCGAAATAATTTATTTAATTTTTTCGGCTTATTTTTTGATTTCTATTAAGACCTACATTTTTTTTCTGCGAAATGTTGAAATTGAAAAAAAAAATTACAGCAGACAGTTGTACGAGGCCTTCGGCCACTGACTGTCCCTGCAGGCTGTGTCAGAGACACGGCCATTAAGTTTAACGTAGAATACGCCATCCGATAAGACAGAAAACATATATAACAATAAATTCATTTGCTTATATTATTTATCATTTATTGTTATATATGTTTTCTGTCTTATCGGATGGCGTATTCTACGTTAAACTTAATGGCCGTGTCTCTGACACAGCCTGCAGGGACAGTCCGTGGCCGAAGTCCTCGGACAACTGTCTGCTGTAATTTTTATATTTATCAACGGCATTTGATTCAAGTCCGTTTAAAAAAAAAATATTATGTTAAATTTTTTTAAACTTAATTTAATTTATGTATTTTAATTAATATTTTTATTGAAATAAGTTCTGCGAATGTTGAGAGGGCCGCCCTAATATTAAAAAAGGTTTACCTTATCGAGTCTTCGCATTAGCATTCGAGCGTTGTGTGAAAGCTTTACGCTTTACAATTCAAAATTAATGTTACAACAACTTTATTGAAGCTTTCGCAAAAAAGCTTTATTACGTTAGCTTACTGTTTGTTTCACTTTTTACTAGATACATGTTGCCAAGCAACATTAGCTTGCTGTTCGTTTCACTTTTTACTAGATACATGTTCCTAAGCAATGTTGAGCAACCAAAAACACTCAACCAAACACCACACATATGTTTGAGTGTATGTGTTTAAACAATTTTCATTTGAGAAATTAAAATACTAGAAATATATCAACCAATATGAAATGTATATCAAACGAAAGATAACATCTTCATTTACCTACAAAAAAAATTTAAAAAAAATTCATCTAGCCGTTTCCTCAAATTCAATGAAATAAAGATTACAACAATAAAAACCTGACATGACTCCGCATACCGTAAGGTAAGACGTATTCTACGTCAAAACGATATTTTTGAAAATTAATCGTTCGATATCTCGATAACTAAGATAGTTATCGAAAAAATGTATTTATTTTTTTTGTGTATTTCGACCTTTTACACAAAAAACACGTGCCCATAATCCTGAATGTCCGAACTTTGGGGTCCCACAACTCCGAAAATAGGCGTTGCCCCCGATTTTTTTATTTAATTTTTTTTTAACTTAAAATTAAAAGTTCTATCCAATGGTAATGGTTTGGAGCCGAGGCGAGTTGCCGACCTATTCTAGGTTTAAGCCAGATCGAAAATATACAGCCAAACTGTATTTTTTGATTTTTAATACATATGTACATATTATTTAAACTCCTTTGAACAAAGTGAAAATTGTAGTTACATTGTTTTGCATTTTAGCTGACGATATGTAGATTTCAGAAGAAACAGGTGGTTTGAGTAAAATAAAAGTCATATTATGGAAAAATGTGAACATGGATTATTGGAACTGCCACGAAATTCTAAAATATAATTATAATATATTATTATTTTCTTTTATTTATTCAAGCTCAAGAACATTCTATATATCTATTAATGGACATAAAAGTAGTTTTGCAAAATGCATCCTCAACCGCTGATGAACATACATATGTGAATCGAACTGAAACAGCTATACAGTTTGACAGGAATCATGTTACTGTAGCTCTATTAATGGAGATATAGTATGGTATTGAGCTAAAATAACTAAAATCAAATAGTTTTAATAAAAAGGTCGAATACATACATATGTAAATATCATACGTGGTGAATTATAAAATATAATTCTATAAATCAACAAACATTTATTTTCACTTGTATCTCTCCACTAAGCACGAAAATGTTTTGCCTAAAAATAAACAAAACGCTTAAAGTGTTCCAATATCTAAACACATGAGGCCGTCCCGGCCATCCTCCCACCATCCGAAAAACATGAACTCTTGTTACAAACGCACATGCATTTGTATTACATATGACATACATACTAGGTATGTATGTATGTATGTATTTGTTGATGTAAATTGAAAAACCAGCGTGCAAGGAAAAATAAGTGTCAAGTTCATTGTCCAAAAACAAACATTAAAGTAAACCCCAACACCACCACCACTAATACTACTACTTCGGATACAACCACTAACAACAACAACCGGCAACACAATCATTGATGGCGGCGTCATCATCGGAAGCAACAGTAGCAAAGGCAGCAGCAGCAGTTGAATTCCCCCGAATTCGCACACTCACACATTCAGACCCAGCCTCACTAGCATTCACAATCGTTTATTCACGAGACCATCAAAACAATTTCTAATCGAGATGTTATACTATGTACATATGTGTGTATGAATGTATACTATACGAATGGGTCTAGTATGGCAATGTGTGGGTTTTGCAACTGAGTGTAAATGTGTTTTGTTGCTGCTGCTGTAGTTATCATTTCTCTCTTTGATTGGGACGTCATAGTCGTTGCTGTTTAAATGATACAACAAGTGTTTTTTACATGCAATTTTATAAACATATGCAATTGTACATACTTACTCATGGGTGTTCATATACATACATATGTACATATACACGTGTCTCAATCTCTGCAATTGCTGTAATGATTGCACATATGTATGCACACACCCAGCAAACAAAATGATTCAACATTAACTGATATCGGATAAGTCTGTATATTGTCTGAACTCTTCAGAAAATTTGTACCGACACCGATTTGAATGATTTATTTATTTTGCTGCGACAGATCTGAATGAACTCGGAGCGATTTCGGAACTCTTTGTCGGAGGGATTTTTATTTCGTTTTTTTTTTCGTAATTACAGTCTGCCCCGACATGCGAAGAGTTACGAAACGGGCTTTCCAATAAGGAATTGACAATTTTTTTTAAAATAAAACAAAAACCATTTGAGATTTTTCCAAAACTTCATGATCGACTTGAAATACAATCAAAACATTTACGAATGGAACTCGACTTCGTTCATATGGCCACCGCGGGCACGTCGGCTGCGGTCGATTCGTTGGACCCAATTTTCGATGACTCTGTCACACATTTCAGCCGCTATTTCTCGTTGAATGTTGGCTCTGAGTTCTTCCAACGTCGTCGGCTTGTTGGCATACACCAATGATTTGACGTAGCCCCAAAGAAAAAACTCTAGTGGCGTTAAATCGCACGAACGAGGCGGCCAATTGACTGGCCCATTTCTTGAGATAACACGCTCACCAAACTTACTCTTAAATAAATCGATTGAAAGGTGTGCTGTGTGGCTTGTGGCACCGTCCTGTTGAAACCACATGTCGTCCAAGTCCATGTTTTCCAATTCGGGCCAAAAATAATCGGTAATCATGGCGCGATAACGATCGCTATTCACACTAACGTGACGATCGTTATTGTCGACGAAAAAATATGGCCCAATGACGCCTCCGGCATGCAAACCGCACCAAACAGTTATTTTTTGTGGATGAAGTAGTGATTCAAGAAGCACATGTGGATTTTCACCAAACCAGTAACGTATATTTTTCTTATTGACGAACCCATTGAGCCAAAAATGAGCTTCGTCACTGAAGATGAGTTTGCGATGAAATTCATCATCTTGGCGCATCTTCTCCAGAACCCAATCGGAGAACGTTCGTCGCGTCAAATGGCCCATCGGCTTCAATTCTTGAGTCAGCATGCCGCAGAATCGACTGATTTGGATAGTTTGCTGCGGACGCCTGAACGGCAGCTATATTTTCGTCACTTCGACCAACCCGTTGTCTGAATATGAATATGTAGACTCAAAATTTTTGCAGTAAACTTGTTATTGCTTGTCTACTAGGGAGAGAATAACGACCGAAATTTGGAGTTAACGCTCTTAAAGTTGCGGTAACCGACTCCGAATTTCAGTAGTACAATTTTATAATTTCCATACGTTGTTCGTACTTTACCATGATGAAAATGTTGAGTTTACTGGAAAAAAGGAAAGAAACAGTTAGATGATCACTGAAATATTGCGTTCACAAGTTAAATTCAAAGTTGTCAAGTACCTATTGGAAAACCCTATATTTGTGACAAACTGTTTTACGTTTTATTTGTTTATATTGTGAAGTGAAGTGTAAGAATCATTACAAATACAGTTACAAGTATAGTTTTATGTACCCGCCCAGTGAATAATTATTTCCGACATGTCTGACGTCTGAAAATGATTTAAAGTTTGTTCAGACATTTAAGCGATTCCTCTAAATTAACTTCAGAAATTTAATGGAATTGCCTAGATACCGACTGATCTTTCATTAGACTTTTCTGCACATTTTCTAGAGTATCAAGCGAATTTATGCGACTACTATGCAAACTTTCTGAAGTTTGATCAGATATTTAAGCGAATCGTCTAAATTTCCTTCAGAGGTTTACTAGAATTGTCTGCACATTTTTGCATGACATTGCAAATCGAAAGGAATTTGTTTCTTGGGAAATTCCCTATTTGCTTTTTTTATTTGACACGCAATTTTAATTTTTCAGTATTAATTGTCTCAATGAGTGGTTAACACGTAAATAAAAAAAATCAATGAGTGTTCGAACTCACGGGCGATGTGTTAACCTCTTTTGGAACGAAGTTCCTTATCGCACGTTGCGGGATGGGGGCTAAATGAAAAAATTTTAAACAACTTTTTTTTAACTACTTTATTACAACCCATTGTTATCAACTATATTGGGTACTTTTGGTTTGGTTTAAAGGGAAGTTTTCTAGGTGGAGCCTGTGCATTACATATTGTAGTTGTGAACCCAATAAAAAGTAAATTTAGAACAGCCAAAGTGCAAGACTGGCAAATCCATGAAATACAACCCTGAGCATGGAATTACACTTGGCAGCACACTTACACGCGATTCATACGATGACTTTTACGACGTCGTTTTTCCTTAATTTCTTTTTAAAGCAACTTCCAAAAATCATGTGTGTGCATACGATGATTTTTACTTGCATGTCTTTTTTTGCAGGCAGAGTTGATTGTTATTGTTTAATCGGTTAATATGCTTTAGTAGATTATTCGCATCAAGAAATACATATGTCTGTATACAAAAATTATTTGAATTAATTGAAACCAATTTACGCCTAAATATTAAATAAAAATTCATTATTCCGCATTTTTACTTTTACTATTCGAAAAATTTTGTTTCTTCCCAAGTTCTGTAGTCAATTCTAAAATATATTTTTCTTAATGCCACCTGGCTACTTCAAAGTACGAAAATGAATAAAACGTATCAAGAAAAAAAGAAATTAGTATAAAGAGGAATATGAAAAAAGACACGAAAAACAGAAACCGAGTCTTTTTGTTTACCCCTCTTGCTTCTCTACACCGTTCGCCTATATGTAAAAAGAGACGTTGCAAAAGCAACGTCGTAAAAGTCATCGTATGAATCGCGTGTTACTCTTACACTCGTAGTTTTCGAGTGGTTTGTGTCTAGACTAACATATCGGGGGATATTTCTGGTTTAATGGGAAATTCTCTAGGTGGAGCCTGTTTATTACATATCTTAAAAAAGTACTTCTTTGTGAAAAAAATCATACTCTTAGGCTTTTTGTTACAGAAAGCTCTTCTTATTAAAAATGGTAGCTTTTCTTAAAAAAAGATTTTAATAACAGAAGTACCTCTCATTAAAGGAAGGACCTTTTCGGGAAAATATAATACATCTTCTTACAAAAGGGACCTAAAAATTTACTTTTTTTAAAAAAATACATTCAATAAATAAAAAATTTCTTAAAAAAAGGTGTTAATTTTACAAAAAGTATCTTTTCTTAAAGATCCATTTAAATTACAGTATTTTTCAACAGGCGCCTTAGGCGTGTTTGAACTAACTAGTACATAATATATAGCGAAAGGAACTTCGATCCAACCGGGTGTCCCCTGACAACTCATGTAATTTGTTGTTACACGGTATCTGTTCGATTTCTATGAACACATTAGTAAATTTTACATAGAAAAATAAAAAAATAATAGTTTTTGTGCCGAAGGCTCTTTTTCTATTGCACTTTCGTTTTTCTTACATCTGCTTTAACATTAGATGTACGATTGTTAAAATAAATAAAGCAATATTTAGCTCACTGAAATAATTGTTTTTGTTTTGTCATAAACATAGCGACGACAAAAAAGTATTGAATAGCATAGAGAACTTGTTGCACTCTTTTTCCGCTCTCATGTAGAAAGTCTGAGTAAAAGAGCATATACGAGTCTTATTCTCTTTATAAAATATTTCAATATGAATGAACCACTTCGATAATGTTATTACATAAAACAATACAAAAACCATAAATGTTTCAAAAGGCATCAATGTGTCACATCAAAATTATGAATAGACCAAGTTATGACAAAAAGAGAGTAATACGTTTTGAATCATTCGCCAGATGTCGCCAGTGCTTTTGGGTCATACAATTCGTTCCATGAGTTCTCTATACTATTCAATACTCTGGCGACGACGACCTGCTCGTTGGCAGCCGCTACATCAATACCATCATACTTATTTTCAGGCAGACTATAGTTGTACAACAACCACGTATGTGATGCTAACTCTGTGTGTTGTTTGCATGGTTTCACTTTGATAGATTGCCCTAGATATGCCTATAGGTATTAACACATCAAAAAAATTGATATTAGAGTTTAATTAAAAGGAATCAGCAAAGGTGGGTCTTGCTGTTAATGAGGGCAAGACAAAATTGATGGTGTCAACGACTAGAGAAACCTCTCGACTTGGTCCGCACTTGAACGTTGACAACCGATTTAATTTTGAAGTGGTAGATGAATTTGTCTACCTTGGATCCGCCGTGAACAAGGACAACAACGTCAGCCTGGAGATAGATAGGAGAATTGTGCTTGCAAATAAATGTTATTTTGGGCTCAGCAAGCAGTTTAGGAGCAAAGCCCTCTCTCGACGGACAAAAGTCCAGCTATATCAGACTCATTTTACCTGTCTTGACATATGGCTCCGAAACTTGGGTCATATCGCAAGCGGATGAAAAACACCTGGGAGTTTTCGAGAGAAAAATTCTCCGTAAAATATATGGGCCTGTTAGGGAAAACGGCGAGTACCTTCGTCGCTGGAACGCAGAGCTATATAGTCTCTATTCTGAAGTGGACATAGCTAGCAAAGTGTGCCAATTGCGTTGGCTAGGCCATGTTATCAGAATGGATGAAGATGAGCCAGCGCGAAAGATTTTTGATAACGTACCCGATGGAAGCAGGAAAAGAGGGCGACCAAGACTCCGCTGGAAAGACCAGGCAGAAGAATCCCTCCGTATCCTTGGTGTTACCAACTGGCGAGAAAAGGCGAAGGATAGAGCCAGTTGGAAGAATATGTTGAAATTTGTTTAATTTGATTGTTTAATTAATATGTGTAAGACGTCTGACCTCATGAGGTTGTAATATAGTCAATAAAAAAAGTAAGTTTATAAAATAATAATATATAGAGGTGAAAAAAATATAAATGTTACTTGGCTTGTCAAAGATTGGTATTTTAAATTTTTAGACGTTACCAAATTTATACATATGTGTCTGTATTTTCTCTTAACCTTTTAGGTGTTTAGAAGTCCATTATCCACGGCATCAACTATTGAAGGCCATATAGACCCAAACGAAATTTTGAAATAACTTAAAAATAATACATATCTTTACTTTAATTAATTAATTTTAGTTTTTTACATGCTTGGAGTACAAATTATTTTCTGTTTTTGAATAATTAATATTAAACTATTCATAAGTGTATTTGAATTAAATGAATAATTTTTTTAAAAATTCTAAACTCGTTTTATTTTAAAAACTGAAAAGTGTCTGACCCTTTTGGAAAAAGTGATCAGACGTGGCTGCGATATGTCGTTAAATGTAGCCGATATAGATCGGACATGTCTGACTCAGTTCGAATATTTTTTATCAGACGTAGCTACGAAATGTCGTAAAATGTACCCGATATACGTGGGACGTGTCCGGCTAATTTCGGCAGTTAGATGCAACTTTGTTCATACACATCGAAAAGTCCTTCAGTATTTCCCTTAGAATTATCCACCGAATTCTGACAGAAATCTGACCTACACCTGTGAATATTCTTTTGAATTTCCCCAAAAAAGAGTTCCGTATTCTTGTCAACCGCCCATATAATTTTCGGTACGTTTTCTGACCGAATTCGGCATCTGAATCGGAGACTTGTGCAGTTTTTTTTGTCCGATTTCTGACCGAAATCTGTAACAATTGTTCTCTAAAAAATCAATAAATCCACCTTCTTAAAAAATACGTTAGAAATCGCAACGACGCGTCGGTAGAAACATCTGTAATTATTCAGACGACGGCCAGATATCGGTACGAAGCATCGGTAAGAACATCCGGTAATTTGCTTTTTTGCACTGCAGGCTGTAGCGGCACTGTTGGTCGAAGAGAGTGGAGAGTGTGCGAGGCTTATAGTGGCTGACGGGAGATTTGTATTTGGCTGCCTTTGCCATCATGCATTAGACACGTGAGGAGAGGTCATTTTGTGTTGAACCGTATTTTTCAAATGCGCACTCGATCATTGCAGTGCAGCGTACTTTTCGTATACGATTCGCTGTTCCCCTACGCGGAAGTGTTCCTGGACGGCAATCAATTGTAAATGTAGTGTAGTGAGCCATATCATAAGTAGGCATCATTGGCCCTTAGAGTTCATGAAAACTTCAGAAAACGTATGCAGCAGTGTGTGGATAGCGAAGGTCGACATTTGCCAGATACACTATTTAAAACCATGTAATTTACAAATTCCCTTACAGTTCAATATAATTAAAATATAAAATAAATTTTTCTAAGGTTCATAATTTTTTTTATTTCATTCCCAAATAAGCAAATTACCGTGCTCCACCCTGTATTTCCCTTTAGCATTTCCAACTACTTTTATTCAGAAATTGGTCAGACATAGGTTGGACGCGTCGTAAGTAACGTCACATTTCCTTCCGACGCGTCGGTCAGACATCGTGTCAACCACTCTATATATTGTTGTACCGATTTCGGATCGATAACAAACCAATCACGGAAACTACCTAAACAAGAATAAGCAAAAAAATCGTGGGTCAGACATAACCTTCAGAAATCGGTCCTTATTCGTACGAACATGGCATAACAAACAAATAACGGGAACAACCAAAGCAAGAATAAAAAAATCTAATCGCATCTCAGACATAGCCAAACTGTAATTACAGCAAAAAATAATCATTAAAATGAAATTAAAAATCCCTCCGACACAGAATTCCGAAATCGCTCCGAATTCATTCAGAACTGTGGGAGCAAAATAAATAAAACTTCCCATCGAAGAGTCGTACAGAGTTCTGTACGATGTCGGTACGAATTTTCTGAAGAGTTCAAATAATATATAGACTTGTTGAATATCAGCCACTGTCGGATCACTTCGTTAGCTGGGTATGAATAATTTTAGTTTTGTCTGCTGCTGCTGTTGTTGCAAGTGCCTATGATTACCATATCTCATCATCATCGTCATTATGATCATAATTTTGTTTAGTTGTCTAGCTGAACTCTTTGTTTTGTATTTGAGTGCATTTCAATTGTTACTTGCATTTGTGTTGTGTTGTTGGTCTCAACAATAATGACATTTATAGAGTTTTAACATTGATTTTATTTTATACATTTTGAAATTCATTTATTGCTTTTTGCAATATTATTTACAATTATTTATTACAATAATACTGAGCACGACAAAAGCCTGTACTTTATAACCATTTGAATGATTTCAAAATTATGTTTTATAATTACTAACCGTCGGTGGTGCAATGGTTAGTGTGCGCGGCTCTTGTACTTGAGAACGTGGGTTCGATCCCTGCTTAGACCACCTTACATTTCTTTCGACGACGGTCACCTCGCTTAGTGATGGCGACACTATCGAGTACTTAGCCAAGGAAAGTCGAGCAGAACAGCTTGTTTTACTTAAGAACATTTTTGCACTCATACAAACACAGAACACACTGTTTTAACCAAAAAATTTTGAAAACAAAACATGTGGCCGACTCCTATTTTCGGAGTTATGGGTTTATAAAGTTCGGGTATACATCTGAAGTCCGATCGAAACCTAACGCATATCGTTGTTCGACCCCAAATGTCAATATTGACTTCTGCAGGTCAATTCTGTGTGGCCTTCGGTCGTGCAATGGGTAGTGTGCGCGGCTATTGTACATGAGAACGTGGATACATTTATTTCGACGACGGTCACCTCGCTTAGTGATGGCGGCACTATCGAATACTTAACCATGAAACAGCTTCTCAAAATACCGTTCGGAACCGGTGCAAAACTGTAGGTCCCATTCAGTGAGAGAAAAACTATGAGCCTAGTCGCTGAAGCAGTTTTTTCCGCTTCTCTAAGGCCCATTCACCAAAAAGGCCACCTTGTGGCAGGTCGCACGGCATCAGCTCTGAGGTCTATCAGGTGGTGGAATAACACAACCCAGATTCCTGCGGTCGTCAACGGATGGACATATCGTGATCTTCATTAAAACTGGCGAATACAGCAGCAGTATTCTTTTCGATACGCACTCTACGAATGCGGGTTGGTGCATTCATAGATTAATTTATATATAGATTTGTTATCAGTCTCATCTAACGTTTCTCTTCGCACTTCTGTCAGCAACATCTAACAAACTCTCCATTTTTAGTTTTGTGCATTCACGATGTTCATATATTTACATATTTTGAACATTCACAGTAACAATTTCAGCTGTGTTTGTCAAACCTCAGCGACAGAACTGAACTTCCACAAGTTCGCTTCCCTTCAATCATTAAACCGATGAGACGAAATCTATGTATAAATTAATCTATAGGTGGATTGATGTCCAATAAAGTGAAATTGGTGCGAAATTTGTCACAGTGTCTAGAATAGCCTGTTCGGTGGGTCGATTATTACTACCTTAAAATAGACGTAACAAACATTTTTCACAGAGCACGAATTTTGGTAATAAAACTCAATGATTTGCAAGCGTTGTTCGTTTGTAAGTCTATTCATGATGAAATGGCAAAGCAAACTGAACCTTTTTGATTTTGACACATGTCACGAACCACGCGTGAACTGGCAGAAACTTAACACTGATTTTTACCGGATTTTTAAAAAACTTAATTTTCGAATAAACCGAAAACCGGTTAATAGATGTCGGTTAACCGGTTTATACTCAATTTTTGTTAAAACTTCTTACAAACTTTTAATAATTAAACAAAAAAATATATAATTTTCATATATTAATTAGTTTTTTGAATTAAGTAACACGACATCTATTTTGAAATATAATAATAAGATTTTAAACAGTTTTTAATTTCGCACTGATTATATCTTTCGAATAACAATTAAATAATTTAAATTAGTATATCAATTAACTTTTTTACACTTTATAAGATTATCATTCAAGAAAATGGCTTTCACATTCGAACATGATTTTCAAATTTAAATAAGTTTAATGTGAATAAGAATTAAACTTGTCAATTTTACATTCAACAGGCATTGCATATTGGAATATGATTTACATTTTAATTTAAAAATAAATCGTTATTCTCAAATTTAAATACAGCTGTGAAATTTTGAGATTGAAACACCAATAAAACTATTCAATTCATTTCAATAAAAACCAATTCAATTCAGTTAAGAAGATAACAAGAATTGAAATGAATTACACTAGACTAGACTTACAGCCTGTTTCTCTATCTCGAACGAAAGCTTTCGTTCGTGCTCTAGACGAAAAAAAGTTGATTTGGGTTTCACAATCTTGTCGTTTCAAGTCGAATGAAAACAAAAAAACTATTCAGTATAAATTTTGGTTTCTCTATTTCGAATGTGCTGTCACTTACGAACAAACATGGAGTCAGGCGAACCATAGAGAAATACTTAAGAGTTTCCATTACTCTCTTTGATGCCTCTTCATGACGACGAGATAGTAGGCCATTTCATAGAGTTTTTTTTGCTGCTGTATTTTACCAATTTTACACTTTCGTTGGACATGAAACGAACAGAAATCGAAGGGACTATGTATTTTCGTTCAATGCAAACAACATAAAACATAATTTAGCTGTCATTAGTATCAATAAACAATATTTAAAATTAGTTCCTGTCTTCTTTGCTCTCTCATTCTCCATCATCGGCCTAGTACCTTTTCGATCAGCTGTGCCATAGAATCCCCCTTGGCGAACGAAAATTTCGACTTAGCGTAACCCAATTTGAGTCGAATGTGGGTGACTGATTTTCTTTCGCTGAGCTTTTTGTTCGAGATTGAGAAACAGACTATTTGTTAGATTAGATTGGATTGAATTGACGTGGACTAAGTAGATGGAATTGAATTGTATTGCATTGAATTGATTTGAATTTAATTAAACTGAATTGAATTGAATTGAATTGAATTGAATTGAATTAAATTAAATTAATTTAAATTAAATTGAATTGTATTGAATTGAATTTAATTAAGTTGAATGGAATTGAATTGAACCGAACTGAATTGAATTGTATTGTATTGAATTGATTTTAATTGAGTTGAATTGAGTTGAATTGAACTGAATTGATCTGAATTGAATATAATTGAATTGTATTGAATTGAATTTAATTGAGTTGAATGGAATTGAATTGAACTGAATTGAATTGTATCGAATTGTATTGTATTGTATTAAATTGAATTTAATTGAGTTGAATGGAATTGTAATGAACTGAATGGAATTGATCTGAATTGAACTGAATTGAATTCAATTGAATTTGATTGTATTGAATTGAATTGCATTGAATTGAATTGAATTGAATTGCATTGAACTGAATTGAATTAACTGATGTTCCTTTAACGGAGAGTTTTAACATTTTAAAATCTTTCAAATGCTGCTAATAATGACTTTCTACGGACCACCAAAACCACACAAGAAAATGTTATTTTGGGTTGATTTTTTATTATTTTTTTTTTTAAATTTGAACATATTGTTTTCCAGAGGAAACGAGAAATCCGAAAATTAACCGTAATTAAAACCGAAAATTAACCGGTAACACCGGGTTTTCCCATTCTGTGAAACCGAAAACTGGTTTGCCGAAAAAATGAGGCGAAAAAATGACGATTTTTTGAACACTCTAGTTACCACCTATTTCTGTTTAAATGAAAATTCGTGAATAATTCCTCTTCCTACTCCACTTTTGTTTTACACTTGTGGTGTGTTCTTTTGTTGGTCAAAATCAGATACGTACGAAAGATTTTCTTTGGGGGGCACAACTTGAAATTTAGGTTGAAAAGTAGCACTACATTCAAAAATCACCACTTAAGGAAATATTTCCGGGGGGCCTGGGTACGTGCCTGGTCAAAATAGTCAAAATGATAAAATTTTTGTCCCAAAGATTTGATTTCGTATGAAATATCTTTGACATAACAACACTGTAATTGACTTTGTTCACGAAATTTTCGCTGAGAGCTGAGCACAAAGCAAAGGTGATAGTTTTTTATACACGTACTTCCTACACAAAGACGATCTAGAATTAGACGACCAGAAGATGTGCGCAATTTGGCAACCCTGGTAAAAGAGAACCAAAAAGTGCTAGAAATTCACTCAGGCATTTCTCTCACGCGTCATATCTTGATTATTTCATACTTTTTGCAAAGTTTATGTAATTTTACTTCAATATGGTTGGAATTTGTATAGTTACATATATACAATAACACTATCAAAAAGCTGCTCGTGTATTGAAATGTTCAATGAAGAGAGTAAGAGAGAGAAACGAGAATGACTAGGGCTTCACTCGTTTTGTTTGTTGGCATTTGAGTGAAGAGAAATTTTGACTGTCTACTTGTACATCGTTTTTGTCTCATATCGTGTTTCTTCCTTCGTACTTCTTGCTTCATACTACAAAAATGTCATAAAAGCTGAATGTGGAGATTTAACATCCATTATAACGTATAAACACGGCCATTTATAGCGATAACCTTGTTCTCTAATCTTTGCCGTTTACACCACCCAATTTGCGATTAAATTTACATTTCAGATGCCAACTCCTTGCTTACACAATCTCCGCGCCGAGACAAAATTATCGAAGATGGCGGCACAACAGAAAAATTAAGTTGGCGGATATGGATTTTGCCAGTTTTGTACAAATTTGGGATGTTTTCGAAATAACGGCGGCGTGAGCTGAGCTTCAAACATTTTTTGGTGGCGGCGACGCGTCGAAAAACTTTCGATCGGCTTCCGTCTGTCAAACAGTTGATTTTTTATGTATGTTTTTATTATGGTTGCATTTTGTTAGTAATTAACAGTGTTGCACCAAAATGTACACCAGTTTAGAATGGGTTAAAAATTAAACTTCAGTTTCTACTGATTAAAATTGTATGAGTAATCTTCTGGATTAGCGTGGGTTAACAGAGTTAACCTTCGAAATGAGCTAATCGTGGTCGGTGTAAATGCCGTATAAGTCACTGTCATTGGTGAGCAGAACCCGATTTAACAATTTGTGGCGAGGAGGGTTAACACCATAGATTAATACTTATAGTAGATCTAATAGTTCTCCCTCTAAATTTATGACATTTGGCCTGGTGTGATATTTACGTTTGATGTTGAAAAGAATTGCTTTACTAATACCAGATAGAGGCAATGGTTCAAAACAACGAACAAAATATCACCAACGGCATTTCGTTTTGTGTGTTAAAATTATTGTGTTAAATACAACACAAATGTATTCTAACAATAACAGTCAATAAAAAAGTTTAAATTTCATAGTTTTTCACCAAAATTACATGAAAAATTAAAGCAAGAAGTTATTGTAATTCCACCTGGTGTATGTCATTTTTCGTCAAACATCTCTCTATCACACCGACCGCATCACGAAGAGTGTGAAAGGAAATGTCAGATGAGCCAAATATTTTCTCTACTAATATTTACTCTATGGTTAAAACTGTCCCGAATTTGCTTAGATTTTTATGCATGGTGTTTAATTGTTTATTTAAAGTTCTATTATTTTATAATAAACAAATTCTATGCAACTATGGTTTTTATTTTATTTAAAATTCTATACCTCAAACAGTTAAATGCGCATTTGTGAAAAGTTTTTTCTGTCAAAATAATTTCCTCTAGGTCTTTGCTATCTGACATTTCTAATGCCACCACAGGTATGAATGCTGCCTCACTTTTTAGATTTTTCGAGAAATGTGTTCACATGTACATTTTGTGATTGTCACATGGACCAGGCCAGTCGAATGACATTTTGGGGCAAACAAATCACAAATGAGCCTAGAAGAAAAAATTCACACATTATAAAATATTCACAGAAACGACAGAAAAAAAACAAACAAAAACTTAATTGAACTAAAATTTCAAGAAAAAAAAACTTACAAAAAAACAAAAACACGACACAAATTTCATGTCATAATTTTGTGTCATTATTTGTTGAAATTGAAAACTAGAAAATACAAAAACAAAAAACAATTGAACACAAAAAAAAAGAAACCACCATAGAATATTATATTTATGTGATTTTTTAAGTTGTTTTTGTAGTTTTTGCTAATTTTATAATTTATACGTTTTGAAAAGGTTTGAAAAAATTTCAATTAAAATGTTGTTTATCTGCTCTGCCTCGGTGCTTTTTTGTTTTGTTTTTCTTTTTACTCTATTGAGGCAAGAAAAAAGGTATTAAAATAATTGCCTTGCGTTGTCGTTGTTGTTTTTTCTGACTTTTTTAATTTCCATTTCAGTTTTGTTGTTGTTTTTTATTATATCGAAGATTTTATTTCTGCTGCTGTGTTGTTGCCGCTCGTCCCTGTTTGTTGTATCTGTTTCTATGACAAACTCTCAAGGGGATTTTAGTTTTTTTTTCTTACGTAGAAATTAAATAAAATATAAAAAAAATTGTTTAATTTATTCTGTACTTTGATGTTTGAGTTTTTGTTTTTATATCGTCAGTCCAGAGGTAAAATTACAGTTGGAGTTGAGTTATTTTTTAAGAAAAGTTAGTGGAAACATATTAGGTTATCGTTCTCCTATATGGCATCCTTACACGCTGAAGAAAAGGCTCCTACATCATTATGCAGGAACCATATATATGCTTGGAACATTTTTGCATGAATTGAAGATCTGCTGCTTTTTTGTTTCTTTGTTGTGACGGGCAGCAGCTTTCAACACACAGCCACATTTGGGTCACACAAATATATATTATAACCTAACAATCATTGTGTCTCAAACATATAATATTGAATAGCAAATACAATGTGTTTGGACACAAGTATACTATATTTGCGACAAGCTACAAACGCGGTATATTTGAATCCAAACATAAAAAAGTACAGATTTTACAAGGTGTACCTGACGTTTCTCCCACGTGCGCCACTTTTTCGACCCGTTGCATCCCTTTGTAGTAAGACTACTGTTTGACCCACTTTGATGGTTCATAGGGGTCAATTCGGATCAGCTAAAGAATTTACGTCTACTACGCTATTGTTGCCCATACCGTCTTCTATAAATCAGCTATGGATACAATTGTTCTATCTGGTCCCTATAAAATTATAGGTGCCGAAACCCCTAGGGGAAACATACTTGCGAGTGGTCATCAAGGGCTTAATAAATCAAAATATGAGTAAGGGAAATCCTTGTACTCCAACCGGTCCAAAAGTATTGGCTTTGACGATTAAATAAAGGGTGTCTCAGTAAGAATGCAATTTTTCATTTTAAAACAAAGGCACGTAATTTTTGAGACAGTTGTGATTTTTTTATTGGATTGTAAAGAATACATATTACCGTCGGTAGTGCAATGGTAGCGGCTATTGGGCATGAGAACGTGGGTTCGATCCCTGCTCTGACCACCTTAAATTTCTTTTGACGGCGGTCACCTCGCTTAGTGACGGCGACGCTATCGAGTATTTAGCCATGAAAAAGCTTCTCAAAATACCGTTCGGAACCGGTGTAAAACTGTAGGTGCCAATCAGTGGATGTAAAACTTGAAAGCGCACAGCTCACTTGTTTGGGAGAAGCTTTCCCTTCATGGGATGTAATGGGAATTCAATTAATTATTATTATTAAAGAAGACATGTTCCGTTTAAGAACGGAATAAAATACCCGTCAAATGTCCCCCACGGCTCTGATGACAGGCCATTACTGTTTTCATGAAATTTTCCATGACTTTTTCACAGAGATGTGGCTGTATCTCACCGATGACGCGTTGGATCGCGGATTTTAGCTCAGGAATTGTTTCTGGTCTGTTCGCATAAACCCGAGATTTCACAAAAACCCAAAGAAAGAAATCACACGGCGTTGAATCGCATGGTATTGGTTGCCAGTGTGGTCGTCGGTGGTGCAATGGTTGGTGTGCGCGGCTCTTGTACATGAGATCCTGGGTTCAAACCCGGCTCTGACCACCTTCAAATTTTCTTTCGGCGACGGCCACCTCGCATAGTGACGGCGACACTATCGAGTATCTAGCTATGAAAAAGCTTCTCAAATTACCGTTCGGAATCGGTGTAAAACTGTAGGTCCCAATCAGTGAGTGAAAACTGGAAAGCGCACAGGTCAGTGATTGTGAGAAGTTCTCCCCAGTCCCTTCATGGGATGTAATGGGAAACCATTTATTTATTTTTTATTTATTGGTTGCCAGTTGACATTAGAATCTCTAGAGATAATTTGTTCTGGAAATCGTTGCTACAATAAATCAATTGTTTCATGCGCGGTGTGTCAGGTGGCGCCGCCTTGCTGAAACCACATGTCGTCCAGATCTATGCCGTCCAGTTGAGGCCACAAGAACGCCGTTATCATGTTCCTGTAACGAATGCCGTTCACATTCACTGCATTTTCGGCAATTTCATTTTCAAAAAAGTAAGGCCCAATCCAGACAGTTGATCGTTGTGGGTGCATTTGTTTCTCATTGATTGCATGAGGATTTTTGGAGCCCCAAACTCGACAATTTTGTGTATTCACGAAGCTATTCAGATGGAAATGCGCTTCTTTGAAATCTCTTTTGTTTGAATCTCGTCGTAACTAAATCCCCGGGTCCAGATGTCATATCTGCACTGATCTTGAGTAGGTGCTCTTCGACGCCGGCACGTCCACTGTGCAACCTTTTCAATCTTGCATACCGTGCGGGAGTCTTCCCAGCGCGTTGGAAAGTTGCTAATGTCCAGCCAAGATCTAAAAAAGATGATGCCAGTAACCCCGGAAATTACCGCCCAATTGCAATATCTTCTACGCTCTCGAAGGTTATGAACAGCTATGGGTACAGAAGCTGCTTGGAAGCCGCGCTCTCACAAGTGCGTATACGTATATGAAAATGAGAGCAAATAAATCAAGCAAGAGAGCAAGCAAAGCAACGAAAATTGTTTTAGTTGGATTGAAAACAGCAAGCAAGCAAGACGTGTGCCGCATTGTGCGATTTGAAAAGACGAAAAAATACACGCATCATTTTTTTTGTTCACACCGCATTATGCTTGCTTAGATGCGCTCGCATTTTGTCTCGTATTAGAGTAATTTTTATTTACATCAAAAAGGAATTTAGACTTTACTTCTTTTTAGCTTTAAGATTTTGTAAATTAATAAGAAAGCCATAATTCAATAAAAAGTTTGGACTTATATTTCAAATTTCAACAATGTTTCTAAATTTAGAATTTTTAAACATCCCAACTTCATTCTTACCATCATCGTCTGTTTTTTCCAAGAAATATTTTTTTAAATATGTATTCCATTCATACACAAAATTTTTGTCAGTGCCACACATACAAGCAAGCTCACAAGCACTTCACTGTAGTGGTGCCCATAACTTATGAACCATCCATCATCAAGCCCCCATCTTGTCAAAACTCTTGAGTCCAACGACCTTCTTAATGATCGGCAGTATGGCTTCCGTAAAATGTGATCTATTGGAGACCTGATGGCGTTCCTTTCGGAACAATGGAGTCGATCCATCCACCGGCATCGTGAGGGAGATATTTCCAAGGCCTTTGACAGAGTATGGCACGATGCACTCTTGTCAAAGCTCGCTGCTTTTGGTGTCGGTGATAACTTCACTCGATTTATATTGAGTTTTCTCAGAGATCGCACTATACGAGTTGTTGTAGATGGGGTTTCATTCGACGAGCATAAATTGACTGCAGGTATACCAGAGGGCTCTGTTGTTTCTCCTTCTCTTTTTCTTATATTCATTGACGATCTTATGGGTCAGACTGTGAATCCTATCTACTCTTTTGCGGATGACACTAATCTCTGTCATTTTATATTCATTCGACCATAGGCCAAGTCTTCAAGACATTGAAGTCAAACGCCGGACGATAAATGAAACACTCGACCGGGATCTGGTGTCCATTGTTGAATGGGGGGTCGAAGGAATAGAGTAGATTTTAATGCGGGTAAGACCCAGTATTGGTTGTTGTCGCATAAGCGGATTGCTGACCAAGGGGTGTCGTCATTGTCTATGGACGGTGTGGCTATTGATGAATTAGATGCTCTTGATGTTCTGGGCATGAAAATACAATGTGATGTCCGTTTAGCAAAACATGTATTTGAAGTGTCGAAAGATGCATTCAAGTGTCTAGGCTTTTTAAAGCGGTGCAAGAAATAATTCATTCCATCTGATCTTCTTAATATCTGCATCACCTACATCAGGTCGAAGATGGAATGTAACTCTCATATATGGGTAGGTGGTAATAGGACATCTTTGGAGCTTCTCGACCGTGTCCAGAGGAGAGCGACGATGTTGATAGGGGACAGTAGGGTATCCAACTCTCTTGCCTCCCTTGAGCATCGTCGAAATGTGGGTTGCGTGTCGCTGTTCTATCGATACTTCCACGGTATGTGTTCCACGGATAGGAGGATATTTAGCCGAAGTACGCGGCTTTCCAGGAACTCTCATCCATTTTTCTTATCCAGTGGCCGGTTGACCGCACTACACACTATAGAGAAAATTCGTTCTTTGTATTTCCTATTGTATTTCCTACAAATTGTGACATACAAAGATTCAAGGCAAATGTCAGCAGACACTACTCCCTCTTTCCACCCTCCACTACCACAATTTTCCTTCGCCAACACAATGCACTGCATTTATAGGGGGCATCCCCTGAGTGTTGGTTCGATAAAAAAAAATGGCATTGATCCTGAGGATGTAGCTACCTGCCATACGGCGACCGCAATCATCGATTTATTGAAATCAACATTTGCTGATAATTTGATTTGGAGATATGGACCTATTAATTGGCCTCCAAGGTCGTGCGATTTGATACCTCTCGATTATTTCCAGTAGGGCTACGTGAAGTCACTGAAGCTGATAAACCAGCAACAATTGACGCCTTGGAGGCTAAAATTGTTCGTGACATACCGCCAGCAATGCTCGAAAAAGTGACCCAGAATTGGACGTCCACAATGCGCTTCGCCATGAACAGCCGCGATGACCATATGCCCGAAATAATTTCCAAATGTTATTGATCATTCATTGATCTTTCGAATAAAATATTTTTTTTTGATTAAAATTTGTTTGTGTTATTGTAATTTTTGTTTGTTCTTTTTTACAATATAAATTTCTGTTGGGTTTAAACTACGAAAGAGACAACAGATTTGATGTGACAGGTTTCCACACCACAAACATATGTTTAGTTTGAGACCCCAATTATAATTATGGTAAATTCGGAATTGCAAATATATTATTCTTTGCCAGGTAACAGTCAAATTTAAACAATCATTATAATACTTTCAAGGAAACATATACATAATAAGAGTAATAATATTATAGTTACGAACTATGTTTGAAATATATGTATAACTATAATAATAAGACTGTGCGACAGCCAAAATCCTCGGAGGTTCTGACTACCGGGAAAAGTTAATCGGTCAACACAAAGTTATACGTGTTCCGGCGTTTCCCAGGGTCACGTCTAGGAATCGAGATATATCGATTTGAAATTAGTAAGTATCACTTGGGGCTCTTTTGTTTGACATAACTCGAGAACGACTAGTTCGATTTTGCTGCAACAAAGTTAGAAAAATTAATAATTATAACTCCTTTAATCTATTGATATATTGTTTCTCTACATTATCAACAGTTTTGCAGTTATAAATAAATTTATGAAAAAAAAATAATTTTTTTCGTAAAAAATTAAAAAATTTTATTTTTAAAAATCATGAAAAATACCAAATGGGAAAACGTGTCAAGTCTTATTACTTTCACGTAAAGTCACATAACTTATGAACAAAATGAGACATAGATCATAACAATATTTTTCATGATTTTTCAAAATATAAAATTTTAATTTTTTAGGCAAAAAATTATTTTTTTTTTCATAAATTTATTTATAACTGCAAAATTGTTGATTATGTAGAGAAACAGTATATTAATAGATTAAAGGATTAATTTTTCTAAGTTTGTTGCAGCTAAATCGGACTTGTCGTTTTCGAGTTACGTCAAACAAAAGAGACATGTGACATTGAAATCGATTTCAAATTAACATATCTCGATGCCTAGATGTGACGCAGGAAACGCCGAGACACGTATAACCTGTTTTTGACCGATATAACTTTTCGCGGTATTCAGAGCCCCGCCGATCACTAACCCCTACCATTTATCGCACAGTGTAATAATAACAGTGTAAATTCTTTCAAAAACCAATTATTTTATAAGTCGAGAAAATTTATATGGTAGTTTGTAAAGATTTTAAAAAGTTTTAAAATATTTTTGTTCTTCGTTTTTAACTATTTCAACTATTTGATAAAGATATTACAATTTTTTAAAAAGTTTTTTGATTTGGGGTTTTAACTATTTGAACTGTTTTGGAACTAGATATCAGAATTTTTTTTTATAGAACTAGGGCTATAGTCATAATAACTACGACAGATTTATTGGACAATTTTTGTAAGAAAATATTGGTTATTAAACGTTTTCTATTGGCCAGTTTTTCAGAACGAGTTTAAACCGCGTATTACTAAAACTGAGATTAGATTTAATCTTAGTTTAACTGTCCATTCTGTTTATCAGTGCACAGTTAAATACATCACAATTTTTTTACTCTGTCATGGCAACCTTGTGCAAATGTCAAATATATCAACAGTTGTTTATTGTTATTTGACTTTTTTCTGAATGCAGATGCTTTTGTTAGACGGAATCTTACATAGAAGTCATTATCGCCAAGCAAATTGAAGTGATTTGTCCGTGTCATTATTGTGCGTTGTTTTCTTGTAACCTCATAACAAAATTCTTCACACATTTCAACAAAATTTTTTATTGTTTACATACACAATAGTCTTCTTCTTGTTTTGCATTGCTGCTGTCAAAAGCCAACACAATCTAAACTTAGTTTAACTTGCACAAATTATAGAGTTAAACGTAGTTTTACCTTTGACTGAAAAAATGAAAATCTGGTTTAAACGTAGTTTAACTCATATCCGAAGATGAACTCCGACGTATAAAATGGCCATATGTGTTATAAATACGGGCCCATGTCAAACTGAAAGTTGATGGACAGGTAACAAGTGTTGGTTGTTTTGTAGTTGGGGTTGTAATCAGAGTTGAAACAATAACATTTCACTAAAAAAATTAAAAAGTCACTCGATGAAAAAAATATCTGTTACAATACAACTCTTCATCATTTTTACATTCAACATTCAATTTTTCGTCGAGTGTAAAGCTCAATATAATCCCTCTTTCGTGTGCGTGCTCAGGTATTTTGTTCAATTTTGCGTTTGTTTTTTTTCTGTTTGTTTAAATTTTTAATAATTTCAATAAAATTGAGGTGATTTTTTCTGTACTTATTGTTTTACTTTGTTCGCTGTTGTACAAAAAAAAGTTAATTAAAAAAATTTAATAATATTCTCTGTTTTTCGTTGTTGTTGTAGTTTTCGTTTTGTTGCTTGGGACTTATGACGAGAAGCGATAAAACTTTATATTCATTATTATTACCTTTTTGTTGTTTTGCGCTGTTGTTGTAGTTGTTGCTATTGGTGCCGCAGATTGTTAAATTTTTGTGTTCAAGGAAAGTCTGTCGTTGTTTTTTGTCTTGTTGTTAATTTGAAATTGTATTATATTTATTTAATAAAAATGCAAAAAAAAAAACATTTCCTGCATTTTTTTCATTTACCTTTAATTTAAGTTTAATTTATTTTTGTTTATAGAAAACAAAATTTGCGAGGGTTTTAAAAATGGAAAAATATCAGCTGAACTGATATTAATGGAATTTGGTAGAAAAGTTTAAAGAGATAACAGAAAAAAATTGTACACTCTTCAACAAAGGTCTGGGAAATTTCAAATTAGACATAACCTCATCGATTAATACCTTCTCGATTAAATATTTTTTGAAATACTATTTTAATTACTTTACATAATGAATTTAAAATCCTTTTAGGTCCAATAAGATCTAATGGATCAAGTCTTATTTTTATTTCTTTATTTTCTATAATTCTTTTTAATAATTTTTTAGGATTATTTCCTTACATCTTTACTAGAACAAGTCATTTAACATTAACTCTTACATTAGCTTTACCTTTATGGTTATCCTTTATAATTTTTGGATGAATTAACAATACAAATCATATATTTACTCACTTAGTACCTCAAGGTACCCCATCATATCCCGAAAGTTCGCCCAAGACTGAGCAGGACGAAAAACGTATGAAGCCGAACACAGGAATAGCTGGATATAGACAAGCTACAAATACCGGAGATTTCAATCCCTCCTGCTAGTGCAGAATACCCCTCCTCCCGATGAGCCAGATGCGCAGTGGAAGCACATCTCCCATTCTTTGGAAATCGCTGCAAGGACTGAACTTGGCTATCAAAAACCGCAGAAGGATAAAGCCATGGTACGACGAAGAATGTCGCATTGCAACTGATGAAAAAGACGCTGCACGTATGGCAACGAAACAGTCAGTTACAACGCGTACTGCGAGTGAGCGGTACAAGAAGCTAAGAAGGGAGGAAAACCAACTATTTAGGCGGAAAAAATGGCAGTAGGAGCAGAGAGAGAGTGAAAAACCCGAAATGTGCAGAATGAATGGTGAATCCCGAAAGTCTTTCCAGAGGGTAAGAAGATTGAATAACGGGCTGCCTTCCTGCAAGGACGAGAATGTGAATCTGGTGACTGAGAAGCAGTGTGTGCTTAAAAATATGGAGAGACCACTTTTCAGCACTACTCCACTCAGATTCTTGGCGATCTCCCGCCTTAAGAATAATAAAGCCGCTGGTGCAGATGGCCCACCCGCTGAACTTTTTATGGCAGGTGGCGAAGGACTGCTAGCCCACATGCATCAATTTATATGCGGTATATGGCTGGGGGAATCTATGCCCGACGATTGGAGTCTCAGTGTATTATGTCCCGTATTCAAGAAGGGTGATCCGTGTGTCTGTTCCAACTATCGCGGCATCAGTCTTTTATCCATCGCGTATAAGGTCTTGTCGAGCGTATTATGTGAAAGACTAAAGCCAATTATTGAACACCTGATTGGACCTTATCAGTGTAGTTTTAGACCAGGCAAGTCCACGACTGACCAAATATGCTGGAAAAGACCCACGAAAAGCAAATCGATACATCCCACCTTTTTGTCGATTACAAAGCTGCTTTCGATAGCCCCATACGGGGAAAACTGTACGAAGCTATGTCTGAACTTGGTATTCCGGTAAAACTGATTCGCCTCTGTAGAATGACGTTGACCAACACCAAATCAGCAGTGAAAGTGGGGAGAGACCTCACTGAACCATTCTGTACCAAGCGAGGACTTAGACAAGGCGACACACTTTCGTGCAATCTCTTCAACATCTTAATGGAGATAATAATGAGACAGCCTGAAAAATACGAACAAGACCATTAACACGAAAAGCCATATGTTGTTGGCGTATGCTGACGACATAGACATCATTGGGCGAAATTTGCGAGACGTTACTGCAGTATTTTCAAGAATCGAAAAGGAATCAGCGAAGGTGGGTCTTGCTGTTAATGAGGGCAAGACAAAATTGATGGTGTCAAGGACTAGAGAAACCACTCGACTTGGTCCGCACTTGAACGTTGACAACCGATTTAATTTTGAAGTGGTAGATGAATTTCTCTACCTTATTATATTATAATTCACATCAAACACAATATGTTTATGGAATACAAAGTATATTGTAATTCGCGTCAAAATACTGGAAAACCTGTATTTTGTTGTTGTTCGGATGCAAATATAAAGTGTGTTTGGAGCTTGTCGCAAATATAATATACTTGTGTCCAAACACACTGTGTTTGCTATTCAATATTACATGTTTGAGACACAATGATTAATATGTTATAATAAATGTTTTTGCGACCCACATATATTTATGTTTGTGATACAAATACAGCTGTGTTTGTTGCACTGTCTATGCTCTATCAATAGCAAGAGAATACAAGGGGGACAACGAGCAAGTCTATCTTGTGTAAGTATGCATCTGCATTTTTTGCATTATTCTCTCAGTCAGTGATTCATAACTATTCCTAAATGAGCGTGCAAATTGCAGATGAAGTCTGTGTTTCTTATTTTGGCTGATGTATTGCGTTTTAATTTCATGTATTCAGTCGTCAATGCTTCATCGGATAGAGGATATCAAAAGCGCTTGATCAGTGAAAAAAGAATAAACGAAGGCTCGGACGGTTAAATGGTTTGTGATGTTACTTTGGTTTTTGTGTATGTGTTTCGTATATATGTAAGTGTGCTACCAAATTGAGAAATGATTTTGAGGTAAGAAACTGGAAAGGACAACAACGTTAAGCCCTTTGTCTGTCCGAGCCTTTACTAAGAAAATCGGAACGGCAGACCACTTGTGAAATAAGTGTAATAAAAAACACAAATAATAAATCCACGCATGAACTTGATTTGTATATAAAATCTTATTTGTATATATTGTAACCAACGCATATCTGAAACCTTCTGAAAACAAAAACAACAAAGAAAGGAGATGCAAAAGAGCAGCAGATTCTCATCTCATGAAAAAAAAAACAAATAATGCATTCTATGCAAATAAATGTATAACGGACCGTTTTAAATCTATTAATTTTTTGTATTAATTATATATAAATGTTTATTTATATTGTTAAAATTAATTATAATATTGAAATCGAAGAATAATTCGTTCTTAAATATTATTATATTTGAGAGGAAATTCGCATATGTTTCCACTTAAGTAAGTATATGTATTTTTGGGGCAAACACGCGAATGCTTCCATGTAAGTGTATGGATATTTGGGATGAAGAACGCATATGTTTTCACGCAAAACATAAATGTTTATCAGTAAAAATGATACTGTTTGCATTTAAATACAAGTAAGTTTGGGACTTGCAAACATATGAATGTTTGAAGTGTGTTCCAAACATATACATGGTTCCTGCAGAATATGTTTGGTAAAATATGTTAGAGAGGCCGTTATGTTTCAGCATGCATTAACTATAAGTAATAAACATTAATTATAAGTAAAGTAAAGCAACATTTACAAATTTCCAGTAGAGACAAAAAACTGGGATTTCTAAGTTAAAAAATGTATGAAAGTTCGGAATAATAGAATTCGGAAAATATTTTTGACGAAAGGGAAGGAAAATGACGACAGAATTTTATAGCGGGATACACGCTGAAAAATCTGTTTTATTGTTGTTGTTGGGATGTAGCGAGTTTGTAGCTTGTCGCAAATATAATATACTTGCGTCCAAACACATTGTGTTTGCTATTCAATATTACATGTTTGAGACACAATTATTAATATGTTTTTGTGAGCCAAATTTGGCTTTGTTTGTTGAAAACTGCTGAAAAATAACGAGACAGACACCAAAGAAACAATTCATGAAAACAATGTTCCAAACATATGCATGGTTCCTGCATAATGTTACAGGGGCCGTGTTTTTCAGCGTGTAGAAATGAATCAATATATTTTTTTTAAGCAAAAATTAAAATCTGCAAATTTTTAGTAATGACTCTTCTGTAGTTAGTATGCGATATATGTAATACCATGGAGTAATGACATCTAGAGGTGCGATTTGTTTCGGTAAATTTTCGAAGTTTGGTGTGGTTGCATATGGATGTTGCATGTTGGAAAGTATTACTTTAATAATACTAGATGAAGGCAATGGCTCAAACCAACCAACAAGAAAACATAAACTGCTTTTTGTTTTGTGCGTTAACATTTTTGTGTAAATACACCACAAATATATACTAACACTATCAAGAAAGTCCAAAATACGCAAAATTTTTTTTATCAAAAGGACATGAAAAATTTAAGTCAACAATTTTCGTAATTCGACTTGGTGTAAGTTAACACAGTGTGTAATTTTTAAAGTCATGGTAAAATATCCATATACGGACACCTCTACGTGATAAAAGACCAAAAAAAGACCTCTGTCTCCCAGTTTTGCTCAAAGTCCTCCAGGTTTTTTTTTATGGGCCCCCAAAGAAGTGGGGCCTTGGTGTCATTTTTCCAAAAAAGTGATCATTTTCTCAAGCTCATATCTTGCAAACAGTTCGGAATTTTGATTTACTCTCTGAGGCAACAAAAATTGTAAACATATAAAATCAAAAAAAAACTTCATCTTCAAAGTCAAAATCGCAAAAAACTTTGTTTTCCAGCGTGTAAAATACCGCATCAAATCCTTACTTATCTCATTTTTAAAGGATTTTTGAACATATGTATTTCCGTGACATAAATACATTTTTTAAAAAATTTGTGCGCTCTATATTTCCCATATTATAAGTATAAAACATTGCAGATTAGTGTTAATTTTTTCAACATTTTATTTATTTTCTATTCAGTTTTATATTTAACGTAATTTATTTGTTTAATTGTTGTTTCTTTATGAATTTTTCAAATTTTCATTTAAGGTTTTGTGTTGTAATTATTTTGAAGCTAAAATTAATTAGAATTGTGTTGCGCTTTTTTTTGTTGTCGAATTGCATTTTTTAATAATCGCCATAGAATATTGAACAATAATAATAATACTCGTACTAATAAAAAAAAACTCAAATTGTATGCGAGGTGCAAGGATGTCATGTTAATTAAATATTTATTAAACAATTTAATTATTTGAGATAATTTCATTTTCATTCATAATTTTTTTCAAACTCATATTGTTTCGATATCGTTATTGTTTCTCGATCAGGTGTTGAATTGCATTAAATGTTCTGTTCAAATTATCATGTAGAAAAAAATAGCAACTTGGGATTGAAATGATTTTGTTGTTATTGGGGAGAAGGAAACATATTTAAGTTGCGACTTTTGACGATTAATAGTCGATACACTACACGCTGAAAACAAAAGCGGCCTAACCAAAACATATTTTTATGTTTGTATTACATACATAAGTATGTATATGTTGGGCAAAACTTTACGAACATAGTTAAAATTAGGAAACTGCAAACATATTGTGTTTGACGCGAATTAAACGATAATTTGTAGGACATAAACATGTTATGTTTGCTGCTTATTTTAATCAATTGTTGGGTCAAAACAATTTTAGTTTATTGAAAATAAATTTAGTTGCAGATGATCACATGAATTTCCACAATTTTCGAAACTACAGTTTGAGGGCTATCACGGACAGCAGCGTCTGTGTAACAAGTAAAACAAGTAAATATCTTTATTTATAAGTAAATTCTGTACATCGACGCTATTAGCCGTACGTTTCTTGTATTCCTGGGAAATCGGAAATGATTTCCTAAACAACGTTAACGCTACCAAGAAATGTGAACTTGTAATTTATATAATTTAATACAATTAATAACCAATTTTTAAAATGGTATTACCTGATGCCAAGACAGAGTAACAATGCACACTGACAAATTTCTCTTCTTTTGTTGTTTGGACGCAAATATATCATGTTTGTAGCTTATAGTATACTTGTGTCCAAACACATTGTGCTTGCTATTCAACATGTTGGAGAAACAATTAATAGGTTATAACATATGTTTTTGTGACCCAAATGTGCCAACAAACAAAAATACAGTAGATCTTCAATACTTGAAAACAATGCTTGCGAACATATACATAGTTCCTGCAATATGGTGCTTGTGACAAACACCATAATATCTGTAATCGAAACACGCTGAAAAATAACGGACTCTCTAACATATTTTCCCAAACATATTCTGCAGGAACCATGTATATATTTGGAAGACACTTCAAACATTCATATGTTTGCAAGTCCCAAACGGTATAATGTTTACTGACAAACATGTATGCTTATACGTGGAAACATATGCGTTCTTCATCCCAAACATCCATATACTTACGTGGAAGCATTCGCGTGTTTCCCCGCAACCTACATATACTTACGTGGAAAAAGAGAATTTCCTCCCAAATATAATATTTAGAAACGAATTATTCTTCGATTTCAATATACAGGGTGATTCAGGAAGTTCCGGACAAATTTCTCCAGCGTATTCCTTGGCTCATTTCATGAAGAAAAGTCCACTAGGACCATGTCCGAAAATGCAAGGGTGCGAAATGGCAGCGGGTTCAAAATTTTCGGATTGTCGGTCGGAGGGTAGTAGGGTAAAGTTGCACTTTGAAAAAACCGGACAAAAATCACTTGTACTTTTCGCGTTCGTAGACACTTGTTGTATGACAAAATTCTATCAATGAATACCTATAAATACTACATACTTTTTTAGGCACTGATGAATGGACTGGAAAATAAAATCTTAAACGTGTTAATTTACAAAAACAAATAAATGTGTGCTGTTATTTCGCTTCTAAAAACAAAAACAAACATTTTTGG
Organism: Phaonia tiefii; assembly: GCA_963931995.1. Classification (NCBI taxonomy): domain Eukaryota; kingdom Metazoa; phylum Arthropoda; class Insecta; order Diptera; family Muscidae; genus Phaonia; species Phaonia tiefii. The sequence goes on from OZ008370.1 coordinate 236,870,351, forward strand.
ATTTCAGTAAAATGGTCATAAACAAATTGGGCTTATGTGAATTTTTTCCATTTTTTCCGAAAGCTCTGTATCTCGGCGATTTGACTTTTTTCTACTTTTTTTTTTGATTTTATTGATTCTGAAAGGCCTCTTAAAGACCTTTCCAACAAGCTCAAAAATTCGACCACTGGTTCAGAAGTTAGCAACTTTACCCTACTGCCCTCCGACCGCCAATCCGAAAATGTTGAACCCGATGCAATTTCGCACCCTTGCATTTTCGGACATGGTCCTAGTGGACTTTTCTTCATGAAATGAGCCAATGAATACGCTGTAGAAATTTGTCCGGAACTTCCTGAATCACTCTGTATATGTATTATTTATTATAATTAATTTTAATAATATAAATCCACATTTATAAATAATTAATACAAAAAATTAATAGATTTAAAACGGCCCTTTTTACATTTATTTGCATAGAATGCATTATTTGTTTGGTTTTCATGAAGTAACAATCTGCTGCTCTTTTGCTTCTCCTTCCTTTGTTGTCTCTCACGTTTTTGTTTTCAGAACGTTTCGGCTATACGTTGGTTATCACTATGCATTGGTACACAAACAAGATGTTTATATAAAAATCAAGTTCATGCAAGCCAAGCGTGGATTAATAACTTGTGTTTTTTTTTATTACAATTATTTCACAAATGGTCCGCCGTTCCGATTTTCTCAGTAAAGGTTCGGCCAGACAAATGGCTTCACGTTGTTGCCCTTTCCAGATTCTTTCCTCAAAATCGTTTCTCACTTTGGTAGAACACATACATATATACGAAACACATACACAAAAACCAAAGTAACATCACAAACCATTTAACCGTCCGAGCCGTCGTTTATTCTTTTTCACTGATCAAGCGCTTTTGATATCCTCTGTACGATGAAACATTGGCGACTGAAACTAAAACGCAATGCATCAGGCAAAATAAGAAACACTTCATCTGCAATTTACACGCACATTCAGGAATTCTTATGAATCACTGACTGAGAGAATAATGCAAAAACACAGACCATGGTACATATTATTGTACCATGAAACAGATACACAATTACAAGATAGACTCTCTCGTTGTCCCTCATTTATTCCCTTGCTCTCGAGAGAGCATAGACAGTGCAACAAACACATCTGTATTTGTATCACAAACACAGATATATGTGGGTCCCAAACACACATATTATAACATATTAATCATTGTGTCTCAAAGACGTAATATTAAATAGCAAACACAATGTGTTTGGACACAAGTATATTATATTTGCAACAAGCTCCAAACACACTTTATATTTGCATCCAAACAACAAAAAAAGATACATTTTTCAGCAGGTATGCGGAAAACCCGCACATAAAATAAATGAGACATGGATCATAAAATTCGATGGACGCAATTCGCTTTTATGTAATATTAAATAGCAAACACAATGTGTTTGGACACAAGTATATTATATTTGCGACAAGCTCCAAACACACTTTATATCCAAACAACAAAAAAAGAAAAATTTTTCAGCAGGTATGCGGAAAACCCGCACATAAAATAAATGAGACATGGATCATAAAAATCGATGGACGCATTTCGCTTTTATTCACAATTTAGTGAAAGTACGAGGGCGGCCCACAAAACTTGCCGACAAGGCGTATAGATGGTGCCAGTTGTTTGAAAAAAAAATTGTTTGGTAGAAAATGGCACCTTATAAAACATATCTTGTAAGTTTCAAGGCGCCACGTTGTTTAATATTTTTATTTGAGCCATTAAAAGTAAACGATCTCAATGAAGTTGAAAAAATTGGTCCCCATTATGTAATTCAATATTACCAATTGAAAGGTTTCATTCCAAGCAATATTAAAGTCGAGTTAGATTCTACTCTGGGGGAGTCTGCTCCTCCCTTTACCACTGTAAAATATTGGGTAGCAGAGCTTAGACGAGGCCGTACGAGCTGCCAAGACGAACACCGTAGCGGTCGACCACTTGAGGTGTCTACGCCAGACACGGTTAAGAAAATCCACAAAATGGTATTGGATGGACGTCTGTGCTATACTTCGTATATTGACCGAAGATTTGAAGATGAGAAAGCTGTGCGCAAGATGGGTGCCGCGTTTGCTTTCAATAGAGCAAAAACAGCGTCGTAAAGAAGTTTCAGTAGGGGTTCGCCGCAATAAAGCCGAATTTTTGCGTTGATTTATAACCATGGATGATACATGGGTCCACCACTTCACACCTGAGACAAAGCAACAGTCAAAGCAGTTGACTGAAATTAGAGAATCGTATTCAAAAAAGTGTTCCATCTGCAGGCAAGGTTATGGCGTCTGTTTTTTGGGTTGCGCATTGGATAATTTTTATTGATTATCTTCAGAATGGAAAACCCATCAACGGCGAATATTATGCTAATTTGTTGCAGCGTTTAAGTGATGAAATTGCACAAAAAGGCCGCATTTGACGAAAAAGAAAGTGTTGTTTCATCAAGATAATTCTCCAGTTTATACATCCACTATTGCGATGGCCAAAATTAATGATATAAAGTTCGAATTGCTTCATCACGCACCTTATTCGCCAGATTTAGTTCCCTCGGACTATTTTCTATTTTCAAACTTGAGTTTGACAATTCTTACTATAAACCATAGAATAATACATACCATAGAAGCTTTTATTCGCTCAATAAATTAAACGTCATAGGTACGATGGAAAGTAAACATTGGATGGTGGAAAATATGGGTTCAATAATACCAGATGGTGGCAATAGTATACAGCGACAACAAAGGAATAACAACCGAATTTAGTGTTTTTGTGGCAAACTAGTTGTGTTAAATACAATACAAATGTACCAACGATAAAAGTCAACAAAAAAATGCAAAATATATTTAAATTTTTCAGTTCTACACCAAAACGACATGAAAAAGTTAAGTGAACCCATTTTGTAACTCCTCCTGGTGTAAGGTAATTTTAAATTTAATTGCTCTCATTTCCACAAACCTACGATGAAGAGTGTGAAATGAAACGTCAGATGAGAGAATAAGTTTATCTACGTATGTATTATTCTATGCTATAAACAGAGTACCGTAGGTATTGAATATCGAATGAAAAAGTGTATCGAGCTAAAAGTAGATTATGTTGAAAAAAAAAGAAAATTTTTCCCAACTTTTTTGAGTCTTCTTTGTTAGGTCGGCTAGTTTAAGTTTTTTTCGTAATGTAAATGTTTTTTATTTCCAATTTAATATTTTTTGTTAAATGAAATAATTTTCAACCGGATTATTATTGAAAAACGTAAACCATAGAGTAATGACGTATAGAGATGCCAACTCTCTCAGTAAATTGATGACATTTGGTGTGTTGCAGATGGGCGATTGGATGTTATAAAGTATTGCTTTAATAATACCAGACAGAGGCAATGGCTCAAACCATGCAACAATAAATCAGCAACGTCATTTCGATTTGTGCTTGAAAATTTTTATGTAAATACACCACAAATATATACTAACATTAAAATATTTTAAAAAAAAAGTCCAAAATACGTTTAAATTTCACAGTTTTTCATCAAAACGACATGAAGAATTTAAGTGAAAAGTTTTTGTAATTCCACCTAGTGTAACTCAATCTACGTCACATAACTCTTTATCGCACCGACCGAACCACGAATAGTGGAAAGGAAATGTGAGATGAATGGCAGCTCTATACGTCATGACTCTATGACGTAAACATTTACAGCCAAAGTCACGATGTCGAACGTTAACGTTCGCTTTCTTTCTATGCGACAAACAGCTGATTTGGGAGTCACTAACAAGCGAACGAAAACATATACAATTCAGTACAAAATCGGACCCCCCTTACACCCTCTCCATCAAAATCCAAGCGAACGAAGCCAGGCACCCACTTTCGTTTCAGAATGCGAGTCACTATCTTTCGACTTGTCGTTCGCATGGTTTTACGTGTGTTTGTGTGGTTGTTGTTCAAAGCAATAACATAAACTTAACGTTCGCCATTTAATTTCGGAGCGAGAGAGGAGAGTACGAAGAACCAGTATCTGCAGGTGGCACAAAGTTGGCGTTTTTGTGCTGAAATTGAAGTATATTTTAATAACAAATTTATTATAATGACATTATTTTCTGCCCATTGTGTTTCTTCCATTGAATTCTATATAAATTGTTTTTGTTTCAAGCTTTTATTTCATTTCCAGCTATGCGACAACCAAAAGACAAGTGACTGGTTTTGACATTTTCGTTCGCATAGATGACAGCGAAAATAGTTAGTGGCTTCCGATTTTGCAAACACACAATCACATAATAACATTTAAAGCGTGGGATAAGAAAGAAAGTGAGTGACTGGCTTTCGGTCGCTTAGGTTTTCTTTCGAGATCGTGACTATCGCAATCGAAAATCAGAAATAATACCCAAACAGTACAGTCAATTTCATTGCAATCGTTGTTTTCTCTTTCGATACAACAACAAATATGCACTGGTTTTCAATAAATTATTATTATTGTTTTGCAAGTGGTTTGAAATAATTCTCATTAAGGTGATTTTTGTTTAGACTTATACAGTGTGATAATATGTCCTAGAACTTGTGGAGAAAGGAGCTGATGCTGATTTGACTTGGTGGGCAATGAAATAGTTATATTACCTACCATCCATCTTAACATGCAAAGGCTTTGATCCCGTACTTACTATTTTTACTGGTATTACTATTTTTCCAATTTTGAAAGAAATTTGTGTCAATTTGCCATAGGTAGACAAACATTTGTTTTCGAATTGGAAAAATATTACATACGGGAACAAAACTAATTTCCAATATTTTTGAAAATCTATATTGTATTAAAATAATTGTTAATGCAATTTAGTTGATCTCGATCCGGATTATAATTATCAATTATTTTTGACGTTCAAAACTCAAGCTTGAGGTTTGAACAAGAACAACAATATTAACGGAAAAGGTCCAATATTAATAGTGAAGTTGAATTTTTATCTCTGTTTTATTTTATCGTAATTTAATGCTTTCTAACATTTATGATTCCAAACTGTATAACAATAGTTATATTTAACTAGTTTTTAATAATCTATGGAGTTATCCATTTTAAACATCAATTTTATTTAAATACCTAATATTTAAAATGTGATTTAATTTTTTACTGTTTACTAAACAAATATTTATTTTACTTTCTCTTTTAGGTAAGTTTTCATGCCCTAAAATTATCTGTAAGTAATTAAACAAAAAACAAATGTAAGCAATCACGGTACACATCTTGCGCATAACTCTTTAATAGAGGGCGGATCAATAAGTCCGTGACTTTTCGAACTTCCCTTGTAGTTATATGAAATGCAACACTACGCCCATCAAGCACTACCTGTTAATAGACTACTGTCAAAATTTGAGCAAGTTCCGTCATTTACTTTGCGTTTAACAGCTGTTCAAAACATACAACCTCCTGCATTTTTTTAAAGATGAAAAAAGTGAATTTCGAGTCCTCATTAAACATTAAATTTTGCGAAAAAACCGTCAATCAACCCAAGAAAAAGCTCTATCGAGTTCAATGGTAAACAAGTGGTTTACTGACATTCGTTGTGGTCGCACAAGTACAAATGACTCTGAACGTTCTGGACTGCCAATTGAGGTCAATACTCCCGAAAATGTTGAAAAAATCCACGATATGGTGTTGGCCGATCGAAGAGTAAAAGTGCGTGAGATTGGTGATGCCATAGGCATTTCATATGACAGTGTGGTTTCAATTTTAAATGATCAGTTGGGTTTAAGAATGCTGTCTGCTAGATGGGTGCCGCGTTTGCTCTCAATAGACCATAAACGTAATGCTGTGACAACTTCAAAGGATTATTTGGAGTTGTTTAATTGGGCTGCGAATTGGTACCTCATCCACCATATTCTCCGGATTTAACCCCCAGTGACTATTTCCTATTCCCAAACCTAAAGAAATGGCTCGGTGGAAAGAGATTTAGCTCCAATGATGAAATTATTGATCAAACAAATGCCTATTTTATGGACCTCGAAAAATCCTATTTTTTGGAAGATATACAAAAATTGGAGAAACGTTGGACTAAGTGAATTGAGCTAAAAGGAGATTATGTTGAAAAATAAATTTTTTTTTGACATATTAAACTTTGCGAACTTTAGTTTAAACCTCCTAATTGACCAGATAACAAATATTTTTTTGTCCTCCGCCGTTGCTAGACGGCCAAAGGTACCCTTGCGAACTAATTTAATCATTTCCGTAGTCAGACTTTCAAAAGGCCTCGATTGATACCCCTCGATTTGAGATACCTAAAAATCCATTTTAAGTACTCCCTAATCTGCAGGTCACAGAAAGGACCATAGAGTAAGAGTGGAATATATACTCCATTTCGCTCATCTGACGTTTCATTTTGCACTCTACATCGTTACGTAGTTGCGATAGAGACATGTTCGATGCAAATTGACTTATACCAGGTGGAGTTGCTAGAATTGTTGACTTCACCTTTTCATGTCATTTTGGTGGCGAACCGTGAAATTTAAATTGTATTTTACACCTTTTTCTTATTTATTATTGTTAGTATACATTTGTTTTGTATTTAATACAACTATTTTAAACACACAAACACGAAACGTCGTTGTTGTTGCCTGGTTGGACGTTTTCTACTAATGCCTCTATCTGGTAGTATTAAAGCAATATATTGCAACATCCAACGATCACTTGCAACCACTCCAATTATGTGCGAAATGACGTCTCTATTCCATTCTTACTCTAAGGCAGTGTCATTAATCTTCGTTCACTAGATTCTTCGCTGGTGGTAATACATGAAAAACGTGAATTTTTCAGCATACACGCGTTCTGCTCTTTAATTTTCAAAGAAATATACGGGTTGGTTTTTAATTACATTACCATGAGCTAGGACAATTACCACACCATTTCCAATTGAAATTCAAAAAGTATTAATTTAATTTTGAAAAATATCAATTGAAATTTGAAAATTCTATTTGAAATTTGAAATACATCAATTGAAATTTAAATTTATATTTAAAATTTAAAAGATATCAATTGAATTTTAAAAGACATCAATTGATATTTAAAAGACATCAATGGAAATTTAAAATTCGTCAGCTGAAATTCAGAAAATACTAATTGTCTCAGTAAGAATGCACTTCTTAATTTTAAAATAAAAACTCGAATTTTTTGAGATAGTTGTGTTTTTTTTATTGGATTGTAGAGAAGATATGTTCTGATTAAGTATGGAATAAAATATCTATCAAATGGACCCACGGCTCTGATGACAGGCTATTACTCTTTTCTTAAAATTTTCCATGACTTTTTCACAGGAATGTGGATGTATCTCACCAATGACGCATGGGATCTAGGATTTGAGCTCAGGAATTGTTTGTGGTTTATTCGCATAAACCCGAGATTTCACAAAACCCCAAAGGAAGAAATCGCACGGCGTTAAATCGCATGATCTTGGTGGCCAGTTGACATCTGAATTTCTTGAGATAAATTGTTCTGGAAATTGTTTCTGCAGTAAATCGATTGTTTCATGCGCGGTGTGGCAGGTGGAACCACATGACGTCCAGATCCATGCCGTCCCGTTGAGGCCGCAAGAACTCTGTTATACAGTCACTGCAATTTCGGCATCATCTTTATTTACCATAGAGATTGTACGAAATAAGATTGGCGTAACAACCCTGTACTTGATTTTGACCACGAAATTTTCGCAAAGAGCTGAGTACCAAGCAAATGAAAAGTGAGCGAAATTTTCGGTTCATGGAATTTTCGATATTTTGTATACACGTACTTCTTATGGTAACGAACATTTCATAAAAACTGATTACCGGGATTTAGAGATAAATGCCAAAATTTCTTACGAAAATCTCGCAAGAACTGAATACATGAATCCATTTTATTTACAAAAAACGAACCCGAAATGGATTCGAATATGAAGTCCGTTGCGAGTTCGAGATGGATCCGACAAAGTAGAAAAAACGATTCGCGTTTTCGAGAGGAATTTTATACGCAAATGGATTCGTTATGATTCCGTAACGGTTGTCCGTTTCGGGTAAAATGCCCGAGGTAACGGATCCGTCTCGAATTCACACTGAGTTATAATGAACAGTTTTCTTTGATTGTGCTAAAGTAAATTCTGACAATTTTGGGGTAACTGAGAGTTCATTTACAGCAAAGGAAACGTTTTTTAGAATAAGTTTTTTTTTAGTCAAAAGTACCATAATTGCGGTGAAAGTATCAAAAGTAAATTATGATAATTTTTTGGTAAATGATAGTTCATTTACAGCAAAACAAACTATTATATTTTTGGGGCAAATTGTTGCTTTAAATACAAATTATGTTTGAATAAAAATGTGTATAAAATATCTTAAAAATAGAGGTGGTCAGATTAGATTGCTGGTTTATTGGGTGGTTGTAAGTATTGTGCTTCAACTTTTTGTCTTTGAAGACCCTCAGTGATTTTGAATGGTGGACATTTTTGTTGAACAATTTAATCCTGAAAATCCACGTCATTATATATTATGGTTCTTAATATTCCTCTTAATATTTTATGTTTTAAAAAGTTTGTTTTGCTCCGACACCTTAGGCTTCAATGCACTACTGACAATGAAAAAGATTCCAAGGAATTATCTAATATTATTATGATACTTCTATCTTATATTTGAGTTGAAATTTATTACACCCCCTCACCACAGCAAACGCAGTGAGGAAATACAATTGAATACTAATATAAAAAAAAACAAACAAATTTCAAAATTATATCACAAAAATGATAAATTAAGACGGTAGAAAAAAAAATTAACAGAAATACCCGTTTATAATCAGTTTTGTTTTTGTCCAATTTGTTAAACGACACACGCGCTCCATAAATTTCAAATCTTATCAAAAATTTCAAATTTCACGGGGTACACGAAATTGTATTACTCGTAGTTAAGTTTCAAGAAAATCCAATTTAATTTTGTGCGTAGCAAAATTTTGAAATTCTATTGTTGTTGCTGGTATTATGTTTAATGTTTCTATTCAAATCAATAACAACAAAATACCAATTATAAGTATATGAGGTTACAAATTTATTTCCTTTTTTAAACGAAATGTTGTAAAGATAAATGAAGACCCTGAACGTTTGAATGAGATTAATAAAAAAGGTAGTAAAATCCATACACTCGAAGAAAATTGAAGTAGTGATAATAGACTTGACCACTTGGTTTGTTTGTACAATGTATATAGAGCTAAGCATTTTTAAGCGACATGCACTACGATAATCGTTAGCTTGTAACCAAAACACAAGTACAGGAATGTTCATATCTTTCATTGGAAAACATTTATTTGCTCACAAAATGAAACAATTTTTTTAAATTTTGTAAACTATTAAATTAATCTTCCTTCTCGTATTCCAGCCATAATATTTTGTTGATATGGGAAAAAGTAACTCAAATTCATGCTACTCCTACAGGGTGGCCCAAAATGAACGAAGGGGTTTGAATATGCTTCGCATATTCGTACTCTTTCCAACACATTTTCCATCACCTTTCGCAAAACTTCAGGTGTTATGTTGTTGATTTCGTCGCGTATATTGCTTTTTAATTGCTGGATGGTTCTAGGCTTATTAATGTAGACTTTACCTTTCAAATAACCCCAAAGAAAACAGTCTGGAGCGGTTAAATCCGGTGAACGCGGAGGCCAAATAAAATCACTTGTACGCGAAATAATTCGTTCACCAAAGATGTCCCGTAAAAGAGCCATTGTGTCCCTTGCAGTGTGGGCTGTGGCTCCATCTTGTTGGGACCATACTTGCGGATGGTTTTCCACGGCTGGCCTTAAAAAATTGTCCAACATTGTCTGATATCTGACACCATTGACGGAAACGGCGACCCCGTGTTCATTTTCAAAAAAATAAGGACCAATTATCCTTTCCGATGAAACACCGCACCAAACCGTACACTTAGGTGGGTGTAATTCTCGCTGTTGAACTACTCTCGGAGTTTCCGTAGCCCATATCCTGCAGTTTTGCTTATTAACGAACCCACTTAATTGGAAATGGGCTTCGTCGCTCATAATTAAATTATGAACAAAATTATGATTTTCTTCTGCTTTTTGCCGGAAAAAAACTGAATAATCAAGTCGTTGCTGGTAATCTGTCGGTTTCAATTGTTGGACAAGCTGAATCTTGTATGGAAACATTCCTATTGTATGCAAAATTCTCTGCAGCGACGCTCGCGAGAGGCCAAGTTGTGTCGAACGTCTCCTGGTTGATGTTTCACCATCTTCCCGAATACTCCTCTGTACCAGTTCAATATTGTCATCCGTGTGCACCGTTCGTCGTCTGCCAGCACCAGGAAGGTTCCTTACTGCCCCTTCTTGGCGAAAATTTGCAACCAGACGGTTTATTGTCGACTCTGAAGGTCCAACCCGCACATTAAAATAACGCTGAGTCAAAACAATGGATCGTTGATTTGAAAAATAAAGCTCAACAATTTGGGCACGTTGTTCAATTGAGTACTGCTCCATTTTAAATTCCCCAAGTCTTCTTTACGAAATACTGAAAAGAAAAGAAAAAAAATTATAATACAAAAGTTATACGCAATTCAAACCCCTTCGTTAATTTTGGGCCACCCTGTAGTACTGAATGTTGCTATAGCTTACACGGTGAAAAATATCTGCCCCAGCAACATATTGCTGGAACCATGAACATGTTTGCAAGCATTATTTTCGTGAATTGAAGATCTGCAGCTTTTTATTTCTTTATTGTGACAAACAGCAGTGTTTTCAACAGTTTCCAACAAACAAATCCACATTTGGGTCACAAATACATAAAGTATATTATAACCTATTAATCATTGTATCCCAAATATGTTATATTGAATAGCAAACACAATGTGTTTGGAAACAAGTATATATATTTAAAGCGAACAGATTCATTCATCATGATTATAACAATAAAATTCTCAGTCCTGTGCTCTTATCTTCGTCGAAATACTAGCAGGTGTCGCAACGAAATGCGAGAAATTCTGATTCAGTTAATAAATACTTCGTATAAGGGAAAGGTACAACAGTCAGACATATACAATATTGAGAATTTCCTCGCTGTATTTCCGTCATTGGTGGTCTCTGCTGCAACTAGTGGTTTGTCGATATTTAATCCAGTTCTACTAGTAAACTCGTCCTGAAGGCGTTTCTTTGCACTTTCCCTCATTTTAGCCATCTCTGAACAAACTTTCACAGTCTTGATTTGGTTGCCTTCAATCGACTTGTATTTTAAATCATATGAAATATGAAGGAAATGTTCCAAGACACGCATTCTCGCGTGGTGGGAGGGATAATCCAAGACTAAGAACTTCATCATCAATAATTCTTTCGTGCGATGTATTTGAGAATGTAGATTTGCTGTCCTTGCAAATTATGCACGTCCATGATGATTTTGTTTCAGTTATTGCTTTTGTATAGATTCTCTAATGTATTCGAAGGATATAGGTAGAGAAAGTGCTTTTGATCCAAGTATAATATTCTTCCAAGTAACCCCTGATTGTGGTACATGCTGTGACGTCCATAGGACGTCAGACTCAAGACAAATCCTTAAGGGTACTAGTGATGCCATTAATACACTTTAGTAGTGAGATGTTCTCGGGATACTGTTCGCCTGTTTATACTCAGGAAGAGGCCATAAGTCATCACATCCCCATTTACACATAAGGACAACATTACCATTGTTGCATTTTTGTAGTTGTTCATTTTGTGAAGCTTGGCAGGAATAACCAGTCTTGTTGCTGTAGTTTCAAGTAAATTGTTTAGGGCAACAACTGTTTTTGTTTCCATTACTTCGGATGTTGCTGGTATAATTTGCAGCTTCGTTTTTTTGTATAGCATCATATGAGGGTACACTGCAAGATAAGGCTTCATCAATTTTATGAATTCCTTCATCAATTTGATGAAACAATTCCTGATTTTCCAACCTACGACACATTTCATTGAATTGATGTAGAATATTTCATCAATCTTTCATCCATCTTTTATGTTGATTCAACGCCAATGTTACATTAAGTTGATGCAAAATTTTCATCAAGTTGAAGTAAATTTTGTACCATTTTGATGTACATTGTTCATTAATTTCTTATACATTTTTCGTCAATTAGATGTAAGGTTGTCATCAAATTGATGTAAGTTTATCATCAATTTAATGTAAATTGGTTATCAGTTTGATGTAAAGTGTTTGTTAATGAGTAGCCAAACTCTTTGGCATATTTTTCATCGTAGAAAATCCGCAAGAACAGGGTATAAGACCACATAAAAAATGCTGATAGCGTGGATAATATTTTCTGTCCATTGCACTATTTTATATTATGTATTTATTTTCAATTTTCTACTACTTTTTTCTTTTTCTCTTTATTTTTTCAATACTACGTCCGTGTTTATTTCAAATTCCAATGATGAAGATTGATGTAAAAAAATCATCAATTTACTGAAGCTGAAAAGGGTGGAGAAACGCACGCATCTTCAAATTGTAGAATAAAATTTCACTAATTCAATGAAGAACAATTGATGAACATTTATCATCGATTTGATGTAAAGATTTTCTTTCAGTGTAGTATATTCCAAACTATGTCTTTGAAAGCCTTTCTCAAGAACAAGTATTTGTTTCTGCTGTGCCCAAGTTCAACTATAATAGCTAGCGCCTCCTCCTCTGACAAATCAGACTTTTGTGATGGGCGTCGGTGGTGCAATGGTTAGTGTGCGCGCAAACCAAACCAAAAATTTCCTCGGGAACCTTGCTTTTTTTGAACTCTGTACGCTTCTGCAACATTTCCTGTACTACCTGCAATATACTATACTTGTGTCCAAACACATTGTGTTTGCTCTTCAATATAACATGTGTGAGACACAATGGCTAATAGGTTATAATATATGTTTTTGAGACCCAAATGTGGATTTTGTTTTGTTGAAAACCGCTAAAAACAAATAAAAGACAGACAACAAAGAAACAAAACAGCAGCAGATCTTCAATTCATGAAAACAGTGCTTGCAAACATGTACATGTTTCCTGCAAATGTTGCTGGGGCCGATATTTTTCAGCGTGTATAAAAAGTCGGACAGCACGCAGCTTTCATCATCCATTACACAGCATCCATAATTTGGAATGACATTTGTTTGTAAATTTGTAGCTCACAGTATTGCTTCGTATTTTTTTTGGAAATTTTATCGGGGACTTTTTGAACTTTGTAAGTTTTGAGACCTGCCTCTTTTTTTCACTTCTCTTACCAAAGACTCCGAGCAATTGGTCTTCTGAGTAACTTCTCTTCAACATTCTTTGCCTCTCGACGTCTGAAAATACCCGTTTTTCTGCCACATGGGAGTCAGGAGTTCGTTATATTTTTTATAACTCTAGAAATTATACAGGATGATTCAGGAAGTTCCGGACAAATTTCTCCAACGTTTTCCTTGGCTCATTTCATGAAGAAACGTCCACTAGGACCATGTCCGAAAATGCAAGGGTGCGAAATGGCAGCGGGTTCAACATTTTCGGATTGGTGGTCGGAGGGTAAAGTTGCTAACTTCTGAGCCAGCGCTCGGATTTTTTTGTTTTTTGGTTTTTGGGCTTTTTAGAAAGGTCTTTAAGAGGCCTTTCAGAATCAATAAAAAAAAGTAGAAAAAAGTCAAATCGCCGAGATACAGAGCTCAACCTCAATTTGCTCAGCCAGATGGCAGGTAACTTATGTCAAGAGGTCTTACCGTTCCAAAGTTATGACCATTTTACTGAAATGCAAAAATGTTTGTTTTTGTTTTTGGAAGCGAAATAACAGTACACATTTATTTGTTTTTGTAAATTAACACGATTAAGATTTTATTTTCCAGTCCATTTTCCAGTCCATTCATCAGTGCCTAAAAAAGTAAGTAGTATTTATAGGCATTCATTGATAGAATTTTGTCATTCAACAAATGTCTCTGTATCTCGGCGATTTGACTTTTTCCTACTCTCTTTTCTACTGAACACCCCTGCCATCCTAGCAATTGTTTTATATGGACGTCTTTAATTTTCGTTGAAATTTTTAATTATATTTTCGTTAACTTTTTGTTGGCTCTCGATTTAAAAAAAACTAAAGGAACGATTGACGTTATATTAAGCACGTGGTTTTTGATGGCACTGACAGATGTCAACATGCCAATGGCATCTAAATGCATTGAATACAAAAAAGTTTTAAGCCTAAAAGTATGCACCATTTATTTCGTACGCACTCCTTAATAAATATACGCGAAATATAATGAGAAATGCGCAAAAAAATCAGAAAAAGTATGCTTGATCAATTCCCTGTCAAAATTTTGAAAATATATTTTCTAATTATGCCCTTGATGATAAGTCGAAACGACTTTGAGCAACATATTGACAACAAATAATTTTTTTTTACTAAAATACACAAGAATAGAGACTTCAACGGCCGGTAGGAGGCTATAAGTACTCTCGTAGAAAACAAAGTTTGGCGTTCCCATAATCAGCTCTTCAATTTTGAGAACCCCATCTCCAAATTTTCTTTCAGTACACCTTATTGCACAGTGTTATAATTTTTTTCAATGTATCTCTCTCTCTCTCTCTGTTACAGACACATTTTCTTCGAGTGTATTTGGGGTTTTTGTAGGCTCTCGCTTGCTTGCTGTATTGTTTGTTCATAATAGTTAAGGTAAAGCAATCTTTCAATATTCTACAACAACTTGGCTTCTTTTTACGTTCAGCGTTGCTATTAACGCTGATGTTGCTGTTGTAGTTGTTGTTTTATATGAAAACAGAAATATAGTATCATGAATCATATTTATGGGTATTTTTTGTTGGCGTTTTTTTTTTTGGTTTTATTTATAATTTAAACTTTTTTCTTCTTCTTATCTTGGTTTCTTTTTTTTTTTAAACGAAATTGTTTTTTGTTTTGTTTTGAAATTTCTGTGTTGCTGTATTTGTATGTAAACATAAGAATAATTATATGTATGTACGAAACCGCAAAAGGTAAAAACAGAAATAAATTTTCGAAAAAAACCAAATTATTAAAAAAAAAACGTACGCCAAAGCGAAAAATTCTGAAATACAAAAAAATATTTGTTCTTTAGATTGATGGCTAAAATGTAATAACCAATGTTTTTGTCGTGTTTTACGAGTGTTTTTGTGTTGTATTGTGGTTGTTGTTTTCAATAATCATAACAACAGCCAACACATCAGCAGTTAAAACGAACTCTTCTTGTAGATCTAAACTTACTAGTAGTAGGCTGGTCCCTCTTCCCTCTTCTTTAACGTAAATGATAAACTCAAGGGGACAACTTGAACTTCTTTAGTCAAAACAGTTTCAAACAGCTGTATTGTACTACTCCATGGAAAGAGTGTGTGGTGAGAAGACCAACCAACAACACTTCTTTTTGAGGGGGGAAAGCAGAATGTTGGAAAGGTATTTGAAACACTTTGTTTAACGTCCAAACCATTAAAATACCATAAAAATACAAATTTATAATTTTTGTTGTTGTCATTAATCATCCTCACATTCATTTACTTTATGAGCAAATCAAAATGACTTAATAAAAACAATTTTATGTTCAATAACTTTATTTATATAGTACAAGAAAGTTGTGTGCAAGATGACTGCCGCGTTCGCTCACAGTAGAGCAAAATCCAGATATGAATATTCTTCAACATTAGAAGATAGTTTGGCGATACCAAATTATAATTCAAATAAGATTTTGAAGAGTCTCATAACTCATATCATATAGGAAATTCAGTATGTTAATGTAGCACGTGCAGTGTTCAAAAAAACCGGCACCAAAAAACAAAAATCACTTTTTCCGAAAACCGGTTTTCGGTTTCACAGAATGGGGAAAACCGGTTAATTTTCGGTTTTAATTACGGTTATTTTTCGGTTTTTTCGTTTCGTATGGAAAACAATATGTTAAGATTTTTGTAAAAAAAAATTATACAAAATAACATTTTCTTGTCTTATTTTACTTGCCCGTAAAAAGAGTTATTATTATTCTGAAAATATTTTTTTAATATTTTTAAATTTTCCGTTAAAGAATACATCAGTTAATTCAATTTAATTCATTTCATCATACATGTCATTTCAATTCAATTCAATACAATTCAAATCAAATAAGTTCTATTCAATTCAGATCAGGTTAGTTCAGTTCAGCTCAGTTCATTTCAGTTTAGTTTAGTTCAGTTCAGTGCATTTCA